>CM070642.1:57576311-57956311 GCA_036346575.1 Dendrocalamus sinicus | reverse complement strand
ACTTGGTTATCTTAACTCAGTTGTGAGGGTTAAGAAATCTTATGGGTAAAGCTGGGCAACTCTGCAGAGTAAAATAAATGGTATTCGAATATGTCGTGTTCTCGGTTAATGGAGCTGTGTTTATTGGGTGATTCCAACAATAGAGTATAAGTAGATTTCTTAATGTTTCAAATTGGTATGATCCGAGAAAGCAACTGTTAAAAACCCCCTTCTCTTAATAAGTTTTAGTTTTGTTATTTCTTGTTTAAAAATATTTGCAAATAAAATTGCACCCACTCTCATTAATAAAATCAGTATATTTCCATCTGTTGAAAATTCATGCAAATAGGTAAAGTAGGATTTACTTTGTGACTTACTGGGTACGATTGTATTCATTACTTGCTAAACAAAAAACAGAAGATCAATGTGACGTCGATGAACAAGCTGTTGATGAAGATCCAAAAAGGCTCTACTTCGACGAGCAATGGTTTTAGATCTTAGCCACGCTCAAGTACGTCTGTGGGAGTTTCTTTTGTACTGTAAGTTAACTTTGGGCTTGCACGTCCACTAGTTCAAAACTAGGCTGCTACGCTTTATTTCTGTAGTAAAATTTGGTTTTTGTTTGTAAGCTTATGTTGAACTGATGCTCATTCATGTACAGTACTTTATAACTAAATAGTCTTAGATAGTTACGGAGATTACCGGCGCTTCCATAAATGATGGCATTACACCAATTTAGATTGGAGGATACGACGGGCCGATTTGATGGAAAACGACCTCTGCCTTTTCTCTTCTGCATGAATCAGTGGATGCATCCTCTCAAAAGGAAAAAAAGATTCAGTGTGGATGCATATTGGAATGTTTGTAGGAAAAATGGAAAATTAAAACAGCCGATCAATCCTCATGGCTCACGAATGGATGAGAATTCGTAGCCATAATAACACGTCAGGGAAGACACGGGAACCTTGTAGACAAAAGATCACGCCTGACCCCTTCAAAGAAAGGAAAATATCACACTTGACGGTTAAAGACCGCAGCTTTCAAATCTTTATGAAGTAATCGTAGTACTGATAGCTAAGCCAACTGAAGTGATCTTAAACTATCATATTAGTTTTTTTTGTTATTTTTTACTTGATTTTCTAGAATCCATACCGTAAATTTTTTTTAAGATGATCAAACTTGTTAAGGTTGATCACCAATAGATTTAATCTCTAGATTTAAAACTATTTAAATTAGCTATATAAAAATTATATTATTAGATTTATCGTTAAAAATACTTTTAGAATATTACATTTTTATTAGTATATTTTAATATAAGATTATGAAAAATAATAATTAAAATCGTATCTTAAAAATCATAAAAGTTACAAAATATCAAGTAAAAAAAGAACAAAAGAAATACCTTGCAGATCAGGTCAGGCTGGAGCACTAGTTCAAGACTTCAAGTAGTACTAACTCCAGTACTAGTCGGCTTTTATATGGTCAACCGTTATCGGGTGCCCTTGTGAATAGTGCTCTGTCTAGCTAGTTCTTGTTGCAACAGGGCGAGTACGTCGATTGATCAAGCTTGAAATAACTCTGAGAGCAACTCCAAGAGAAGAGCTAAATTATTTTTTAAAGGTAAATTTAGTTATTATTGGAGAAAAAACGTTTCCAATAGACTCTGTAAATGACTCTCCAAATTTAGTAGCTCTCCATCGCTCCTCCTTCGCTCTCTATTTTTGGATAGCCTACCTCGCTCACCATCTAGCCTCTTGGCGCGGTCGGCGTTTCCTTCCCGCACGCTGCGCCCCATTCCCGCGCGTACACGACCCACCGTGCGCCCTCTAGTTTAGATAGCCTGTTGGAGTAGTCTTGTTTTTTTGGGTGAGGTTCATTTTAGAGAATAGCTAAATCACTAAATTTAGATACTTCTTTTGGCTAATCTCTTGGAGTAAATAAATTTAGTGATTTAGCTAAAAGAAGTAAATAAATTAGAGGCTGGATGGTGAGCGAGGTAGGCTATCCAAAAATCACTAAAATTTTAGATACTCCAATAATAACTAAATTTACCTTTAGAAAATGATTTAGCTCTTCTCTTGGAGTTGCTCTTACCAGTAAGGTTAAGCTAGTTTCGGTTTTCTCTACTCGTGTTCACAAATGCACGGTGTGTGGGCTACAGATTACACACGCAGTTTTCGGTTTCACGCTTTGGACCTCAATCTAGGCGGCCGGCCTATGGGCCTTGACAGTTTCGATACGCGTCCGGACAAGCGGGAACAAACCCACCAGTTTAGGCCCAATCAACACGGAGGCCCTCGTGGCGCCGCAAAGCCGCTCGCTCATGCGGCGGCAGCACGGCTTGGCGGCAACACCTGGATGCCGCATTGCGAAACCGACGTGCGGAGCACTCGGATACCCCCGCAACCGGTGCGACGTACGCTCGTGGCCAAGCGGCTCGGCGCCGCGCGCGGTTCCTCCGGCGCCTGGAAAGCGCGCGGCCGGGTAGTCCGCAATCGCACCGCCCGGCCGGTGACGGAGGGCCGGCACGTAACGTGGCATACTCAGGCACCGCACGTAGCTGCGGTATGATGGCCAGCCAATTTTTGGTATATATAGTACCTTTATATCTGTATTTATAAAAATAGTTATATATATATATAGAAATGGTAAAAATAACGCTTCTGTCGCTCGGTCATTGGACGACAGCGGCCTACAGGCAATACATGGTGTCTCGGGAGCCTGCCGCTCGGCCACAGGATGGCCTTGCGCCTACAGTCCTACTTAATTACCTGCCTAAATATTATTTTGTGTCATATTTGTTTAGATTTTCAAATATAGCAAATGAGCTCGAAAAATTCCAAAATTTTATATGCAGCTTTTCGACATAACGACTTTATTATGTAATTTTTAACAACTTTATCCACTTTGAACGTTGCACAAAAAATCATGGTATTGAGATATTTGTAGCAGTTGTTACATATAGTAAACGAGCTCCAAAAATTACAAAATTTTATGTGAAGTCTCCCGACACAGTCCACCTAATTGTGTAATTTATGGGAATTTTATGTACTCTAAATTACCATGTTAATTTAATCGTAATTAACGATATGCGACACATCTTTTGCAGTGTGTGACCTCTATCCTTTGCACATATGTCGGTATATTGTTGCTATGTTTTTCGCTGTGTCCTTCGCATAATTGTCACTCTATCTGTGCCGTCCCCCCTCCAGCGCTCCCTCATCCGCAATGATGTTGTTATGTTTGTGTCGTCCCCCTCGTCCGCTCCCTCGTCTCCATATTTGTCAGTGTTACCATGCCGTCCCTATTGCCTGGAGTGCTATGTGCCAACAAGGAGTCATTAATTTATGGGGTGAATGCAACGTGAGTACAAAAGGTACTCTACAAGTTACACCAGAAATTTAACAGAACTAATGCATGCATAAGGAATGTCAACGGAAGGCATAATAGGGTTAGTTTGCTTAAGAGGCATCATTGGACTAAATATCGTGAAGTAAGTGCAATAGCTGAATTTGATATAGTAAGTAAAACAACGTGGTAAGCAAAATAGTTATCGTTAGTGCAGGTCCATCCCCCACACTAACCTAACCACGAGCATCCCACCCGGACCATCTTTTCTCAAAAACATCTCATATGGATTCCATTCATCCATATGGCTTTCCAATCTCTCATGGATTCTATCCATCCATAAGGTTTTCATAAACCATTTTCAAAACAAAGTCTAATCCATGAAAAACTTTACTCAACTTGCCCATAACCGTGGGCACAACTATCCAGGATAGTTCATACACTCTGCAGAGGTTGTACAGTTTTACCCACAAAACATGATCATCCCTTTTTGCCACCGGATTAACACACTTTCTTAGGTGTGCGGCGAGGAGATCATGATAAGGCATTTACAATGATCCATTGTCAACATAATCACGCCGCCACTAAGGTTTCACCATAACATGAATCCACATGTTGGAGCCCCCTCTTGTGCCATGTGAGACTTCTCACGGCCTACGCCGCGCTCACATTCAGCCTATAGCGAGATCAAGTTGGAACTTCACAAATTATTCGGCCAGGTCTGTCCCATACCAGACCTGTGGTAGTACAATAGGGTTTTGCAACATTAGCTCACAGACCAGTCTTTAACTTGACTTAGGCCTAACCACTTACCCCTTGTGCCTGGCAACCAACATTGAGTCACCAAACATCAATGCATGCTAGCAAGCACCCACCACCATACCAATGTCTAAGTATAAACCAAGTTTGTATACTTTGTTTCTGGTGACGGTTTCTGGTGTGAATGCCACGGCGGCACATTTATGGCGGCGGGGTTACGGCGGCGAGGGTGGAAGCCCGAGGGGGAGGCCATCGGGAAGAGGGGCGGCCGGAATCGAAGCTCGAGGCGGCATTAATGGAGGTGGCTTGAGGTTGAAGATGAAGTGAGGTTGAAGGAGATGACAGGTGGGGCCCACCTGTCGGTGAGAGAGGAGGGGAGAGGAAAGGTTGGGCGGTCGGATTCTTGACACGTGGCCGGGGTGGGGATATCTTAGCCGTTGGATGAAATGAAGGGATAAGTTATGGTGGACGGCTGACATTAGACCAGGAAAAGAGATGAATTTAATCCGGGCGTGACACGTGTTAGCTTGAGATTAATCCGGATTAAAATTTTGATTTAATTTTTCAGAAACACCAGAAAATTTTATAAATACTTAGAAAATAGTAAATAATGTTTAAAAATTCCAGAAAATTTCTGGAGCTATTTTAGACTTACGAAAAATATTTTTAATTCAAATTTGGCCTTTACAAAATTTATAAAATACCTTTTTGACTTTGAAAATTGATTTTTAATTCCAAAATTTTTTTGAAATTTCTATAAAATTCAGGGAAGCTTGGAAAAACAAAATAAACTCTTTTTGGCTTTAATAAAATATTTTAAAGTATATTTTATGGAGGCTTGAAATAAAATCCAGGTAAATCCACATAAATCCCAGAAAATCCAAGTAAAAGCCAAATGCTTTAAAATACTTAATTTGAAATAGTATTTTTATAAAAATTTATAAATACATTTTATTTAATATCTTTATGTTTTTAGTTAAATTACTTTTATCAAAAGCCTTTTTAAAAGCTAAAAACAGACAAAATAAAATCTCTAAAATTTAAGCAAGCAAAGAACACTTATTTTTATTTAAACCAAATTAATTTAATTAATTTTTTTTGAATTTTCCATTTAAATAGCTGGGCTGTTACAAGAACTCACTTTGAATGTGAAATACTTCATGAAGAGGCTCATCATGAAGATGAAAAACCCAGTAATGAGATGTGCACATATTACAATAGTGGGGAACACAGAACGACCAAATAACTTTTGTTTGGCAAATAATGAAGGTTTGGTTAATACTAAAATACACTAAATTATGAGGATATTTGGTGAAAAGTTGTCCACAACCAGTTTGCCTCTAAATTGCTAAAAATGAGAACATAAATTCAAAACCAAAGTCCATGACCGGGCACTTGAAGTGTTCATATCAGGTAAAAATGAAAGGAAGCAATTGAAGCTGAACCATAATCACAGATGAAAGTCTAGGAACCTTTTAGTTCAGACTTGATGAGTCATTATGAAATATGAGGTGGTGAAAGCGATGGTTTAAAGATCCCTACAGAGATCGATATTCTCCTGTTATGAATGAAATAATGTTCTATTATATAATAACTCTTTGCAGATGACATGAATAAGATATGCAGTTATCGAATTCTAAAAATTCTTGATTGGATCTCTAAAAAGACTCAAAGCTCGATCCTTGAAGAACTCGGTGTTTCAATAAGAAAGTAAATTGCAACATGTATTTATGTATGTAAAAATCATACCTGATAAACTCTTACTCGAAAAAAAGAGTATCTCTTAGAAGAGAGAACATCTCCCTGAAGAGAAATTAACTCACCAGGTGATCGAAAATACACCAATGATTATGTGATCTCTAGAAGTGGATAAGGACCCACCCAAGACCCAAGGGAATGGAATGAGAAAATTAAAAACCAAAAGTGTGCCACATAAGCACATGTGAAGTGTATCTCCTACCAGAAACTGATAAAGTGGTAATATTCTTTATCACCATGAAAGTATCATATACATTGGTGTTAATAGTAAATTTATTAATCTCCTAAGTACAAAAATTAAGACTGATTATATTGACTCTATGGTGGTATGTGCTTTCAGTTCTAAAGAACAGACTTTGGTTGTATAGTACTACTCAGAGATGGTTGCTAAATATTATGATCCTGAAAGGTTTTTATAAGTCATATCATGAAGAAATGTGGCATTGCAATTGATTACCCCATATCTTGATTAGGATAAATTTTTCTTGTGTTGCACATATAGATAAGTGGTATTTTGGAAAGTTAAGTATATCGCTCTCAAATCGTTTTATCGTCTCTTTATCTAGATGAATAGTGAGACAAATATCTAGAAGACTATACATTGTAATAATCCAGTAGATATACTCACAATATACTGGTGTATATTCATTTCTTAAAATATATTAAAGGCATTGGAATAATAAGACTTCATCGGAAGTTGTCTTCAGGGGGAGCATACGCTAAACCTTTATAGTTATACACGAGATTCAGAAAATCTTGAATTTAGTATAACCTAGAAGGTATTGACTTAATGATCACTACCTTGAAAGTTTTATCACCTATCAATATAAGTTCAAGCGTTGGACATGATAAAGGCCTTGAAGATCAAAATAAATCCTGAAGACAGTTTATAAATTTTGAAGATAATCGTTGTACTCTTTTTCCTTTAGTAAGTTTTTTCCATTGGGTTTCTTACTTGAAGGTTTTTAATGAGGCAACAAGTGCAATACAATTTAACGTATGTTGTGTACTCTTTTCTCTATTATTTTTTTCTACTGGGTTTTTGGAAGGAGTTTTTAACGAGGTATATGCATATCATGATATGAAGCCTCACAAGAATGTGATTGGCTCAGGCGAACGATTAGTCATATTAAGAAGTCATGTGGCATAAACACCATTGATAACTCCACTATTATCTATGAAGATAATGTAGCTTGTATGGCATAGATGCTAATAGGCTATGTTAAAAATAATATCACGAATCATATTGCTCCTAAATTCTTTTATCCTCATGAGCTCAAAAGAACGGGGAGGTAAAGATATTGGAAGCTAGGTTTTGTGAAAATCTGGTAGATATATTTACAAAATCTCTCTCATCCTCTAGCTTCTAGAAGTGCGCTCGAGGCATAGGGATGAGGCGGCTTAGAGAATTGTAAGGTTCAGATGAGTAAACCTCTGAACCATAGCCCTTATTTAAGACTGGAAGATTTATATGATTTTGAAGATATAATGTTGTACTATTTTTTCTTTTGTGTGTTTTTCTAAAGTTTTCTCACATGAAAGATTTTAATGAGACAACAAGTGCGATATGAGAAAACGGATGGGATGTACTCTTTTCTCCATCCCTTTTTTCACTATGTTTTTTGAGGAGTTTTTAATGAGGCATGTGTATATCGTGGTATTCGCCCAAGAGGAAGTGTTATGAAACCTAGAATATTGCATTGGTGGGTAAATACCGAAACTATCTTGTAGGAGTTTTAACTATAAATAGAAAGTCTATGTACAAGAAGAGATATATTTGAGATTAATAAAGACTTTGATTCCATGTTATTCTCTCTTAATTATTCTTTATCAATTTTCTGTTAATTGATTACGTGAATTATATTGAAGGTTATTATTGTTATTTCTCAACCGAATCAAATCAACCTCGCCTCCATCCCGTGACCGCCTCGGTATCATCGACTACCGCCGATTAGCTTTGGCAAACCCCTCTCCGGCCGCGTAAAACCAAGGATTTTCACGGCGAAAGCATATTCTTTTCCCCGGGTTTTCTGCGGCTACGTATATCCCGCAGGCCGGAATGACAGCGCTACGCACGTACGACGCACGCAAGAAAGGTTAATTTGCAGCGACCTCGCACGGCCCGCCGTTGTCGCCTCGTGTCCCTCGGTGGCTGCGCCGTCGCCAATTGTCGCCGCGCGCGCGACGGCGTACGTGCGCCGACCGACGAAACGCGACGTACGTACGCAGTCTTGGCGGCGCCCTGCTTTGCCACCTAACTCAGGAACACCTATCACGTACCGTGCCCGCGTCAGAGAGGGCGGAGCGAAACGCGCCGTGGCCCGTGGGAGAGCGCGGGCAACGGGGTAAATTAGGAGTGGAATTCCAGCGTTGCCCTTCCGACACACTTCGAGTATAAGCTATCCTGAGAAGACTCATGGATAAACCAAGGCATCACACTTGCCTTTCAGAAATCTGGCAAACAAGATAATCTCACCCACTTCACCTCCACAAAAACCTGTGATCTGCCAACCTCTGCGAATCTACGGCCGGTTATCTACCACTCAATCGCCGCACTATTGTGATAGTTAGAAGAAAGGCCCGGGGCAGCATAATTTGGACCAAATGGGAGAAAAAGGTAAAATATCTTTTTCAAAGATTAATGATGCCTTTTCTTTCACTCTAAACCAAAAAAAGGACAATTTGACCACCAAGTCAAGTACCGACACACAGGAGTAAAAATAATCAGAGGGGCAAATCCGTAAAAACGAGAGAGAAATAAAGGGCCCTAGGCGAGTGCCGAGTCAGTGGGGTACCTTGCACCCGTGGCTCTGCTAAGCAAATCGCTCGCTCCCAACCCCACCGAAACAAAAACCTGAGGTGGAGATCGCGCGAGGCAACCCCATCTCTCTCTCACTTCCTCGCCCCCACCCACATCTCAATCTCTTTCTCACCTCACGAGCAGTCCAGCACTCCAGCACCGCCACCTCCACCTCCACTCACTCCCGTGAAACCGACTCCTTGGCGGCGGCAGCGCGGCTCCCGATGGCATCCAGGATGGCGCTCCGCCCCCACGACGTCACCCTCTGCCTATCCCCTCCCCTCGCCACCGGCGGCCGCCGCGGCAGCGTCAGGGTCTACGCCGTCGCCTCCACCCCATCTACCGTCTCCACCAAGTAAGCCGCGAGAAATCGCTCCACTCGCCTCGTATTCTTGAGTTCTCCCGTTAAAGATTGGCTTCTCGGATTGGATGGATCGGTTGCTCTGCCCGCCTAGCTGCCGTGTCGCTGCGCGGGATGTGGGTGCATAATTTGTTCCGGATCGGTGTGGTGATTTGTGAGGTAATGACACCAGTATATGGTTATTACTCAGCATAACAATAGCTAGAGACGGTATAATATTATTACAATACTATTATTATGTAGGGCGACAGTTCTTAACCGGGCTTAACAAGTTTTGTTCCAATATTATAATGCTTGGAAATAGAAGTGGCACCTAACTAATAATTAATTATACAAGTACAGGGAATAGGGGATGGCAACACACTAATATACTCGAATTTACGTAAACGGCTATCGGCCGTCACCTACTCATCCCAACCTCCATACAGTGCATCCGTCTCATACATGTCATACTCCGGATCTCCTGCATTCCATTCAACGTGATAGTTGTCCTCGTAGACTTCACCAGAACCGACTATGTCCTCGAACTGACTTATATCTAAACAAGGGAGGATAATAACAAGAGTAAGTACGACATGCAATTTCCATGCCAACAATTCATCAGCTCAATAATCCTATCTCATTCATCATCATTTCGAAAGTAAGTTTTTATGTGGTAAAAAAATCCAATTTAAGTTTATAAATATACTAATCACTTATATTCAGATATAAGGCCAGCGATAGGCTCCCGTAGCCTCCAGTCTAGGAGATAGTTAATCACGTTTTAAACCCTGCACAGGTTGGTATCACTTTACCTATAGCTACTCTGACTCTAATTGCAATCGATTTGCTCGTATTTCCTTAGATGTGATACTCAAATCAGAGTACAAAGTTGTTTCCCTTATTTCTGTATGCTATACCTTTACCTGACTAGTATATCACTAGCTGTTGTGCCAAGTTGGTCTTGCCTTCACCAGGCACTCCACTGTGCTACTTATAGGTGTTTGGGTTTTGCTCTCTCTAGCATTACCCATCCTCACAATCATATACTCCTTACCATGTGTAGTGTAACTTGATAAGGTAATTGAGTTCTGTTTGTCTTCGACGAAACCATAGCCGATACGATAAATACGGCTTGTTACACGAGAGAGAGTTAGTTTATCCTTACATAATATTCATATGTAAAGGGCCCCACATCTGCACTATCTTTTCTTTCTAGGGCACCCTCTACCCACCCCTTATTTAACTGTAGAACAGTTGTTCCATCAACTGCCTACCCTTCCATATTCATCATTATTCACATCAATCACATGATTTATTTCAAAATTCATTTTATGCAGAGAATGATATTAATCTAGTACAAAATAATTTCTACGCGAATTCACTCTAATCAAAATGATCAAAGGCATGCTTGCCTGCGATTTAGTAGCAGTTCCTAGTTTCCGATACACTCGGGTGAAACCCTTCCTCCGTACCTGGTCCGTTTCCTTCATTTATAGTGTACGCTATGATTTAATTTACAGACATAAAAAGATATGCTAGGTTGATGCATTCCCATAATGATTCCCTAGGTCAATTTAGCGGATTGCTAAATTTATAAACAAATGCTATCTTATATTGCCGATTGATGCTAGTTTACTAATGTCAAATTATTCCAGTTCTAGTATCTACGAATAGTCACTACCTAAGTTGTGCAAGTTAAATACTGTGTGGTTGATTACGTGTGCAATTATACATGTATCGGAGTACTCATATATATATATATATATATATATATATATATATATATATATATATATATATATATATATATATATATATATACTCCTCCTCTTCACTTGGCCGGCCGATTGGGCTCAACCCATTTACTCCCGACACACTCTCTCTCATTTGCTCACTCTCCTCTTGGCTTGCTTTGTCTCGGTTCCTCCTCTCTCGTGCCTGGCCGAAGCATCCCCACCACCTCTTGTGTCGACTCCCGGCCAGCTGGCTGCTGGCTCCCTAGCGCCGCACTGTTGACCTCTTCCCTGGCCAGCCTCCTCCATCGCGCTCTACTGCCGCCTCGGCTCCGCCTCTATTCGGTCGCCGTCCTAGCCAGCTCCTGCTCAGATCGGTTGCTGCCAGTCGTTTGGTCGCCTCCTCAGCCCTCCACCGGCCGGATCTGGGCTCTAACGTTGTGGGTTTGACTCCTACTGGGTCCAACACTCATCCCTCTAACTCTCGTTCCCCCTTTTGATTTACTTTTAGTTATTGTTTTTTACATGTGATTTACTCTTTCACTTGAAGTTGTTTTTGACAAATTGAGGTTGAGGTGGTGAAGGTGGTTGAACCGGTTTGGCTTGCCGTGACAGGGCTCAAGGTTTCCTCACACGCCGGGGAGTGTGGGGTGGCCGTTGGGTGCGCGCGGTGGTCGGTGGTGAGCACACCGACACCGGGCTTATCTCTCCTCTGGTATACTCCCCTCCTTAGCTTCTTCTTCCTCTACTCTAGCCTACATGTGTGGATGCTATGGATTCGGTGCGATGAATGTGAATGTGAGGTTGCATGTGCATGTGGTCCCATGATGGTGATGGGAAAGATTGAAATGGAATGCGGCAAATACCTTGTTGGATGATGTTGGGCTCGATTTGGGGTAGAATCGAGGTTCGGTCTTCCCGGTTGGCTTGTGAGTGCTTGGTTGCTCTCTTTCTCTTGGCGCCGCTCTCCCTCTTCACTGGCTCCTCCTCTTGGGGCTACCATCCTCCTCTGGTCTGGTTGCCGTGCTTCACTCCATTCTTCTCCTTGGAATGGCTTGGGGATTTGGGGGAGAAGAAAGATCTGGTGGTGATGTTGCTAGCTCTGGTGATGGTTGTGGCCGGGCTGTGGGTGAAAATGCTGGACTCTCCCTCTGTGATCTCTCGCTTGGCCTTATCCTTTTCGCTTGTGTCGAGTGCTATGCTTGGGGGATTTTTATTGCCACAGTGCGCTTGACTTGTACTTCAATAAACCACTTTTATTGAATTGGCTGGAAAAAGGAATTTGGGAATAATTCAGGTTTGTTTCTAACAGCGAATGATGAAACCCTATGGTTGCGAGAGGTGCCGACTGACTCCCGGACGGTCTGGTATCTTGATGAGCGAATCTCCCTTTTTGATAATCCTAATGAGGGTTCTGACGACAACTTGGCTTTTGTTTATTTATTTTGTTCGGACTTTTTCGGTCTCCTGTCTCTAGTTCTTCTTGCAAATAAGTAAATGCCAGTTACTCCAGCTTGTGCCCAAATGGGAAGGTTCCGAAGTATTTGGTTAATTGTAATTGTGTATTTGTTGTGCTCAATTGTATGCATGGACATGAATGTATGGCATTAATGAAGATGATGTATTCATGAATTGTATGAATTTGCAATGTATGAGTTTGGCGATATAATCCTGAGAATTGTTAATTGTAATTGCATCCTCTTTACTTAATTGCTGTTTTGCTTCGATCAAGTTGTTGTACAATTTTAAAGATTGAAATGGCCTGCGATGTCTTTGTTAATTACACGGTTATTTCATTTAGTTTCATATTTTATCGCTTAAGGTTAATTGAAAACGCTGAGTGTTACATGATTTGGACTGGGTTTGCGTTGCGACATGAACATGTCTTGCTGCTCCAAATGTTGGATCAAGATTTTCTCCGCTCTTGTTGGTGCTCATGTCAGAACTGTCAGATTCGTCCCTGTTTGCTGCGAGCTCCCCGTCGGGGTGGCGCTAATATCTGCACATGGGTGCTGCATCTCGCTGTCTCCTCAGATCAGGCTCAAATCTTACAACTTTGACATTAGGTCTGCATGGGTAGGTCAGTTTCTCCATGCGAATTGGCCTGGTGCCCCCGGCTCCTTGGGTTCATGGTTTCTTTGCCTTCCACTGCAAGCGAAGCAAGCTCCTTTGTGTGTGTGAGTCCTTTTCACATTTATTTTGATGCCTTATTTCCTCAACATTAAATTTGCTGGGACCTTCAAGTTGCATCCTGCGAGCGTCTCTTAGTTAGTTTGCATTCTAGAATTGCTCCAGATGTACCATGCCTGCCTTTAATGGCATCAATGTAGTTTGTTGTACTGGTTGGCTATGGAAAATCGGTGGTACAGATTGGTTTCAAGAACATGTAATCATAGGGGGTAGCTCGTCTCCGTATAGCATTTAGCTTCCTTACATCGGAGGCGAAGGCATTCCCATCATTGTCGGCTCGATTTGGTAGCCCATGGTCCATGCCATGTTCTCAGTATGGTGGAATTTAATTTGATTTGCTCACCAGTACCATTGATCTCTTAGGTTGCTGTTTTATGACAGCTTTGTGTTGTTGATCTGCTTGGTTGACGGGTTTGCGGAGTCATTAAATACAGTATGACATTGGAATGAGTCTGATTGTATCATGTCCTAGGTATATTAATTCTAAAATGGAAACCCATCCATGCATGGTTCCATGCTGTCCTGAATTTCTTGTTCCTTACAAGTTCCATTCATTGATATTTAGTCATTGATAATTTTGAAAGGTGTTCACGAAACGTGGATAACATAGTTACTGATACATGAAGTTTATCTGGCAGGACGGTTAGAGTAGCAGATTTGGCTGGTTTTGGTCTTAGTAGCACCTGGTTGGGTCCTACTTGTGCAGAGTACTCTTTTTAGTTTCTTTTCCATCCAGGACATTTTTTCAGTGACAGTGATATGAAGTACTTTGAGGCTTAAACATCAAGGAAATAACTAATAATGGAGATGCAATGCTTGCATTATTATGTTCGGTATGGGGATCACATCAGGATTTGTATGGGACACAGCATGTGACTATAATGTGGAGAAGGTCAATGACATTAGCCACCAACCTAACTGCATTTATGTACGTACACCTGATAAGCCCTAGAGGCTAGAAACCTAATGCACAACCTGGTTGTTTATGCATATCCTACTTTGTCAATAAAAAAACTGTCCAAGCATAACTTATTTTGTTTTTAAACCTTAAGGAAAAAAAAGGCTGACCAAGTAGACTATCTTTCAATCTATATAAAATCATTACATGTTAGCTTATGCTTACAGTCATATGTTGAAAAGTATTAGGCCATGGTATACACCAATATATTGGAAAATGTTACTGTATATGGAAAGAGTGGCAGCTCAATGCCTCTGGATTTGAATTTTGATGTCAAGACCTTTTTTTACCCTTGCATCTGCTCCAGCAATTCTTTATTTTTTTCAGGCATTTGTACAAGGCCTGCCTTGCTTTTGTGTTGTTCTTTATTTCAAAACAAACAAGAACAAGTATGACTTGTTAATTTCCTGGTGCAGTTGGATAGGGATCATACTATATAAGTTCTTTGGGTACAACATGTATGAGTATGCATGTGCCCCTTTATTATTTTTATGTACCATGAATAGCATAATGCATAGATATGTAACACAAATGAATAAGTGGTTTGAATCTATGAATGCATATATATATTTATATATACACGTTGGTAACACAAATTGGAGAGTAACAATGATGCTCACATATGTGCCGTGCTTCATTGGTAACATGTTCATCAGTGATTTGAACTGAGCCTATCCCTATATAGTTTATAAGCACGATCTCACTATTACCAGAAATCTTATTATCTTTGACAAGCTGAATAGAAATGTTATCAGTGTTAAGGGTATTAGAGATAGAATAGGATTGTTATTCGTTTCCTTATATGTCTCGCTTTCCTTATCTGCATATGGCATATCCTCTTGTACTCTCCTATATATATGGCCCTTTGGGTCTCATATCGATATACACAATATTCATAATATGGTATCAGAGCTTAGATTAAAACCCTAACCTCAATCTACATCCGCTGTTGCTGCTGCCCCCGGGAGGATCGATCTCTCCCGGGGGCGGCCACCTCTCCCGGCCGCCGTGCATGCGCTGTTCGCCGGCCGTACGCCACCAGATCGTCGGATCTTCCCGTGGTGGCCACCTCCAGACGGCCTCACGAATCCACCGCTCTCCTCCGGCCTTCTCCGGGCCAGATCCGGCAGTCTCCGACGCCCGAGGTCGCGCGCCGCGCCGCCGAGCCGCCGCCGCCAGACCGCTTGGCTCGATCCGCCGCCTCGCCGGATCCTCCGCGCTCCGTCACCGATCCGGCCGCCGCCGGATCGCCACTCGACGCCGCGAAGCTCGGATCGCCTCGCCGCTCGATCCGCGCCGCCGCGCCGCCGCCCGATCTGGGCCGCTTTGGCGGATCCGTCGCTCTCCATCGCCTGGCCGCCTCCTCCTCGGTGCTGCAGCCGCCAAGACCTTCCGGTCGTCACTACTCGAGCCGCCGCCGCCGCTCAGCTCTCGACGTTGGCTGGTCGACGCCGGCCTAGCCTCTCCCGGACCCTCTTCGGGCCGCCGCTGCTCTTCCCGAGCCGATGCCTCTTTGCCCGCCGACGGCCTCTTCACTTGGATCCGGTTGCGGGAGAGAGGGAGAGAGATGGGTGACGCCGGGCGTGAGAAAGAGGGAGAGCGCGACGGGCAGAAAGAGGAGAGTGTGGGAGGAGGCGCGAGGTGAGTGAGGGAGTGGAGGATATATGCAATCCGTGCTATCTGAAGAAATCAGCAGTAGTCAGTCTCCAATTATTTTATTTGTTTTGAGTCTTCCGTTGCGTCCATCCAAATCCGTAGTTTTTTTAGTTCGTTCAAGCCGTGCGAGTCCACAAATTTATTGTCAATCATAGTAGTATAGGAATTTTCTTTTGCATGGCCGCAGCTTTTATCTTTGAGCCGCTGCAGATCGTAGAAGTCTCTATGATGCCGCTGCTTCTCTTTGAGCCGCCGCCCCGAATTTCTAAAGCCGCCGCGCTTCTTTTGCACCGCGCCTCCGTTGCGCTTCTTGTGCATTGCGCCGCCGCCATCTCGGGCTTCGATCTGTGCCGCCATGCTTCTATCTATTCCTCTTCGGCTTGATTTGACAGTTTATTCAAAAACTGCATGCAATGACGACATCATCAAGACTCGGACTTCGGATTTTTCTTATTTTAGTGTTAGCCCTTTTTCAAATGCAATGCTATTGCATACGCGTTGCATTTGAGGGGGGTGTTAAGGGTATTAGAGATAGAATATGATTGTTATTCGTTTCCTTATATGTCTTTTTTTTTATCTGCATATGGCATATCCTCTTGTACTCTCCTATATATATGGCTCTTTGGGCCTCATATCGATATACACAATATTCATAACAATCAGCATTAACCACATCCACATATGTCTTCTCCCAAAGTGTAAATTTGTTGCATGAAATGCCTTAGGCAGGTGATGGAGTCATCATGTAGCTGAAAATTGCTCAAACTCTGTTTCTTGTTCCAGGGTTGAGAGTAAGAAGCCATTTGCTCCTCCAAAGGAGGTGCATGTCCAGGTTACACATTCAATGCCGCCTCAGAAGATCGAAATATTCGAGTCTCTTGATGATTGGGCTAGAGATAATCTCTTGGTGCATCTTAAGCCTGTCGAGAAGTGTTGGCAGCCACAGGATTTCCTCCCCGATCCAGCATCTGATGGATTTCACGATGAAGTTAAGGAACTCAGAGAACGTGCCAAGGAAATTCCTGATGATTATTTTGTTTGTTTGGTTGGAGACATGATTACTGAGGAAGCACTTCCTACATACCAGACTATGCTTAACACCCTTGATGGTGTCCGAGATGAAACAGGTGCAAGCCCCACAGCTTGGGCTGTTTGGACGAGGGCATGGACTGCTGAGGAGAACAGGCATGGTGATCTCCTAAACAAGTATCTGTACCTCACTGGGAGAGTGGACATGAGACAAATTGAGAAGACAATTCAGTATCTTATTGGCTCTGGAATGGTAACAGGCTAACAGCTTTCTTCAACTTTTTTGCTAGCTACTTTACTGCATGTCTTTCTGAATCTTGACTTATTTGTTCAGCTGTTCGTGCTTCTTTTACCTTATGACAATTTCAGGAAATTCTTTCGAGAGCACTAATAACACACTAAATCATACTTTTTGAGAAAATCCGCTCACAATTTTCAAATTGGTATTTTATTTTAATTTTTGCGTCATTGGTTCTCTAGTCTCTACCTTTGTTTACTTTGAACTGTTTCTATTTCTGTGCATGTTGGCTGCTGCCTTGAGAAGTATGTAAAACTTACATGTACATTTTTTTGCTGTGTTCTTCAGGATCCTAGGACAGAAAATAACCCTTATCTTGGCTTCATCTACACCTCCTTCCAAGAGCGGGCGACCTTCATCTCACATGGGAACACTGCTCGCCATGCCAAGGACTACGGTGACCTAAAACTCGCACAGATCTGTGGCATCATTGCGTCAGATGAGAAGCGACATGAGACTGCATACACCAAGATTGTTGAGAAGCTTTTTGAGATTGACCCAAATGGCACCGTTCTTGCTCTAGCTGACATGATGAAGAAGAAGATCTCAATGCCTGCCCACCTGATGTTTGATGGGCAGGATGATAAGCTGTTTGAGCACTTCTCCATGGTGGCACAGAGGCTTGGTGTTTACACCGCCAGGGACTACGCTGACATCCTCGAGTTCCTTGTTAACAGGTGGAAGGTTGCCGACCTGACTTGCCTTTCTGGTGAGGGAAATAAGGCCCAGGACTACCTTTGCACCCTTGCTGCAAGGATCAGGAGGCTGGATGAGAGGGCCCAATCGAGAGCCAAGCAAGCTGGTAAAATGCCTTTTAACTGGGTATATGGTAGGGAAGTTCAACTTTGAGCATCAAACGCCATTGCCACTGCTCCCAGCGTGCCGTCTGTCATGCATGTCGAGATGCATCTTGAAAACAAGATCGGTTTGCCTCGCTGCATACTTCTTCAGGTTGACCAAATGGGCTGGGAGCATCTGTTCGTCAGTATTGTTTCTTAGAGGGATAGGGAGATATGCGTCTGTGTTTTACTTTCCTTTTCTGCTTTCATGTACAACTTCTGGCCATGTGGACTGGGCATGAACCGAACATGCAGTTTGTCGTTGGCCGTGCCTATCTGCTCGTGTGTTTCAATGTGCTGTTTCTGTTGTTCAGATCCGTTAAAATTTTGTGATCTGTGAAGCTAGTAGAAGTTCTCATCCTGAAATTTTTTAGATCTGCCATGTCAAATTAAGTGCAGAGTTTCAACTCAATCTCTGGTATGGTAGAGCTGCGGTGAATTAAATCTTACAAATAATGAACTCCAAATTTATAATGTAACACCGTCTGTCTGCAGATAGGCAGCATATGATTCACCTATCAGTTCATTCAGTGACATTTTAGTATCCGCATAAATCAGCTGCTGCTGTCATGCTGCACTCGCTGCGTCGAGATGTGGCTAAACGCATGCCATTGTGTGCATTTCAGAGATCGACGGGGTCGTGGAGAAGTGAATATCCGATAAAAACTTGTGTCAGGCAAGTTCTCTCGCTCATGTGCTTGTACAGAATGGTTAATATACGAAATGCTCTACCAAGTTGACCATTCTTCTAGCGGCCGTATGTATTGTACAAGTTGAGGAGCGCCTAGAACTATTTCTGACCATTCAGTCTTTCCATCTGCAGCATTTGAACTCTTTTAACTCACTCTCCTTGCAACTCATTTAGCATTCTGTTTTCAGCTCAAGAATGGTCTTCTCTGCCTTTGTTCCAAACAAATGGCCGTGAAAATTTCTCAAAATAAATGCTAATTCTGAAAATGCTGATAAATCAAATATTTCACTCGAACACAATTGCAAGCAACCTTAATTTATATTCTATATTCCTTTAATACGAGATTCTGAATTATTGTATTTGACAAACTTTTCATTAGCTACCACTGAAAAGTGGGCCCACAATGAAGCCGTTCCTGGACCCGCCTATCCATAAGGAATAATTCCTTTGTGTTATCATGCTCTGAAAACAAATGAGATATGCCATTGCCACCAACACTGAGTGAGCCAACCTCTGTTCAGGGCGAATGCTGACACATGCATTTGCACAATCCGCCTGACAAATATCCTTTCTGCCACCTGGAAGGGAGGTACGTATACAAAGGTTAAGAGCTCTTGCAAAAAGAAAATTCTTGTCAACAAAGCTTTTAACAATAACAAATAGATCTCTGATCTGCACGGCCCTTTCAACGCTCAGGCCTTATCGGACTTCTTAAGCTTGTCCTCCACCTTAAACCAAATACAGCTCAATCAGGGGAGCAGGGATTTTATCTCATGGTGTTGGACGGCGAACGACATTTAGGGTGTGTTTGGTTGAGCTGTGGCTTCTGAAAAAGCTGCTGTAAGCTGTGGGCTGTGCAAAAGCTGCTGTAGGTTATGAGCTGTGGAAAAGCTGTAAGCTGTTTGGTTCAAACAAGTATAAAACTTACCTCCTATCTCTATTTTCCTTGAAACAACTGTGAAACAGCTCTCTATTTTCACCATTTCAAAAAACAAAAAGCCAAAAGCCAAAAGCAGGGTCCAAGGTGCTTTCAAAACTGTACTACCCAAAAGTAGCTGCTTCTGAAAAAAAACAGTTTCTGATTTCCACCCCTTTGGTTGACTTTTAGCTTTTTGGAAGCAAAAACAACTCCCAAAAGCTCAACCAAAGGGACCCTTACTCCCCTAAATCGGCCTACAGTGCTCTGTTCCAAGGCTCAGTCTTCTTCCCTTTCGCTGACAAGCTCTGGAAAAGTGGAGCCCCCTTAAAAGCAAAGTTGTTCACTTGGTTAGCCCTACAACGTAGGATTTGGACTTTCTCGAGACTGTCGAATCGAGGTATCCCGGCTCCTGCCAATTGCCTTCTCTACGAGCAAGAGCCGGAAATGGTCGATCATCTTCTTGTCTCCTGTTCAGTGGCAAAGCAGCTGTTGCATCGCACTCTCTCTTGGTTGTCGCTTGGCACCACCATCTCTTATACCGCGCAGACGCTTCAAGATCATTGGGCGGCTCTGCGTCAGTCCGTCCTTCACTCCCAGCGAAAAGGAATAGATTCTTTACTCATTCTTCTCAACTGGATGATCGGGAAGGAGCGGAACAGGTTATGGCATGGCCAGCGACAACTTGATTTCGAGGACTTTGTCAATTGTATCAAGAATGAATTTTTGGCTTGGTCGTCATCTGCCAAAACCAAACTAGGGGAGCTCTCTGCCTCCGTGCTGCAGAGCCAGACTCTTCAGTAGTAGTAGTTGGCAACAAGAGTAGTTTGTCAAGCCAGGCTTTCTTAGTCGTCTTTTCCTTTCTTCCAGCACTCCTTCCTCTGAGCCTCTGTTGCTTTCCTTTCTCAGTCGTGTTTTACCTTTTGTTTCTCCCTTGTTTTTGTACTGCTTCCGCTTCTTAATGAATGAAACACAAATCACCTGCGTTTTTGCAAAAAACAAAAAAGTTACAAGGAGTAAAACTGTTATGAATAGCGCTTGTATTCAATATGAGGCCAATGGGCCGGTATATATACACAAAGTACAGGTGGTAAATATGCAAAGAACCCCTCATAACAATGGGGAATAACAAACTATACATATATCTCTAACACCCCCTTAAACTCATGGTGGATCAACAACACTGAGTTTGGAAAGGTAGAAGCTGTGCTGCGCTCGAGTCTGGGCCTTCGTGAAGAAATCCGCTATCCAAGCTCAAGGCACATATCAAGAGTAATCACTTGATCATGCACACAAGACCTTACGAAGAAGCATCAACACCAATATGCTTGGTGAGCTCATGCTTCACAGATCACGAGCAATACCGATAGCACTGTACTATCTCGACAAGAGAGGGTCGGTGTAGTGACAAACACCAAAATCCTCAAGTAACCACCGTAGCCAAGTAATCTCTGTCAAGAGAGCCATAGCTCGCAACTCACCTCTGCACTCGAACGGACATCGCACTGCTTTCTTCGTCTTCCGTGCAATGAGAGAACCACCAAGAAAAACACGAAGCGGAGATAGACCGACGATCGAGGGATCACCGCCCAAGTAGCATCCGAATAGGCTCAAGTCAGAACGAGCTGGAACGTGGAAAGAAGAGACGGCGAGAGATAGTCCCGCCAAGGTATCGCAGAACTCAAGAAGGTGGTCAGAGTGGACTCGAGTGGGAGCTGAAACAAACCGACTCGTAATATGAACCGGATAAGTGATATCCGGACGAGTAACAGCAAGGTAGACAAGACTCCCAACAAGATGACGATAGCGAGTCGGATCAGAAAGAGGCTCACCATCAGAGAGTCAGAGGTGAACATTGAGCTCCATGGGAGTCTCAACAGTACGCTGATCCGTGAGAGAGGCGCGATCAAGAAGATCCTGAATATATTTCTCTTGAGACATAAAGAAACCATCTGCAGTGGAAGTAACCTCAATCCCAAGGAAGTAACTAAGAGGACCAAGATCCGACATAAGGAACTACTCACTAAGACGAGCCTTGACAAAGGCAATGTTCTCAGAATCATCTCCCGTAATGATCATATCATCAACATACAAGAGAAGAAGAGTCCGACCACGAGACGAAGTGTGGACAAAGAGCGCAGGATCATGATCACTAGCTGAAAAGCCAGCAGCAGTGACCACAAAGGAGAAGCGCTCAAACCAAGCACGAGGGGCTTGCTTAAGGCCATAGAGAGAGCGACGGCGGCGATGCACCATGCCCTCGTGAGCAGAATACCCGGTGGCGGATGCATGTAGACCTCCTCACGCAACTCGCCATTAAGAAAGACATTCTTGACATCAAGCCGAGAATGCAGACGGTGGCGCAATGACGCCACCGAAAGAAGAGTGCGAGCAGTGGTCATGTGAGCCACAGGAGCAAAAGTCTCGTCGTAGTCAACACCATGCTCCCGCTGAAACCACAAGCAACAAGACGCGCCTTATAGCGCTCAAGAGAGCCATCGAGCGAGTCTTAATCTTATAGACCCACTTACATGTGATGGGATGAGAATGAGATGGAAAAGGAACAAGATCCCAAGTACCAAGACGCTCAAGGGCAACAATCTCTCGGCCATGGCAAGCTGCCACTCGGGGTGAGTAACAAAGATCCCTGAGGAGACAAAGCTCACGAGTAGTCTGCGCCAAAGAAAGGCAAAACAGGCAGGAGGCCGAATCGATCGCGATCGCGAGAGCGTAGCGAGGAGAAGATGACCCATCAGGAAGATGGAGCATCGAAGAAGAGGGAACATCGAAGAAGATGGCTCATCCGGAAGATCCTCAACACGAGGTCGACGAGTGTAGAAGATAAGAGGAGGAGGTATCAGAGTGGGAGGAGCACGGGAGTCGAGGAGACGACACGGCGGCGACAACGCGGAGAGGCCACGGGAGGAATATGTGGAGACTCAGAGGGACAGTGGACGAGGCAAAACAGATATAGGTGTATCCGGAAAGGTCAAGAAAGACAAAGACTCCACAGAGGAAGTCGAAGGAGAGGCAGGACGTGGGTAGAATGGACGAGACTCGTCGAAAGTCACATCCCGAGAAACCCGCATCCGACGACCAACAGGATCCTAGCACCGATAGCCCTTGTGCTCAGATCAGATCCCGTAAAGACACACTCAACAGATCGAGCGGTCGGTTTGGTGCGTTCTCGAGGCGAGGAGAACGAGCAAACGCAGCCAAACAGATGAAGGGTAGAGTAGTCGAAGAAGACCACGAGACGCTCAACGGATCGCCTCAAGAGCGTAAGAGGCTGGATGTTGACGAGATAGGTGGTAGTGGAAACAAATTTCACCAAAAGTGAGGTGGAATAGAGGCGGCGATCATCGAGCACGAGCCGCCTCAAGGAGGTGACGATGCTTGCGCCAGCGACACTATTCTCGAGCATGAGCACCGTGACAAGAGAATCGAAGAGAGTGCCCTCGCTCAGCAAGGAAGCGCGCAGTAACGAGAGAGGTACTCGCGCCAGAATCAAAGCACGAAAAACACGAATAGAAGTGGAGAAGCGTGTGTGAATCATAATGGCAAATTGTTTATAGATAGACAAGGCCTCACTACGAGAAGACATGAAATATATCCAAGTATGGCGAGAAAAATCATCTATAAAAATGATATAATATCGATGACCCTTTCAAACGAAGGAGTGGACCCCAAACATCCGAATGAACAAGATCAAAAGGGCGCCGAGACACGCACTCACTATGAGGATAAGGAAGTCGAATCTGTTTACCTAACTTACACTCGACAATCTAAAGACACGTCTCCGAGATGCACCCCTAAGACCACGACGAACTAAGGACGGCAGGCGAGATCCACACAGATGACCAAGACGGTGATGCCACCGCTGGAAAGAGCCAGACGAAGTGGCGTAGCGGAGAGACCGGCGCGATGGTGGCGCGGAAGGAAGGTGAAGCTACCAAGCTCCCAGAGATCTTTGTGAGTCACGGCGCCGAGGGCTAGAACCAACCAGAGCTCCCGTGTGGCGATCCTGAACACAACAAGAGTCAGAGTCAAGAATGACTCGATAACCAAGGTCGAATCGCCCCCACAGAAGAAGTCGCATGGTAAGGCGAGGAACATGAGCAACAGAAGGAACATGAAAAGATGAGTTGCTAAGAGATCCTCGACCCGAGACAGAAAGAGATGTACCATCAGCAGTAAGAACACTGATAGGAGAATCAAGAGGTGTAATAAAAGACAGAGTGGAAGGATCAGGAGTCATGTGAAAAGATGCTCCAGAATCAAGAATCCACGGGGAGGTACCTGACTGTGTAGGAGGTGGTTTCTCGGTTCAAGAGTTAGTAGCGTAACTCGCCGAGGAGAACTCAAGAGGCAAGCAGCGTCGAAGTCCGGCTATCTCCGCTCGGTGAGAAAAGTCTGCCAAGAAGTCGATGCGCACGCCGTCGAGAAGCACTAGTGCCGAGAAGAACGGCGTGAAAGATGCCGCTTCTTCTTATAGCACCGGGACTCAATGTGGCCGCCTTGTCGCAGAGGAACAGTGAGGACGGCCACCTCAGATCGAGGACGGCCACCACCACCGTGGTAGCGCCGAGGAGGAGTAGCAAAGTGACGACGAGCGGCGAGCACGCAGGGGAGTGGCATCGCATCAAAGACCACTCGACGACGCGTCTCCTCGTGCGTATCTCTGAAGAGCCTCGTGAGAGTGACACGAGGGTGGCGTGCAAGGAGCCGGGCACGCCTTGCTCGAACTCAAGACGAAGGCGAGTAAGGAACTCGTAAACCCGCCGAAACTCTGTGTCAAGACGCATCATCCAGCAAAGACGACAGTACGGCGACAAGCAAAGCGCGGTGAGTCCAATCGACGCCGCATGCCAGAACTCGAGCGAAAAGCGCCAACGTAGCATCACCTGCTGAAGAGAGTGCTCTGGCGGACCACGAACAGTATAGGGCATCACCGAGGGCTCGAGCGCCGACGAAGATGAGTCCACATCCGAAAGCCGAAGGAGTCCCACAACCTCGTAAGAAAATCGAGGCCGACATCGGCGATGAAGACAAGAAGCACTCGAGCGCCGCCATCGTACCACCGAGTGTAGACGGCCGACGATCCTTGTAGGAATCCGAGCCTCCCGGTAGGCGAGGCGCTTCATCATTAGCTTTATCATCGCAGCACTTTATCTACCGTCGGGGCAATGCAACAGCGAGGTCTCGTCGGAGAAATAGGGCAAGCGCGCGGTGACATCGCCGAGGACGCCCCGAGACGAAGACCACGCATGTGAATGTGCATGTGAGACACGAAGTCGGTGTAATTAACACCATCAAAGATCACCGGCGGCGAGGAGGGAAACGGTGCCCATTGGTAGGTCATACCGACGGCGCGCGGCGACCAAGGCAACGGTCTAACAGCGCGCCGACGCGCGCGGTTAGAACGACGTTTTTGGGCTCGGCTAAAAGTTAAAGCGGCAGATGGCCTCCGCCACACACCGAACGCAACCCTTTAGGGTTTCACGAGGCGCGCGCGCGCGACGGCGACGACGACGGCGGCGTGGCGGCGGGCGGGCGGCGGCGGCGGCGGCGCCGGCGGCCGGCCATGGCGGCGGCCTACCACGGCGGCCTCGGGCGGAGGAGCGGCGGCCCGGGCAGAGGCGGCCTCGGCGGCGAGTCGGCGGCGAGACGACGGAGAACGGCGGCCGTGGCGGCGGCCCGGAGGAGGAGGAGGCGGCGCCGCGAGAGGCAGAACGCGGCGGCGCCGGCCGAGGCGAGGCGCCGAGGCCGGGGCGAGGCGCCAAGGCCGCGACGGCGAGGCCGGGAGTCGGCGACGGCGGCCGACGGCAGCAATGGGAGGCGACGCGGAGTCGGCGACGGTGGTGCGAGTCGGCGACGGCGCGCGGAACCCTAGGTAAGCCAAAACCCTAGTTTTGGCTCTGATACCATGTTATGAATAGCGCTTGTATTCAATATGAGGCCAATGGGCCGGTATATATACACAAAGTACAGATGGTAAATATGCAAAGAACCCCTCATAACAATGGAGAATAACAAATTATACATATATCTCTAACAAAAACAACCGCAATTGCAACTGCATTCAGGGAGGCAGATTAAACTAGTAATCTCTTCATGAAACAGCAGCTGATCGACAAGACGTTGACATGGATTTGAATTTGGAATGCTCAGCTCGATCAGATGTTGCAACTTACCGATCAACATGGCCCACGTGCGTCAGCAATTGGTTCGACGAGCAAATAGATGGATCGTGATCATGCATGCATGTATGTGGGGATTAATTCCCTGATCCTATCTGCAGATAAGCTGGCGAGTGGGAATATGTGGACATCGCTAGCTAGCTCGTTACTTTGCTGAATTGTTCTAGTTTCTGAAAGGAAAAAAAAAAAAGGAGAGTGTCGCAATGGTTTCTGAATTAGGTCAGATGATTCGTCGATATTAGCTAATTAGCATTATGGATGCAGATAAAAAAGGCTTCCTTTTTCTGATCTTTACATGTACCTGCAGATGCTATTGTGCTACTCTGATTATGCTTTGGGTGTAATCTGTGTTCTGAATGCATGTGGACATTTATGGGGTGTTCGTATTAAATTTTGTTGATACCTTTTAGCTTTAGCTTATAACTTGTGGTTAAAAATAAATAAAAGCGATTTATAGAAGTTAAAACATTCGTATTGGTTTTTAGCTTTTTGCTGGGTGTATTATATAAGAAAGAGCAAACGACGGTGCGACGGAAGACACTACAATATTTGAACCATCATGCGACTTATGAAATTATGATATAATAAAATACATAGTGCATTACAACATATGTAAACGCAAAGTAGAAGATTATAACATACCAAGGTACAACATGGTAGTATTGCTTAAAACAATAGTTCGACAAATATAGCATAGTATATAGCATAGTATCGTAGCTCAACCTACCAAAGCGTGCACGATGCTATCTCAGAGTGTGTCCATGGGTCTCTCAAACCTTCCAACACTACCATCTGGAGACTCGGACTCCATGTCCCCGCCCTCGCTTAGGACGTAGCCCTCGTCATCGTCTATGTCCAAGTAGTCATCATCAGACATCGCTGAGTCGATGAATGCAATGTCATGGTCACCACTATAACTTTCTTTTATGTCTACATCGTAGCTCAATACACTTAACAAACGCCGAATGCACACGTGATCACATTCCGAAAGGAGTGGTGGTAGTTGAAAATTTCTTTGATCCCAACCGATCGTCCACCTTGTGCGAACTCCGGTATGTGGTACTGTTGATTTTGTATAGAACTAGGAAACCCTCCTTGTTCGGGTAACCGAAATCTACCAAGTAGTACTTTCCTGCAATAAAATACAGTTCGAGGACTAGTTAATGACTACACCTAAATCCATATAGAAACATGTAGGTAAAAATGAGCAACAAACGTACCTGCCGATGGGTGTAGGAAGCGATATGTATGTCACTATGGAATCCTACAGGACACGTGTATCGTGCGCTGCGCCATCCCACCCAGCACACGCGAAAGTAAATCACCCTATCAAAGTCACAAACCGTGAGCATGTTCTGACTCATGTATGCGTGACGGTTGCAGTGCCTTGGTGCTACGCGACTAGGTACCAATACAGCCACATGCGTACCGTCAATTGCCCCAATGCAGTTCTTGAAATACGGGTGACAACACGGCTCCTGCAACCTCCTAGTCCATCAGCCATACAATATCCCGTGCCATATTGGCAACTGTGTCCAATACCTTGTTGAAGTGATCGCTGACATGACCTACGGAATGCTTAAATATATTCTGTGCTTGCCAATTTGACTGACGGGTGGCACACGTCCAAAGGAAAAGTCCAAGTGCCTCTTAAGAGCTAGTCTGATGAGTCAATCAAAGACCGTAGTCCTGCACTAAAGTTTTGTGCAATTCATTAAAGACTGACCTCCTCATCCTAAACATGTCTTTGCATGAACATGGGTTTCTCAGCTGCTCCTCGATCCACTCTAGGCCGGTTTTCTCGGGCACTGGCCAAGGTCATTTTCAAACTCAAATGGCAGACCGACAGGTCGAACCCTAGCCTAACTCAATCAACATGGTAGCAAGTTTAGCTCAATTTCAAACTCAAGTAACAAAAGCCAAAAGCCGAGCTGGAGGGGACCACAGTGGTCTTACCCATGGTGGCGGTTTGGCTTGAGGTACAGGGTTGGCGAGGCTCAGGGTGATGGGGCGAAGCCCGTGACGCGGACAGGTGAAGTTGGATACGGCGGTTTGCTCCGCGCGGTGTGCACGAAGGACCGCCGCCAACGTGCCGCTCGAACCGCCACCACTGCCATCGGGCTCTGATTGCTGCGTCACCACTGGCCATGCCTTCCT
This sequence comes from Dendrocalamus sinicus, assembly GCA_036346575.1. NCBI lineage: Eukaryota > Viridiplantae > Streptophyta > Magnoliopsida > Poales > Poaceae > Dendrocalamus > Dendrocalamus sinicus. The sequence continues at coordinate 57,928,657 of CM070642.1, read as the reverse complement.
CGAGGAGTTTTCGACCTATTTTGGGCCTTAGCCGCACCACCTTTGTCACCGCTCACTAGCATCAGCCACTGCTCGAGCCACTGCTCTGCTCCCTGGAAGCTCCTCTGTTTCTTCACTCTTCTATTCTCCTCTTGAGTCTATGACAGCATGGTCCCGCTTATCATCCACCAATACACTTCCAAAAATGTGCCACTTAAACAGTCACATGCGCTACCTAAGCAGCCACATTAGCCAATTCTACTACCAAACAGACAAAACCTACAGTGCAAACGGAGACAAATTTAGGAAGCCGAGATAGTAAAATATAAGTTTTTGGACTAAAGTGGTACAACCTCATAAATTTAGAGAGCTATAGTGCAATTTTCTCTTTTTTCAATTACACATTGTTCCTTTGAAGCAATTTATGCCAGCATCATGGGGTAACCAATTTATTGAAGAATGACCGACTTGGCACAGCCTGAGCTTTTGCTATGTTCAGAACACAACAAATATCCAAAACAATACTCCAAAGTAGTGCCAATTGGGCTCCAAAAGACCTTGCTAAATGATAAGCGAAAAACATATGTCACCAGTTTCAGGGTATTAGACTATTTGGAGAAGTGTAGAACTAAGACCACATGTTTCAGATTCAACAAAGAAGTATTTCCTCGCCATTACACTTCTTTGTTTAATTTTCCTTGGAGAAGGATCCACAATACATATTTGTGTTTTTAGCATACATTTTCTTCCAAACCCAGCTATTCATAGCCGCTGTTTGCATATTTCATTATTTACTAATAATATTTTTCTATCTAAGCCTTCAGGTGCTAAATTTAGATGAGTAATACGCATCAATGACAATGTTTATTCTGAAACTGACCAATGGCAAATTCAGAGAATGGAAAAAAGCACGCTTGACTCCCATCCCTTAGTGCCAAGTAGACATGCTATTTCCAAACAGAAAACGTGTATCCTGGCATTCCAGTCCCAGCAGAACAAGATTGGAAATTACTAGCAAGGGGCAAGGGGGAAGGGCCACCGAAGAACATACCTTCAAGGGACGCCGGGCTCAGTGCTCAGGGAACGGCGGCGCCGACGGATACAGTGAAATCAAAAGTAGGGGGTGACTCCGGGGGTGATGATCCGGCAGTAGGTAGATCCGGGCTGGCCGTGAGGGATTCTGGCGACGGTGAGAGATCTGGTGGAGGAGGGGGCGGGGTCGAGAGGACGCAAAGGCAGGGCCAAGATCCGGACGGCGGCGAGAGGAGGCGGAGTGGGGGGCGAGTTCCAGACGAGGACGAGAGGAGGCTGAGGCGGGGGTGAGTGGAGGCGGAGTCGGGACCGAGAGGATGGTGGCGGCGAGAGGATGGTGGCGGCGGGGGCGAGAGTTTGAGGCGGTGACGAGAGGAGGCGAGGCGATAGATTCAGTCCCTGCGGAAGGGAGGGCGTGGGGGCGAAACGATGCCAAGGGTATTTCGATGACAATTGCAGTTAATAATCTTAAATTTTAATGGATACTTTAATCTTAGAGCAAGTATAATAAGAGGCTGTTAATAGACTATATGCTGAGGTGAAAGAGAGAGAGAAGAGAGGTGGGCTGTAAATTTACAGCCAGCTGAAGCACAAGAATAAGAAACTTTGTGAGAGAAAGGAGTGGATCATACAGCCTTCAGCTGGCTGTAAATTACTATACGAATGGGCTGATAAGTGGGTTGTAAGTGTCCATACAGCCAGCTGAAGGCTGTATTATTAGCCTTGCTCTTATGTATGCTGGTTTCTTGCGAGAATTTACACCAAAAGTGTTTCTCCTCGCTAGTTTATTTTAGCTTGCTTCTTATGAGAACTAGAATCGAATTATTTTAAAAAAAACTGACTGTTTAGCATAACTCTATAAAAATCCATAAGAGAAATTAAGTGTAAAAGTTGTATCAAATAGAGCCTATATTATATAATCTAGGGCTAACTGATTTGTTTGGTTAACCTCCTTAATCGGAAAGGGCGATTTGGTAGGGTTTAATCTCACTCTTTGCCGGCTACAACCAGTAACATGCTCTTATTCTTGAGAGCTCGAGAGACACGTATGCTTGATGCTCCTTAATGGGTTTGACGCCCTCTGCACCAAGCCTGTTTTCCCAGCCCAATGGAATTCTAGTTGCCAATTGAATCCCAAAATACTTTTACCTCAGGTCTCCCAGCAAAACATCTTTTGATCTTTTTCCCTTTACTTTCAGACTCGGGTTTTCTTAGCTGACAAGACGTAGCTTTGAAGCTATATAACTTTTAGTTAAAATTTTTAAATTTTAGCTGTTCAAAAGAGAATATAGAGAAAAACTCACATATAATTTTAATCGATCTAGATAAAGTCACTACAGTGTCTACTATAATCGATTTATAGATCTCGTCTTAAAAAGACTCTGTTTAAAAGTTAGATCCTGTAAAAAAACTAAAAACAAAATCTAGAAGCTAAAAAGAACAGACATATAATATGAAGAAGAGACAAACAAGATCAGACCTATAATATAAAGAAGAGACAAACAACATCTGAACAATTTTACGACTGTTCTTTGCGGCTTCTAAAAGCGATTTTTAATTTTTGTTACAGTACTTAACTTTCAAACGAAATATTTTTTAACTCTTATAAGTCCATTATAGTACATGTTAAAAACTCAATATCTGTACTAGCCAAAATCGCAAGCGAGTATCTCTCTCTGTAATCCCTGTCACAAACAGCCCAAAATTCAAAAATTTCAGGCAAAAGCCATAAACCTAAAAAGAACAGACCTTGCATCACATAATCTAACACAAATTATATATTTCTTCCCACGTGAAGTCCACAGAAAATACTACGGTATTATTTACTAACAAGGATGCAGCTTTGCTACGACGTCTCGAATGCCAAGGGCAGCATCACTTGTTAAATTGTTTGGAAACTGTATGCTAATAATAACCCTGTGAATAATTCGGATACAATCACCACAATGCCAGCGCGGAAAGGGTCAGGTGCTGCAGCTCGACTGCTTGCAGAATGGCTTGATCAGTTTAAGGTACACCGGGTGGAAGTTGTTCATGGTCAGCTTCCTCCGGCAGGTAGGGCACTTCTTTTGAGCCTGAATGGAGGCCTTAATGCACTCCTGGCAGAAAATGTGACCGCAGATGGTCGATGACGCATTGACCAGTTCATTCATGCAGACTGGGCAGGTGAACTTTGGCTCCTTTGGGACCTCCTTCACAGGTACAGGGGGTGCCTGCATCACCGTGGGCTGCAGTATTTAAGTAAGCATTACAGAGCTGATAGCCACTGTATTATGGTACTGAACTATTGAAGTACAGGGTAGAGTTCTTACCACGATGCTGTTGGTTTCAAGTGTGTCCGATAAATTTATTATAGGGCTGTTGTTGGATGCTCTCGACCGATCATGCCTAGGGTTCATCCCCAGAGACAATAGTGTGTTCACATGCTCATCAAGAGCTTCCCCTAGAAAGAAAGCCATATTACACCAAGTTAATAAATGGGAAGCATGGTCTACAAGGCACACTAGGATAAAATAAGAAAATATGCACCGGTGTACAGCATAAAGCTCTGAAACTGAAGTGCGTCTATGGCTTAATTTGGAAAACGTCATACATGAATATCAGAAGAAAATATGCACTGGTGTACAGCATAAAGCTCTGAGACTGAAAAGTGTCTATGGCTTAATTTGGAAACCGTCATACGTGAAAATCGGCAAATGCTGTGAGACTGAACATTGTCATATCCCATTTCTAATTGATAAGCCTATCACACAAAAAGAAAAATAAGTACAAGAGTCTCCGAGGAAGATACTTAACGCTAAGGCTAACATTTTACTTGTATGGCCACTAAGTACATATCCAGTTGGCCTACTGACAGCTGCAATTATAAGTTAACTGAACGTACTAAGGCCAGAAAAATTGCTTTGCGACACTCAGACTTTACCACGATGATTAATAGCCTATGTCAATATCCAGTACAGCAGAAGGCAATCTAGAATGATCGTGTGAACACTCCCATACTATGTAATTTCTAGTGTCAATAGGTAATTTCAAACAGATTATGTCTGTTGAGCCTTACACCCAGGTAGAGCCTATGGGCAAGGCTTGAATTCTGTTTGGAATTGCCGAGCTGTGCTATAATGCTAAGTGAAGCATATATGGAGGATATATTTGCAGTTAGTTAGATTCTAATTATTACAAGGTGGCTAACAAGTGGGCACAATGAAAAATAGAACCTTACAAAATGCACCTCAATGAAGTACTCGAGATTCAGAGTGGGAAATTCACACGACAGTTGATGGAGAGGTATAGCGAGCAAAAGAAGGATCTTCACATTGTGTTTACAGACTTGGAGAAAACCTAAAATAAAGTGTCAAGAAAAATCATGTGGTGGATGCTCGAAAGAAAAAAAAAGTCCCAACAAAGTATGTTACTCTAATCAAATATATGTACGAAGATGTTGTGACTAACGTCAGAGTATGCGGTAGCAATACTAATGGCTTTCCTATTAAGATATGACTATACCGAAGGTCAACGCTGAGCCCATATATTTCTACCCTAGTAATGGACAAGGTCACAGGGGAATGGGGGATATATAAGAAGATATCCCTTGGTGTATGCTTTTCGCTGATGATGTAGTGCTAGTCGATGAGAATTGAATAGGTGTCGATAGGAAACTAGAGTTGTGGAGAAAGACGTTAGAATCGAAGTGTTTTAGACTTAGTAGGCCTAAAACCGAGCATATGATGTGCGATTACAACGGTGCCAGATCAGATGGTGGGGATATTAGTATGGACGGACAAGTAGTGCCTAGGAATGACACTTTTCGATATTTGGGATCGATGCAACAATGGAACATCGAGTTTGATGAAGACATGAGTCACAGGATAAAAGCGGGGTGAGTGAAATGGCGCCAAGCATCGGGTGTCTCGTGTGATAAAAAAATCCCTCAAAAGTTAAAGGGTAAGTTCTATAGAACAGCGATCAGACCTACGATGCTATATGGAGCGAAATGTTAGGCAACTAAAAAATATGTACAGAAGATGTGTAGCAGAGATGAGGATGCTACGGTAAATCTGTGGTCATATAAGGCAGGATCGAATCCGCAATGATGATATAAGTGATAGGGTGGAGGTAACACTAATTGAGAGAAGCTTGTCCTACATCGTTTGAAACGGTTTGGACATTTCCAACGAAGGCCTTCTAAGGTACCGATACGTGGTGGAATTTTAAAACGTACCGAAAACATAAGAAGAACCAGAGCTCAACCAAGACTGATGTGGCGGAAGCAGTTAAAAGAGACTTAAGGGATTGGAATATATCCAAATAGTTAACTTTGGATAGGAATGTATGGAAGTTAGTGATCCACGTATCGGAACCATGACATGAGAAGGTTTAGAGGTGGTGTTTTAGACTCTCGGTGCAAATGGCAAGATGTAGGGATTAGGATTTTAGCTTTGTAGGTTTTATTACAAAGCTCGTTTGTTTGACCTTGAGTAGGTTTCATTCCTAGTCTATTCCAACTTGTTTAGGACAAAAAGCTTTGTTGTTGTGTAAAGGAACAAGGAGTAAATATTGTAAAAAAAGCAGTGACAGCACAAACAGTTGATACATGTACCATAGTATTTCTTGATGCACAGCAAGGTAAATTTCCCTACAAATAAAGGTTGTCTTAATAAAACATAAAACCTCAGGCCTTACACATTGGATGTTTGCAAGTTACAATATTAACTGCCTGAATTTTACAACTAGAAGATGTCTTAATGGTGGATGTAAAACTACCCTAGATGTATTCCAAATACCTCTCTGTTATCTGATATTAAAAATAGCCTTCCCATATCAACAGATGATATGCATAGCAAGAAGCACAAGATTTCGTTTATTTTCCTAACACAGATGGCAAACATTACTTTGCATGTGCAACGCTGAGCGGTCACAATTATGGTTACTTACAAATTTATCAGACTAATCTGATGGGAGATAAACCAAAGCTGCATTATGATGTAGTCTACTTAAGGCAAAACTGTTCAATATGAGAATGAAACGAAAAGTACAGATTTATTTCATACAAAAAGTAAATGTTTACATTCAAATGTCACAGTATGGGTCAAAGAATTCGTGCTGGGGATACCTGCTGGTCCAGCAATAGTCTCAGAATCATCATCTATTATCACAGTGATAGGTCCTGTCCTGATCGACTGTTGCCTTGCCTGAAACATAAAGTAAATAACAATATCATCATTGCCCCTCCTCAAACAATCATAGTAAATAACAATATCATCGTTGCCCCTCCTCAAACAATCATAAAATAACTGAAATCTGCAAACAAAATAAAAATGCATGTGTACAGATAAGAGATTAAGGGGGTGTTTGGGACTGCTCCACAAACTCTGCTTCACGAATTCTACCGTGGAGCAGCTCCACAAAAAACCTAGAGTTTGTGGAGCACCCCTTTAGGTGCTCTCACAACTCCACCTTTTTTCCCTCGAACAGAGTGCGTGGAGCTGAATCTGTTTGGCTAAAAAACATAGAGTGGAGCTGAAAAACGTGGAGTGGAGCAGTCCCAAACACCCCCTAAAACCAAGGATAAGGAACATACTTGAGGGAGCGACCTTCTTGAAGAATAGATCACAACATCATCATCAATGGCTTCCACATCAATGGGGAAACTGTTCATACCAATGTTCGACCGTACAGCAGCCGCTGGCACCAAATGCTGTGGGGTCTCAGCCCCCACGGCGACAGAGGCCTGTCTGTTTGAGACAGGCTCACTGCTGGAAGGTGAACCCTCATCACCTGCTCCTTCAACTGGGAGTGAGTTCAGGTCCAGAAGCCGCGAAGGTGCCTTGGTAGTCCGCCGCCTCTTCGGAATCCTCCTTGGGAAAACATGGGAGTTCATACTGCTGCAATGAAAGCAACAGGATTGAGCGAAACCAATAGAGCCCCTGTAAATTTACAAACTTCAACATCAAGTACAGCCACAACTCCACCGTTTCGAAATGAATAAGTAAAAAATACAATATTGTTCTTCAGACAGCATAGTTCGACCAATCTATCATGATATAAGATAATCCAAAGTAGCAAAAGAGTTACATTCTTAAAAAAAGAGGACCAACTTTTACCCCCATAAACTCCCTTTTTCCTCAGAAATCGGCACAAACGACGCATACATACGCAATTGAACAAAAATGCAGACGATGGAGATGCGGAACCTCTAAAAATCAAATCCTTCCATGTTCTCCCCCATCGAATCGACTGCAATCAACGAGCAAACCCTAAAAACTCGATCAAACCTTTTCGAAAGGCGTCTTTAAGCCCAAACGCCCTTCCCTAAAGGCCCGGGCACCGCATCCAACAAAAGGCGGGCAAAAAATCGCACCTTTCCGCCGCTTTCCCCAAGTCCCCAACCCCCTAACCATAAGGGCCTTGAAAGATCCCCAAATTTCCATCCCAAAACCCCGTATTTCGCCCAATAAAACTCCTAAACCCCCAAATCCGAGCATGATTTCAGCATTTCCTCGCCCCCCACCTCGATCCGAGCCCGACCCCCAAAAATCCCCCACAATATCAGAAAAAATGGAGAAAATCGCCCGATGTACAGGATGATACATGGGTCAATGGGTTAGGAACGAAGATTACCAGAAAAAAAATCGGGTGAGTCGATTAGGTCGCGAGGAGCGACTAGGGTTTGCCGGCGGAGAAGACTCGTTGGGTTTGTCGTCCATCGCCCGCCGACCAGCTCGCCATTTAAAAAGGACCGGACGTGGACAGTGTCAGGGACGGCTGTCACGCGGGCTCGTGCGCCGGGTCCACGGGAGGAATCATCCCGACCGTACGATCTCGTGGAGATTCGTGCGACGGCCATCCGGTGCGTGGTCTATGGAAGGAGGCGGTCGGGTTGGGCTCCCCTCGCAGCGAGTGGAGATGGCCAGATGGGAAGATGCGGTGGGGACGTGGAGGTGTGAGCGCCTACGTGCGAAATGGAAGCTTGGGTGAGTGATGCGTGGGTCCAGGACCCACGCATCAGTTGTATGGCGTGGGATTTTGGTTCGAGCTTGGTGCCTGGTTTAGGTCCTTTAGCTCGAGCCTGGTTTTTGTTGGGCTCGGGCTGCTCGGCCTTCCGGTGTGGGTTGTAAGCAGGGAAACAAAGTGATCAATTTAAATTATTTTAATTATAGTTATTTATTGGTTAAATATTAAAATAAATTGATTTCGAATGAATTTGGATTTTATTTTAGCTCAGTTCGGCTCGTTAGCTCACTTCAAAAAAATACTTCTAAACTATACATAACATGATATTAAATTAAGCCGTGCTAATTTTTTTTAAAAATTTTTTGATAAGATAAAAACTTAGCTCGATATCCGTCCACTAGTTGTAAGACTCTAGGAGCCATGCTTCACGGAGAGTACACTTGCCAAATGAGGATTGCTAATGTACGGTTAAATGTTGCGACAAGTGTCGTGACTTCGACATTACGTCCGTTGTCTCGATGCTACTAGAAGCCAAACAGCAACACATTCACCACCGCCATGGCCCATGGGGGAGCAAGCGCCTGACTCGGCACCTCACAGTCTCGCCGCCTGCCACCATCCTTTTCAAAAAAAAAAAAGAAACGAAAAGTTTTCACTTTCAGATAAAACACAAAACTTTCAAATTTTATATTTTATATTTTTCAATTCAAATGTGTGGGTCCAGAAGCTAAAAGTTATTCGGAATACATTGATTTCTTAATGCAACTTTTTTATTTGCATTATCTGTGAAGATAAAATGGTGTTTTTTATGTTTCTTTAATCGATTAGTTTAGAAAAAACAAACAGCCACTACAATGCCATTTCAGCCAAAAACTACTTCACTTTGGAACTGGGCACGTATCCCTCGTGGAAAGAGAAGACGCAATGTGAATTCCGGGTTGGACATAGGCCAATGCAGGATACCTGGGTTGGCTTGGCTCTTGGTTGGGTCCTGACGTGGTGATGTCTGAGAGAGACCGGCCGTGAGACACTTGAAATCAAAATTTGACATTTCAATAGGTGAAACTGGAGATGAACACCCAAAAACTGAATAGATGAACACCCAAAAACTAAAAACTTTTGTGAGATCGACACAGTTTTGGGGCTCATCAGCTTACTGAACTGTTCATGGATCTAGCACTATAGAGACATTTTCTACAAAAATAGCCCTCGAACACCTATTTTTGCAAAAAAAAAAAATAGCTCCCTCCTTGAGCTTGGAGGGCGCGGTAGGAGGCGGACCCCATGGGAACTGGCTCGGGCATGGCATAAGACACAATGGCATGGCAGGCAGAGGGCTACAAGCCCTTTGGCTTGGCAGTTCCTGCCGAGCTGCCCTGGCTCAATTAGTCTGCTGGTTGACCTCTGCACTCGACAGGTCTGCTGGTTGGCCCTGCACAGAAGGCCGTATGCCCGACTAACCAGCATGGACTCACTATTTAGATGGGATAATGGTTTTGGATGGGCTGATGAAAACCGCTACATCTTGTAAGTAGTGCATATACATTATTGAAAAGAATAGTAAAAATGGACCGCGTGTAGCATGACATAGCACCTCACAATGAAGGTGAGAATTAGAACAGCCCTAGGACAAAAATGTTGAACCGTATGATACCCACATGGCGTGGCGGTCATTTGGTCGGTGTAAACGTGGGTGGTTGTCGTAGTAGTGGCAAGCGCAATTGCAGCTCGAGTTGGCACAACAGCAATACGGGTGGTAGTTGCTACCGAGGTGTATGACCTCCTCGTTGTTCCTCTCCCTGATTCTCTATCTATGGAGCTTGTCGCTGTTGGCCTTCTCAGTCTGGAGCTCCTCATGTAACTCTTCTAAGTGGATGTGCGGTTTGTGAATGTAAACATGGCGGGTATGAGATACGATGGATCCACCCGCTCGGTTAATATGCAATTAGCTATCTGCAAGCAAGACGAGGTTACCACAAGTGTTCCATGTGTACAAGTATATGTAGGCAACAAGCCACTTACTATGAATAGAGGGCAATGAAAGAATCGATGTCCTGGGTGCACGTGGTCATCACAACCTGCACCATTGCGTCGAGGTTGTGCTTACATTACGGCCAAGGTTCAGGGATGTGGGGGAAGTTGTGGAGGGGATTTCTAGGGGAGTACAACTATCTCATTTCGAGCTATAGATCAGGGCTTGAGGGTCAGGGTCTAGGAATCGTAGACGCTCAATCGGGAGTACAAAGGTATTGTTAGGTTATCAGGATTATTTGAGTTTCACTCCAAGAAGACACAGCAACGCAGTATGTAACTTTTATTTATTAATTGACATCTACATGTTCCGACCTACTTTGGTAGATCTACCAAAACCATTTTGATAGTCTAGTCAAGTTAAATCAATATTATGCATGAACATGTTCAACACTTTCCTATCTTATTAAGATAATTAATGGCATCCTATTTTGGTAGATCTACTAATTAATGATCAAAATCTTACTAGGAGCAACAATTAGACGGGCATAAATTTTACTTAATCTTCTAAAGTGATACTATTCTATCGTGTTAAAAATACCCAAAATAATAATATGAACAATAGTATAATAGGAACATAAAAATAATAATAGATAATCAAATTAAACTGTGAGATAGTATGCTCCTTATCATGGCAATCTCCATTGTCACACTTCCTATTCACCGAGCCATCATGCTTGAAGTCATCATATTCATCTACTTAGCTATTACTCCTAACAGCTAGTAATGAATTATATATGAGAATATCAAGCATCACAAATCGACATATAGACCGTTATACAATAATATGTAGCCTATGGCTATAATTTAGCATAACATGCAGGCTGTGCAAACTCATATATGCATCACATACGTAATGGGTCATACTATTCATATCAATCCAAAGACTCCAATTCTATCGTGCGATATGAACGCATAATACTTATAACACACCAACGATTACCTAGCACGACAGTCCTATGCATGACATGAATCATATTCACAAAATTGCTCTTGAAAATTTCATTGGATTAATCATATTAACCCAATTCTAAACAAATCTGATTAACCCAATTTCCATTGATCAACTGCATTGGTCGGTGATAGTGATAAAGCCGATCGATTGCCCCATATGGGTACGCATCATGACTTACTCTGATGGCGGAATCCTGACCAGTAGGGGTAACATGTCATGTGACCATGAATTGGCACAATCAAAATCGATCGATTCCACTGAACGTATTGTCTAATGCCGAAGCCGATTGATCTCATCAACCGGTGCCCAAACCAATCTATCTATATAAACCAATCTAAATTATCGTACCAAGCCAGTAATATATATAATCTACTACTATTATATATCTATTATATGCGACCAATCTAGGTCAAAACTACATAGGATGGTTCTGATATCATTGTTAGGATACGGGATAGACTACACTAGCGCAAATTAAAATTTCTACCACGTAAACTAGGATGCCATACGAGTAAGAGATCATAGGTCGTTACCACAAGACGTGTAGTGCAGCGGAAGAAGAGTTGAAGAAGCTCTGTTCAATGTAACACGCGTTGGTGTAGTTGAAGTAGTTGATTGTCCATGAGCAACAGTTGAAATTCACAAGCCAGCCGTCTCCTCTCGTGATCATCCCAGTCAGCACCACAGTCACAGCAGCACCTCTACCGAAGTCCACATATCTAAGGATGGAACACCGTGTGTCGGTGCGCTAGCACTAGCGTGCACGGTAGGGGTTTCAAGAGATGGTGGCTAGAGTTTCGATGGGTGTATCTTGGGATTTTCCTCTGATGCTCAGTTTTCCATACCACCCTCAGCCCCACGTCTCTCTCAATATATAGCCTCATATCGGATCCTTATCCAATATAAGTAGAGATTGTATTCCACTCAAAGAGCCTTCAACCGGATCCTTATCCAATACTAGTAGAGATCATATCCTACTCGGAGTCTATCATCCAGACTCTTATTGTTCTAACCTATTAAGTGTGTGACCCTATAGGTTCATATATACTTGGTTGTAACTTGGAAACACCTTTCCAATCACTGGTTGGTGGCAGTTCCTAACAAAACATATAGACCCCAAAATATTCAAAAGTTCAATCTGGACAAACCCTATTCAATATGATTTGTAACTAGGTTTTAGTCATTCACGAATATAGATAGCCGTCATGGTAGTGGACATGCTACTACTACCGGTGGTGGCAGCGACGGCGGGTAGTCACCGTCGATCCCCTCGAACACCTCCTTATGGATAACGTGGTTGTGCACTGCGCCGCCACGTGGCAGGGGTTCTCGGCGATGGTCACGACGTACCCTGAGTTGTGGCCATGGTAGTTCGTGCGGGGTTGGCCGTAGCCGTGGCAGTGGACCTTGAACTACATGGCCAGCTTGTTATTTGTTTCCTGCGTTATTCGGGGCTCCGTGCCTTGCGTCATATGGGCTATGGCCTTTGCATGGATTGGCCTTTTTTATAGGCGATGGCTGCGGAGCCATGCGCGCAAGCATTTGCGCGGTGCTGGTAGTATATGGTGGTCTGATCTGGTATATGGCTTTAACATTTTTTAAGTCGACTCAGGCATCTCGCGGTGGGGCATATATGGTAAGTAAATTATAAAGCAGAGACCCTATTCGACCTGTAAATGATAAAAACAGAGATCCTATTCGACCTGTAAATGATAAAAGCAGAGATCCTATTCCCATGTCATATTTGACGGTCCAATCTTATCGTTGTTGCTAGCTATAAGTATCACTCAGGGGCGGACCTGCCCTTCGTATCACATACTTTTATTAGTGTGATTGCAACATAGTGTGGAGCTGAGCAAGTATAAAAGGTTCCTTTTTTGCTTTGACTACCATAAGTCCATAACACAAGCTGTGTACTATTTGATTAGTGGCTGAATAAAAGATCACTACTATTTAATTAGCGGTTGAGCAAAAGACCACACGATGCTTAGTAGCCAATTATTCACCCTAGCTAAAATTTTATTCTAGGTCCGCCACTGGTACAACTAACACTTCTGGTTATCGTATACCAACACTACTTTATAAAAGCAACTGCCCAAGCTCTGCCTTACGTTAAGATGCACATGCAGCGTACTCCATATTACTTGGTGGATCGCTGATTTCAATCATAGACCATCCAACACGAAACTCGTGTTACAGAAAACTCAAAAGATCCAGACAGCTAGTATAGCTAGCCCCTAACCTAGCAGCCTAGCGCGCAAACAAAAACACAAAACTACAATACGGATCTGTTTATTAATACGACTATAGCTTTTGACTTTTAGCTAAAACTTTTGAATCTTAATATGTACTATAATTAATTTGTACATCTTATCTTAAAAAATATTTTATTTAAAAATTAGCTACTATAGTAAAGATCAAAAACTATTTTTAGAAATAATTAAATCAGATCTACGTCGCGTCGTCGACCATAAAGTAGCACGCAATAGCAAGCGGAGCATCTCCAACAAATCTTCTAAAGTACTTATATCCCCTATATTTTAGAAGAAAAGGTAACAAAAAAGGGCTCCAACAGATCCCTAAGTGGTACCCAAAAATATAGAGGACTCTATCCCTGATTTTTCGTCCCCTATATATGGAGGACGCACACCATCCTCTAAATCGGTCCCAACGCTCCTGCACCGTCCGATCCCCTAAATTCTTTGGTTGGTAGTTTTTATGGACCCAGATTTTAATTTAGGGGACCATATTTAGAGGACTTGTTGGAGGTTACATACTTTTAGTTTTCCATATTCTAGATTGTGTCCTCTAAAAAGTGATTTAGGGGATGAGATTTAGATGACATGGTTGAAGATACTCTAAGAGCATCTCCAACAATATCCTCTAAATCTCATCCCCTAAATCACTTTTTAGAGGACACAATCTAGAATATAGAAGAATAAAAATATGTAACCTCCAATAAGTCATCTAAATATGATCCCCTAAATTAAAATCTGGGTCCACAAAAACTACCAACCAAAAATTTAGGGGATCGGACGGCGCAGGAGCGTGGGACCGATTTAGGGAATGGTGCGCGTCCTCCATATATGGGGGACGAAAAATCAGGGATGGAGTTCTCTATATTTTTGGGTACCACTTAGGGGATCTGTTAGAGCCTTTTTTTTACCTTTTCTTCTAAAATATAGGGGATATAAGCACTTTAGAAGATTTGTTGAAGATACTGACGCCATGTCCGTCCACTCGATCGGCTGCACGCGGGCTTGGTTTTGGGCTTTTGGCAGTAGGATATCTTGCAGAGTTGTGGGCGTTCGCTCGATTGGGGGCCACGGCAACGGCCCATAGGCTAGCTCGGCGTTTGATCAGTTTCCAGCTTCCACAGCCTCAAAACTCCGAGAACCGAGCAACTTGGCTGGTGCCGCTGCAGTGCAGTAGCTCACTTGGGTTTGATCTAGGACCGAATTTAGTGTTACTTATCTATATAATTAAACTAAGGCATATATATATGTTCAGTAAAAAAGTATATATCCACCGCTTCATAAAACTTTGATGTCTTCATAAAATTTCTAAATATGTATTAAAGGATGTGTATACGTGTAAGTGTGTCTGTCTTATTTCCTTTTTAAAAACCCGTCAAAACTCGGAATCCAGGGCCGCCTGACCCGAGGCCTGGGAGCGCGTCTTGCTAGTACCTGCCACCGCGCGGCGCGCGTTTTGTACAGCGCACCTACGGGTACCACAGTACCACGCAGTCACGCACGTACGAACGTGGCTGCCGCGCCCACCTCGTCTCGATGGATCATTACGCAGACCGTCACAATGCTCGATCGCGCCGGCCGTCCCGCCGCACCGCTTGGTAACGCCGCGTGTTGGCCGAAACGGCCCGCCTGCACAGCGCGCGCCGGCAGCGCGATGCCGCGAAGCAGCTCGACCGCCATCATGTGTGGAAGTAACCTAGCTAGCTCGCTTCCACATAAACTGTGTGCGCGCGGTGAGTGCGCCCGTACGCCGGCTAGCGTGGCGGTGTCGGTGACGGCTCAAACCACGCACGCGGACCGGGATAATGCACTGGGAACGTACGTCGTCCGACCCGTAGGCACGCATACTCGCTCAAAATCACCGTCTGCTCCCTGCATTGACCTACATATGCACCGTCGATTAGCTTCTCACGGGGCGGGCCGGCCTTTAACCGCGCAAAACATACATAAAGGATATATATGTGTGCGCGCGCGTGTATGTATATGTATATATGTGTATATGTATATATATGTATGTGTATATGTATATGTATATGTATATATATATATATATATGTAGGAAACGTATTCAGTGCTAATATGCTAAAACCAGTTAGGACCGTCAGATTTGCCCCAAACGGTACAGACGGAAGCCTCCGATCACTAATGCATTTTTCCCCAAAACCGCCTGCCTCCTCCCTCTTTTTTTTCCTCCCCCACGCCGTTTCGCCTCCGAGTCGCCGTTTCATCTCCCCGCGATCATCCGGCGGGGGCTACCGCGCGCGCCGTCGTCCTGCGACGTCTCCCCGCGCGCGCCGTCATCCCGCGACTTCTCCCCGCGCACGCCGTCGTCCTGCGTGCCCGCGCGCGCCGCCATCCCGCGTCCCCGCGCGCGCCGTCATCCCGCGACTTCTCCCCGCGCGCGCCGTCGTCCCGCGTCCCGCTGCAGAGGAATTCTTCACTGTTTGATCTAAACCATAGCTGGGGAGCTTGGATGGGATCACGCGACGGACTGTTCTATATGCATGGTACTTAAACTGGCTGTGCGCTTATGCTGACTCAAGAGCCACGGAAGAAATGTTGATATGTTTTGGAAGAAGCATCACAGACGATTGAACTCTGTTGTCGGCTTGTCGCACACAATGGATTTTAGAGAAAATTGTGCTCAAGCTGCTGTGGCTGCAGAGTTTGCAACCGGCTTTTTTGGAGTGGCGCACTGATGAACATCATCTCTGGTAGCCGATGTTACCTATATGAGATCTGCTCGTAACAGCGATAACTATGTTGTTTTCTCTTAGTGATAACTGGGTCACCTGTGTAGCTAGGTATCAGATTTCCTTAGGACAACAGACCTTGGTGTACCATATCCAATTTTAGCATGGTGATGCAATGTGTTATTACTATGCTGATATTTTCTTGTAAGTCAATATTTCCGTGGGATCTCATGCCATGTATGTTCACCAGTTAGTGAGGAATATAGCATCAGAGCGCCTTGTTATTTCACACGATGTACATGTTATCGAACTCCTTTTGAATTCTAACTTGATATTAGCAAACCGGGTGCTTTAAATATATTTATACACTATTCCAGAATTTCCATCACACAAAACTGCCGCAACATTTATTTAGCTGCCCCGAGTCGCTACTTGCTACGCCCAAGCAATGTTCAGGGTGATGGAAATACGGTAGTGCCTGTATATAGTTACAGTATGATGGTGCATCAGACACCAGGTTGATCTGGTTAATCTCTCAAAACTTCTAGTTCGATGTTCCAGTCAACCACAAACGCAAACAAAACTACATGACACGAAACTAACAAGCTTCTTAGTCCTCAACACACAAAACCGTCCTCTTTGCCGTTCATCGTCAGGTCCAATCTTTCCCACTTGGTTCGGAGGGTGATGAACAGGAGAACAGCGTTCTGGCAAAGGAGACCGCATATCTGACCCATCCACAGCCCCTGAAGCAGGCAACCATTACATGACTAGTGAGAAAAATAGCAAGTCAAAACATCGATTCGAGTCGAACAAACATGAGGTAGATGCAAAGTTTCAGAAAGATATGTCTGCCTTTACCTTAGTATGAAAGCCAAGCTTAAATCCAAGGAGGACAGACAGTGGCAAGCCTACTATGTAGAAGGCCACCAAGTTGGTCCATGCTGCTAAGCGCTGCCAACCACAACCTCTCGAAACCCCTGCAGTTTTGCATACAAGTTACTGCAAGGTGGCCTTCACTTGAACAACCAGGTTGAAACATTTCAGAGAGATCCCCCTGAACTAACCTGACAAGACTCCCTGTGTAGAGTCCAGCACCACCGACCCGATGAGCAACGGAGTCATCGAAGCGAATGCGCTTATCACCGCCTCACTGTTGCTGAACAACCCTGCCCACAAATCATGGCCAAGACCTAGGAGCAGAAGAAATGCCACTCACACTCTCCCTACTACTGGGAGTGGCATTTCTTCTGCTCCTAGGTATTGGCCATGATTTGTGGGCAGGGCTGTTCATCAGTGCGCCACTCCAAAAAAGCCGGTTGCAAACTCTGCAGCCACAGCAGCTTGAGCACAAATTTCTCTGAAATCCATTGTGTGCGACAACAGAGTTCAATCGTCTGTGATGCTTCTTCCAAAACATATCAACATTTCTTCCGTGGCTCTTGAGTCAGCATAAGCGCACAGCCAGTTTAAGTACCATGCATATAGAACAGTCCGTCGCGTGATCCCATCCAAGCTCCCCAGCTATGGTTTAGATCAAACAGTGAAGAATTCCTCTGCAGCGGGACGCGGGACGACGGCGCGCGCGGGGACGCGGGACGACGGTGTGCGCGGGGAGAAGTCGCGGGATGACGGCGCGCACGGGGACGCGGGACGGCGGCGCGCGTGGGCACGCAGGACGACGGCGTGCGCGGGGAGAAGTCGCGGGATGACGGCGCGCGCGGTAGCCCCCGCCGGATGATCGCGGGGAGATGAAACGGCGACTCGGAGGCGAAACGGCGTGGAGGAGGAAAAAAAGAGGGAGGAGGCAGGGGGTTTCGAGGAAAAAAGCATTAGTGTTTGGGGTTTTCACCCACACGAATCTGCGCTGTTGGAGGCAGATCTGACGGTCCTGACCGGTTTTAGCATGTTAGCACTTGATACGTTCCAATATATGTATATGTATATGTATGTGTATATATATGTATATATATATATATATGTGTATGTAAATAGCAGGGGCACCATGATGCCCAGACTCTATGATTGAGGCTTTCTATCTATGATGAAGGTCCCGCTCATTTCAGTTTCAGCTTCTGACTTTTGGTTTATTTTTCACTATTCATAAATTTCATTTTTTTCTAAACTTTTGGCTTTTTGTGCTTTTTTGCAGGTTCTTTTTTTCCGTATTCGTTTTCGTTATCCGTGTTGAGCTAGCATATTTTTTTCTATTTTTAATTTTTTAGATTTAATTACACCAAATAAGCCACCTTCAGCTACAATGAAAGTTCAGCCGCTACGGTACGATTACAGTCATAAGCCACAGCTTTTCAGCCCAACCGAGCAGGGTCTTAAGACTTTCCATCTATGATTGAAAATTTCCATTCATGATTAAGACTTTTCATCCTGATATATTATATATCATTACACTTGCACGCATCTAAAAGCAATGTATATATATGTATATGTATATATATATACCTATATATATATATATATATATATATATATATATATATATATATATATATATATATATATATATATATATATATATATATATATATATATATATATATATATATATATATATATAGATAGGAAAATTACATAAGGCACCATGGTGCCTAGGCACCAACATCCGATACACGTGTATGATTGATAATTTTTTGAGTTTGGGTATTAAAATGTTTTATACTCTTGATATATTTATGGTAAGTAAGTTTTGAACTCAGTTCAAATTAGTTTGAACTACTTTTGAGTTCAATGCAACTACAAATGAGTATATACCATAAAAATAGTTCAAACTAATTAAACTGAAGTTGAATTTAAATTTTTCTGAGTTTGACATCTCAAATATACTTTTTATGGGTATATGAAGATACCCACATCAAACGTTATGAATCTCAAGCAAATCAATGGGTATTGATATTGGTGCCTAGGCACCATGGTGCATGAAACACTGTCTATATATATATATATATATATATATATATATATATATATATATATATATATATATATATATATATATATATATATATATATATATATATATATATATATATATATATATATATATATATGGATGGAAAGTCTTAATTATGCAACTGAGCACCATAGTGCCCTCATTATTTATACTATATATATAATATACATATATACATACATACGTATATATGTATGCATGTATACACACATATATATGTATATAGATATATGTATGTATGTATATACATACATATGTATGTATGTATGTATGTATGTATGCACACACACACACACACATATATATATATACTAGTAAAATGCCCGTGCGTTGCAACGGAATCTCAAAAAAAGTTGAGACATGGTCATAGACCATACAATAAAATAATTATAATTTTTCTTTCACACACATATCAAGCAAAACACGACATGTCAATACGTCATAGCTCAACATCCACGCCGTGCCTCATATTCGCCACAAAGGACAAGTTTCTACTTATATCTAGACAATCAAGCCTCAATAAGTTGTACCAAAGCCAAAATTAGGAGTAGTGACTAACTCGGTGCATATGAAATCACGATGTTTCAACATATACTAACACTCAATCTTCCTGAGCCTAGATACTTTTAGACAAAAGGAATCAAGAATAACATCAGAAGCATTCTAGTTCACACATCCAGTAGACAATGGTGTATGGAAAAAAATATTTGGACAAGACCAGAGCAGTTGTTTGAAAATGGAATATGATGTATCAAAAAAAGGTCCAGGGATCACTCTCACCATGAAATCAACAGAGGATCATGGAGAGAGAAGGGAGAGAGACTACTATTCTTCAAAACTCTTTATTAGCCTTTTTACGTTCTCTTCTTAGTGATGACTGACTGGCGACTGAGTGAAGAAATCCTTTGTTCTGCTCACAGAACAAAAAGGGAAAACAGAAAATCCATACACATACTCATTATCTAGCATTGACAAAGCTTAGTCAAATGAAAGGAATAAACTTACAACAAATTTGTTGATCCAGGACATCTTATAACTACTACTCCAAGTTGATACCTCATTTGGATGAAAAATACATTTCAATGAAGCATAAACAATGTGCATGAAAATGCCGAAGCATGAGCATGTAGACATGTACATCTCATATATATGGAGTAATTGTCATCATATGAAGCTATTCACACAAAAACAAATAACTTGATGTTGAGCATGAAAAATAACATATTACCAATCCTGCGCTTTGAGTATTGCTTACCATTACCTTCTAATTTTTCCCAACTTTGTAAACAACTTGATGGAATAGGTAACTTGATGCATGACACTTGGTGAGGTAGAAAAATGTTTTCTTTGGTATTGTTGAGGTCGAAGAATCCGCGCCTGCTCCTCCAAAGATACTTTAAGTTTAGAACATCGTTTGCTCAAGCACATTGGAAGGTTTCATACTCTCCATTGACCCTAAAGATGATAAAAGGAAATCATCACACAATTTCAATAAGAAAAGCAGCTTTAGCAAATGAGTTCATTCCCAAATACCAGCACCATCAATTCATCAACAAAAAGTTTTCATGAGTCATGATCTCGGTTTCTAAATATTCCATCACCAATATTTGCTAGAACTAACCGCAAAACACAAATGTCGATTTAAGTGCTAGCGTTACGTATCAAACATCAAATATCTAAACGGTTTCAAAGAAGAAACAAAATTCCAAGTTTCAATGATCCATGCTCTTTAGCTCATGTCATGAATGCACATATTCCCACTCGTTGAAAACAACAATCAAGATGAGTGCGAAAGTAATTGAGAGCGCATCGTTAAGCAACACCATAAAAACTTCATTGAGGGAACCAGATTTTCAGCGCCTCGGTGTAAGTCGTTATAAGAAAATCACATGTTAACTACACGTGAAGAAGGGGAGCAGAATTAATATAGTTGAAAGTAAAAATTAGTTTTGGTATCACCAATGGCTTCAAGGGCATTATAATCTAAATGAATTGAAACGGCAACTTAATGTTAGGGATCCAAATGCCTCACAACAATCTTTTGCTCAAGCATTCATCAAACAGATCAGTAAAGATGCTTAGAATAATCTATACATGTGTAAAGCTGAGCACGAAAGAACTAACCGAATAGAATGCAATCGAAAGCAATTCAAAATTTGCCACGTGTAACCAAACTAGATGGAAAGAACGATCCGTGATCCCCACAAACAACAGTGATTCAATCTGCAAAGAGCAAAGAGAGAAGTACAGTGATCGTGTCAATAATCATGCTATTCTATTGTTACATTCTTAATACAGAAAATAAGCGAGTCATTAGGTAATGATTGGAAGTAAAACAGGGACATGCGAAGCGTAAAAGGGCATACCATCGAAATAATGCAGCCCAAACCTTTTGTTCGACCCTTCCTAAAAATATATATTTCTCCTATAGTTGTTAAAATATTTGTCATGTTCTTTAGTATCGTCACCATTGCAACATTTATGTACTTCAAACTGGAAATTGATAGAAAGAAAGAAAAAGATAGTTAGGTCGATAGTATTCCAAGCACATCACACAAACAAAGTTCAATTTGTATTAGACATGTAAAGCTTGAATAAGAGCAGATGAAGTAATGTACTACTTTTTTCCTTAACAGTTCGATAGTAAATTGCGATAAACCAATCGCCATCGTGTATACATATTGTGAAGTAGGAAGTACTGTACATTCCAGATTACAAGCATTCCGATAAAAATAAGATTCACTGAATCCAGACTTTGATCAACTTCCATGTGAATTTTTCCGTTGAAATAACAGGAAGAACTCAAGTACCGAAGGAGGACCACACATATAAGATTCGAGCCATCAAAAGAGCCATGATCACTGAATGATAATAACTTGCCAATAAAAATCATTGCATTGCAGGCATATGCATATGCATGTGCGAGCAATGAACAACAAAATAAGTGTGTAAACAAACATGCAACATCATTACAAGTACTTTAAAAAGGACTAAAGTAGCATGAGATTACCAGTACAAGATTAGTGATATGCCAAAGATTGAAATTATAGCTGGAGAGAACCACCTTGTTGAGCAATATCACGCTGCAAGAAGCAATACAAGAAGATATTCCAGAGAGCAGAGGTCCGGCTTTGTTTCCCTACTTGCTTTGTCGTTTCGAATTAAGTCATCAAAAACATCAAGTCTTCCTCGAGAATGGATAGCGTGCAGAGTAATCAGCCGATTTCTCCATCCATGAAGTTGGCACGAGTCGACGAAATTAACTGAGTGGTACCGCTACATTACTTGTTGGATGCCGCCTTCCCACCGACATTGGTGGCGACTCTGATGATGGAGTTGTTCTTCTGCTTGGCCTTGACGTACCCATGGATGATCTTGTACACCGACGCGTCGCCGTTCTTGATAGCGACGGCGGCGACACGGCGCGGGGTGGGGGGAGGAGGAGGCGGCGGTGGAGCAGAGGGGTGGGGGAGGAGGCGGCGGAGCGGAGGGGTGGGGATGGCAGAGAAGTGGGAGGGGAGGAGCAGCGGCAGAAGGGAGGCGCGGTGGTGCATTAGGGGAGGAGCGAGGGAAGGGAGGATTAGGAAAGAGGAGCGAGAGGTTGCGGGAAGAGGTGGGGCAGCGGTTGCGCGAACGTGCAGTGCGGCGGTTGCGTGAGGAGGGAGGCGCGTGCGGGTGTGCTGCGACGGAGGAATGGGGGGCGGAGGAGGCGGCGGCGGAGCGGAGGAGCGGGGGAAGAGGCGACGGCGGAGCGGAGGGGGGGGAGGAGGAGGCGGCGGTGCGGAGTGGGAGGAGGAGGAGGCGGCGGCGGCGCGGGTGGGAGGAGGAGAGGAGGCGACGGCGCGGGGTGGGAGAAGGAGGTGGCGGCGGCGCGGGGGGGGAGGAGGAGGCGCGATGGAGGCGGAGGAGGAGGCGCGGCGTGGGGTGGGGAGGAGGAGGCGGCGCGCGGGGGAGGAGGCGGCGCGGGTGGGAGGGCGGGAGGAGGCGGCGGCGGCGCAGGTGGTGAGGAGGGGAGGAGGTGGCGGCGCGGGGGGGAGGAGGAGGAGGAGGGCGGGCGAGGCGAGAGGAGGAGGCGGCGGCGTGGGGTGGGAGCGGGGAGGCGGCGCGCGCCGGCGCGGTGGGAGCGGGGAGGACGCGCGGCGCGGGGTGGGAGGGAGGCGTCCGCGGAAGAGGGTGGGAGGGGCAGAGCCGCACGCAATTAGGAAGGAGGTGGGGCCACACGTCACCGATTTTTTCTTTTTGTGAGAAGGGATGGAGAGGCCGTACCAACCACCAACTCCTTCTTTTATATAGTAAAGATAGATATATATATATATATATATATATATATATATATATATATATATATATATATATATATATATATATATATATATATATATATATATATATATATATATATATATATATATATCAATCATACACGTGTATCGGACGGCTCTTGATATGGGTGCCTAGGCACCCAGGTGCCTTATGTAATTTTCCTATATGTGTGTATGTATACATAGATTTATGTATGTATATGTATATGTGTGTGTGTTATATGGGAGCACGTAGAAGATTATTCAGCAGAAAGGTTGAGCTAAAGGTTGAAAGCTGGTGCGGCAGACATATGTACAGAGATATGGAACGAGACAAAGTGGAATGTAAATGGAATAAGAAAAGAGTTTGGATGCCGCAAGACATTTGGCGGTTGGCGCAGACAAAAAACTACAATAAAAAAACTATATTTCCTTGCGAAAAAAGGCCATGCATATGGCGGTGGTTTTAGTGATTTTACTTTGAACAGTCATACATAGGAAAGTGCCGTTTCATTATGCATTTTGATCTGAGAATTGTACAAAACTTACTTCTCAGAGTTGCGCATGTTACCCTATCGATTATCGTATTGCACACGTTTGCCTCGGTCATCTAGTTGAATGTTCGTACGTTGCTACGGATTTTTAAATTTTATCATACTATATGTTTTAAAACTCACGGGTGATAAAAATTTTTAGAATATGCATACAATGTTCTAAAAGTTTTTAAATCCGTCAAGTAAGTCGAAAGCCGTTGATCACACCTCGTGGTCATAAGTCGAAAAACATCGATGACACCTCATGGTCGTAGGTCGGGAGCCCTCGAGCACACCTTGTCATCATAAGTCGGAAGTCGTCGACCATCGCGTGTGATCGTAGGCCGGAAGCGGTCGACCATCGCTGGTGGTCGTAAGTTGACAGCGGTCGACGATCGATCATGGTCCTAAATCGGGAGCCTTTAACAGTGGCTCATGGTCGTACATCGGAAGCCGACGACCATCGTTCATGGTCATAAGTCGAAAGTCATCGAGGATGCCTCGTGGTCGTAAGTCGGGACACATTGACCAGCGCTCGTAGTCATAAGTCAGAAGACATCGACCACAGACACCATAGAGGCCCATTTCAATATCCTATATACACACATAGAGTTAGACAGAGACAGCCATAATCTATCACGATCTACAACTGCACGAGTCCAATGTTGAAACTCGCTTAGAGACAACTGTAACTAACAACGATGATCATGGTCCTGTTCAGATCTCCCACCAGACTGGCACTAACCCTCCCCTTACTAAACCACAAGCTTTAAATTCGTTTCTACTATTGCTAAATCTGGGCGTTCGCAGGTTCCTTCAAGCAAACAACTCAAGAACAGTCTCATGACTCACCAAAGATGCCGCAGATCACACTGTGACCACTTGGCGCCCGGCCGCCGGAGAGCACGACACCGACCTTGAGCGGCCTCGTCGCCGCGGGCTCGGGATTTGGTGCAGTGGTGAGATTTGGTTTGGGGTGAAGAATAATAGAATATGCTGATGATGTAACTGATGCTAGAAATGGAGAAGAGGGGCAGTTGATCGCCAAAGAGAAAGGGGAGGGGAGGAGCGCAAGACAGATGGTAAAGATCTCATTGTTCAGATCAGACGGCTGTAGAGAGAAGGAGAATGAATCTACTACCATCAACTCAAACTTTTAAGTGATGATCTGTTTGATCAATTCAAATGAGCTAAAGTGTTTTAAAAAATCAATCTGCGATCGGGTTATCATCAACTTAAGATTCGAGAGCAAAATTGAGAAAAAAAACTGCATTTGCAACAAGATATGGATTATATGAATTCACGGTTATGCCTTTTGATCTAACCAATGCCCTAGCACATTTCATAAATCTTATTAACCTGATGTATATGGACCAACTAGAACACTTTACGGTAATCTTTGTGGATGATATACTGATTTACTCCCAGCCTGAAGAAGAGCATAAGCAATATCTGCACATTGTCCTGACCAAACCCAGAGAACATCAACTATATATCAAATTTGCTAAGTGTGATTTTTGAATGAAATAAGTTGAAAGTTTGGGATATATCATTACTGAAGGAGTAAAGGTCTATCTAGAAAAAGCCAAACCTATTATGGAACAAAAGTATTCAACAATTGTAATTGAAGTTATAAGCTTTTTTAGATTGACGGGTTATTATCGTCAATTCATAGAACGATTTTCGAAGATTGCTCATCTACTTACACGATTACTTAAGAAAGACAAGATTTTCGAAAGGACAGATAGTTATGAAGATAATTTAGACGATTAAAAGTCGTTAGGATGTTAATAACGGTACGTTGGATGAAATGTTAAAGAGCAGTAGACCGTAGCCTTCATCCAAACCCCTACATCTCATAATCCAGCTGACATCATCTCAAGAAAAAAAAAGTCCAGCTAACACCCTTCATAGCATCGTAGTCTAGTTAAGACCAGCTTACAAGTTACGACAGAACACGCATCCATCATAAACGAGTAAACATTTGCCATATCATGGCTTAGCTAGGATTGCTCTTTAACTTTTATGTAAAACTGTAAATCCAAAATCAGTTCTAAAGAAAATCACCCCTGATGATTATCAAGGAAAGGTGCCAATGGACCTATCTCTAGTCTTGCAGATCACCTTCGAACCAGTCAGGTAAGAATATACTTATCTCTTGGTAAGTGGGAATATATAACTTGCGTTTCGCCCTATACCGCATTATTATTTCACTTGGGATGGAGACTGGAAGATGCTTCTCCCACTTACAGCTGAACGCTCTGGTAGAAAAGAGGAATCAAAGTTTGTTCATGATGAACACATCCAAAGATGTGATGCAATGCATCACCCCGCTTCAATTTCCCTTAGAGCAGCCATTTCCTGACCACCTGCCGTTGGTTTTACACCAATGGTTCTTCAAGAATCTGGTACAAAAGGGTCCTCATAACACTAATTGACATGGTCATGAGTGATCATGCCTGGAAAATCCATGCATGTGTGAGTTATAGCGTGTATCCATACATATGATTTACAAATAGAGAGTCAAGTAGATGTCATTTGTGCTCAGATGATTGCTTTGTTCTTTGGTGTGCAAATGCTTTCATCCATATTGTTCAATTTGCATATATCAAAATTTCTGTTGAATTCAGGATATTGCCATGTTAAGAGACTATAGGTGGGTCGGAACTAATGCCTCTTCCTCTTCTTGCTTTTTCTGGTTTTTCTCCGCCCTCCACTCTTGCCATGCGGCCTGCTTGAACCACCATCAGTGTCCGTGTCTCCATCGAGCAGCATGTTCATTCCAAGGTCGAATCCATCTGTTAGCCCTCGTTACCTGTTTACAGGATCAGGTCAGTTGAGTACTTGAGTACCCAAATTGGGTAAATTTGGAAATCCAAAAGGGCGACCTCAGCTTAAAGTGACCGAAGTTGTCATCATTCATTAATGTAGATAGCCAGTTATATACAGGGTTTAATCTTTCGGCTTCCCAAAAAATTCGGCAGCCACCGAAACCAGCGAAAGACGAAATTTTGTCCGTTTCGTTCATAAATTCGGACAAAAATTTCAAATTTTTTGATAAAATTTAATCAAAATTTAAATAGAGAAAATTCGGCCAAAAAATGACCAAATTATTGCCATTTCGGGGGGTGACGAAAGCACCGAAATTTCGTTGTTTCGGCGAAATTTCGGCCGAAAGAATAAACCCTGGTTATATATACTGTAGCTTAACTGACAATAACAACAGGGAGAGGCAACAACAGCACTACGTACTCAGTATTCGGTTACGAGTTGCAACGTACTACAATTTACCATGTTATGGACGTTTAGCACTCATCCTTATACTGGGAGAGAGGGAGTCATCTTCTTTGGTTTCTTTTTTGAGCGCCCCTGCCTACCGTGGATCAAACATGGTTTTACACTGGTTGTCGGACGTTTTGCACTGCAGCGCTCCCATTAATAGGAACTATGGAGTCGCCTTGCCACAGTAAGAATACAGAATATACCTGCATTTCAGCTGTCATATGTAACTCAGCTGAATTTTCCTTTAGAATAGCTAGAGATCTTCACAATAACCAAGCATAGCGGCACTTTTTCAAATGTTGTTGTTTTCTCCTTCCTATAGAGAAGCAAAGGCAACAATATAGATTGGGTCTGGCTTCTTCTTCTGTTTTTTGTGTTTAGACTGCATATACATGACGCATTCAAGTTCTTTTAATCATCATCGTCGCCGTTATTGTGTATTAACTTATAAATTATAATAGTTAAAAAAACATGCATTTGTTGCCTGGTCGATCGATCAGTAGTAAGTAAGCAGTATCAGTTTGGGATATAAGCCTGCTCCTCTGCTCGCAAAAGGACTACATATTCGTGCAATACACGATATGGTGGTGATCATTTGGACTTTTTTTGATGGCTTATGGCTGAAAATACTGTAGCTAGCTGAAAAAACAATGTACCTGACAGAGACTTATTTAGCATAATTAAATTTAAAAAATTAAAAAAAATATAAAAAAATATATTAACCCATTACGTATAATACAAACACATACGGGAAAAAAACCGGCAAAAAAGCTCAACAAAAAGTCAAAAGTTCAGAAAAGAACGAAATTTATGAATAGTGAAAAATAAGTCTGAAGCCAGAAGCTGAAGCACAACCGATCGGAGCTTATTTTTCACTATTACGGTCTATGCGCTAATGCGCACCATAATAGTACATTGGAATCGGAGTGATACAGCAACTATACTTAAGGAGAAGCTTTATTCAGGTCACGAGCTTATTTTCGTACTAGTTCGTACAGAAGGGCTAGCATGCATGGCTGCTGGCCAGGTACGCACACATACATACGATATGACCGTGCATAACACCTTATACATGCATATACCACGTACGTGGATGCGTGCGTGCGCTCGTGTGCATCCGTTTACGTACGCGTACGTGCACACAATAGCTGATCAGTCAGCCCTGACCACGATGGAGTCCTTGCGCTCGTGGAACTCGCCGGTGCAGGTGTTGAAGTCCTCCTCGATCCTGGTCTCGCGCATCTCCATGTGGCCGGAGCCGTGGTGGCCGTGGTGGTGGCGGCCATGGTGGCCGGCGCGTGGGACCCTGTCAACCTCCTGGAACGTCTCCTTGACGACATGCTGCTGCATGCCGCCGCCGCCGCCGTGGCGGAAGCCGCCGGCCGGGCTGGCCACCGACCTCACCTCCTCGGAGCAGTAGTCCACCTCCTCGTAGTGCGCCATGGTGATCGATGTGCTTGGCTTTGTGTCTGTTGTGTGTGTTATAGTGCTTGTGATTATAGTGGCGAGGCCTGAGTGTGCTTTTATAGTGTGGAAGTGCATGAGTGGAGCTAGGAATTTGTTCATGAAAGATGCCTGTGCACACTGATTTGTGCTTTCTTCTTCGTTTTTTAGCATTCGTCAAGAATTTCTGGACTGTAGTGGTGTAGATATTTATCTGGGGGCGGACAAGCAAAGATCGACTCACATTAACATGATGTTTGTTCCCCTTCTCATGGGGACATTTTCATCAAGAAAATAATTTTGACAATTAAAAGGCGTTAGGATGTTAACAACGGTACGTTGGATGAAATGTTAAAGAGCACTAGACCTGTAGCCTTCATCCAAACCACTAGATCTCATAATCCAGCTAACATCATCTCAAGAAGAAAAAATGCCCAGCTAACACCCTTCATAGAATCATAGTCCAGTTAAGACCAGCTTACAAGTAACGACGGAACAAGCACCCATCGTAAACGAGTAAACATTTGCCATATCATGGCTTAGCTAGGATTGCTCTATAACTTTTATGCAAAACAGTAAATCCAAAATCAGTTCTAAAGAAGATCACCCCTGATGATTAGCAATCAAAGGTGCCGATGGATCCATCTCTAGCCTTGCAGGTCACCTTCGAACCAGTCAGGTAAGAATATACTTATCTCTTGGTAAGTGGGAATATATATACTTGCGTTCCTATACCGCATTATTACTTCACATGGGATGGAGACTGGAAGATGCTTCTCCCACTTACAGCAGACAGCTCTGGGAGAAAAGAGTAATCAAAGTTTGTTCATGATGAACACATCCAAAGATGTGATGCAATGCATCACCCCACTTCAATTTCCCTTAGTGCAGCCATTTCCTGACCACCTGCCGTTGGTTTTACACCAATGGTTCCTCAAGAATCTGGTGCAAAAGGGTCCCCATAACACTAATTGACATGGTCATGAGTGATCATGAAATGCACAGAATTACAAACAAAACCAGAAACCCATAAAAACAAGTGATCTTAAGAATACGGTAGTCTGGCTGACAGATGCACAAAACTGCTGCTTCTGCCACGTTTAACTCATATGATCCATATTGTTCGATTTGCATGCATGCACAAAACTGCTGCTTCTGCCACGTTTAACTCATATGATCCATATTGTTCGATTTGCATGCATCAAAATTTCTGTTGAATTCAGGATATTGCCATGTCAAGAGACTATAGGTGGGTCCGAACTAATGCTTCTTCCTCTTCTTGCTTTTCTGGTGTTTTCTCCGCCCTCCACTCTTGCCATGCGGCTTGCTTGAACCACCATCAGTGTCCTTGTCTCCATCGAGCAGCATGTTCATTCCAAGGTCGAATCCATCTGTTAGGCCTCGTAACCTGTTTACAGGATCGGGTCAGTTCAGTACTTGAGTACCCAAATTGGGTAAAATTGAAAATCCAAAAGGGCAACCTCAGCTTAAAGTGACCGAAGTTGTCATCCTTCATTAATGTATATAACTAGTTATATTTATGAAGGGGATAAACAGTAGCACAAGATCAACCGCATAAACTCTGAAATATACAACATACCCATGAAGTTGTTTCCTCATCTGCCTCTCCATCTGCTTATCACGTTTGGTTACTGGAGCTCGAGTGAACAGCTCCTCTTCTTGTTTCTCTTGCTTCTCTCTCTGCCGCATGTACTTGACAAATTCCCTGCTTTCATCACCCACTGTTTGCTTCCACTGCAAAGTTGCACAGGCAGATTATTTAGCTTGAGGATATCACACCAAATAGCTAACTCTACATCTAAGTATATAACAATTCAAATGGAACAATAGACATACCTCTTCAGGTCTATCAGCAGCAGCATCAATAATCTCTTTCAGATAAGGATTTTCTGTTGCCATTCGTGCTAATGCCTTATCTCTCCTTGATGCTTGTTTACGACGCTTATCTTCGTCATCATCCATGCTAGCAGGCATAAATTTCGGAGGACGGTAGATACCATCATTGTCCTGAAGTCAACCAGTTATAAATCAGACAAAAATGAATTCTATAAATTGACATGACATACTAACTGAGAAATGATCGCTACTGATCTAACACATAATGAAACGAATTCACAGTATTAATTGGAATAGTGCACAACCATATGCAAGAAATAAGACAATCTTTAAACATTTAGTAGTGTCTGTAGATTATGCTAATGTTAATTTAAAACAAGATAAATATACCACCATGTTATAAAGTGTTTCCTAATGCATTCTGAAGTAGCATATTAATGTGATTCTACCGAATTCTGGTTGCCGAGACGTTGATTTCTCATTCCAAGTGACAGCTATATTACACAAAACAGCCAGTAAAGATGGGTAGATTCAGTACTCATGCGAATTACGTAATATTTAGCAATTCATGTTTGTGCTCAAGCAACTAGTTTCAAAATCGAAATGCAAAGAAGACAACAAATATAATTGATTAAGGTAAGTTCGTGTAGGTTTGCACACACAAGAAACCATCTCCTTGGCGAATGTAACAGAAAATATCAGTTAGGAAGAGAAAAACATCACCTGCCCATCAGGAGCAGACTTTGAGTCCATCATATCCGGATTCGGCCGATACTTCAACAGGTCTTCCTCGTCCCGAGGCCCGTCCTTCCCCTTCGCCTCTGCATTTAGCACCTTCTCCTGGGCAGCTGCACCATCAGCGGCATTGGTGAGCTTCTGGATTTGGTACTCCATCTTCTTGTCTATCGGGCGAATCTACCGCATCAAATTCAACATGAAACCATATGTTATTAGACAAATGGAGACTAAGCAACTCAACAATCAACACCGGAGGCGCAAGCGCACCTTCTCCAGAAACAGCCTGATCTCGACAAGGCTCCGCACGACGGGGTGGCCATCCACGGAGAGCCCCTTGGCCTTGCGCAGCAGGTAGTACACGATGTCCTGGCAGTAGCTCAGCAGCAGGTGATGCTTCGCCTCCAGGTACCCGATCCCATCGCCCGTCGGCAGCTGGTTCTTCTTCACCTAACCACACACACAACCACAGAGAACAAGAACATGATTCCTGCCACGCCCACCGAAAAGCAAACCAACTCGTCCCCAACCCTGGCGGTTAATCGCCTCGCCGCCATCATTCGGCGAAGGCGGGTACCTTTCGGGTGAGGGCCTCGACCTTGCCCCTGACGAGGTCGAGCCCGTCCTTCATCTCCTTCAAGGCGGCGAGCAGCTTTAGCGCGTCATCGCTGCAAGCAACCAAACCGTGTGAATTTCTTTTCTTTACACCTATTCTGCTGCTTTTTACTGGGACGACGCGTGAGAATTGGGAGCTTACCGTATGAGGACTTCGGCCTTCCTCTCGCCATCGGCTTCGGCGCCGGCGGCCGTCATGGCGGTCGGGAGAGAGACGGAGAGGGTTTAGGGCAGGAAGGTTTGGTCTCGTGCTGCTTCGAGACTGGTTTGTTTAGCGGTGGAGATCGCACCGGCCGGGTAGACCCGGTACGCAGCCCAGTGGGCCGGGAAAAATCGGTGCTTGGGCCATTGCCCGAACTGCCTCTATGGCCCTATATTTTTTCGCCGGTGAATAGCTTTTGACTGCCATCAATGTTTTTTGTCAGCGTTTTTTTAACGATAGTGGATAATAAATACTAGTTGAATGTCTGTGCGTTACTATAAATTTTTAAAATTTATCATACTATATGTTTTAAAACTCACATGTGGTAAAAAATTTTAGAGTATGCATACAAATATGTTCTAAAAGTTTTTAAATCCGTCGAGTAAGTCAAAAGCCGTCGATCACACCTTGTGTTCATAAGTTAGAAAACATCAACCATACCTCGCGGTCGTAGGTCGGGAGCCCTTGAGCACACCTCGTCATCGTAAGTCGAAAGCCGTTGACCATCGCACAAGATCGTAGGGCGGGAGCGGTCGACCATCGCTGGTGGTCATAAGTTGGCAGCGGTCGAAGATCGATCGTGGTCCTAAATTGGGAGCTTTTGACAATGGCTCATGGTCGTACATCAGAAACCGATGACCATCGTTCATAGTCGTAAGTTGGAATTCATCGAGGATACCTCGTGGTTGTAAGTTGGAACACAACGACCAGCGCTCGTGGTCATAAGTCGGAAGACATCGACCACACCTCGTAGTCGTAAGTTGAAGAATCAACCAGCGCTCATGGTCATAAATTAGAAGCCGTCGATCATACCTCGTAGTCGTAAGTTAGAAGCTATCGACCATCGCGCGTGATTATAAGTCGGGAGCGGTCGACCATCGTTGGTGGTTGTACGTTGGCAGGCCTCCAGTGTGCTTGTGCCCTGTCGCCCGACTGCCGACGCTAGCCTGCTCGGCCCTGACTTCAACCACGGCCCTTCGACATCGACTATGACCCCCCTTCGACCATGGCCCCCTTCGACCACAGCCCCGACTTCGAACACAGCATTGACTTCGACTATGGCCCTGACTTCGACTACTGCCCGCTTCAATTTCGACCACTGCCCCTTCGACTTTGACTACTACCCTCTTTAACCACTGTCCCCTTCGACCATGACCCTTCAACGTCGACCACTCTCCCCTTCAACCACGGCTCCCTTCGACCATGACTTCGATTTCGATCATGGATCTTCGACTTTGACCAGCGCTCGTGGTCGTAAGTCAGAAGACATCGACCACACCTTGTGGTCGTAAGTTGGAACACATCGACCAGCGCTCGTGGTCATAAATCGGAAGCCGTCGATCACACCTTGTGGTCAAAAGCTTGTCACAATCCATGGAGAGTATGAGACCTTGTGGGTCTTGCCGTCGACCTTGTGGCCCCCTTCAACTTCGATCACTGCCCCTTCAACCACTGTCCCCTTCGACCACGGCCCTTCGATGACCACGGCCCTTCGACGCCGACCACTTCCCCCTTCGATTATGGCTTTAATTTCGACCAATGGTCTTCGACTTTGACCATGAATTTTCGATTTCGACTATTGCCCCTTCGACCACAACTCTTCGACGTCGACCACTTCCCCCTTCGACCACGGATCTTCGATTTCAACCACGGTTCTACAACTCCGACCATGGCCCCCTTCGACCACGACCCTTCGACGACCATGGCCCTTAGACGTCGACCACTTCCCCCTTCAACTACCGCCCCCTTCGACCATGGCCCTTCGACATCGACCACTTCCCCCTTCGACCACCGCCCCCTTCGACCATGGCCCTTCGACGTCGACCACTTCCCCTTTCGACCATGACCCCTTTCGACCATAGCTTCGACTTCGACCACTGCCCCTTCGACCACTATCCATTTCGACCACAGCACTTCGACGACCATAGCCCTTTGACGTCGATCACTTCTCCCTTTGACCACCGTCCCTTTCGACAACTGTCTCCTTCGACCACAGCCTTTCGATCTCTATCATTGTCCCCTTCGACCATGGCCCTTCGACATCAACCACGGCTTCGACTTCGACCACTGTCCTCTTCGATGACCACAGCCCTTCGACGTCGACCACTTACCCCTTTGACTACTGCCCCCTTCAACCACAGCATCGACTTTGACCACAGATCATCGACTTCGGCCACGACCCCTCAACCACAACCCCTTTGACCACAGCCCCAATGTAGACCATGCCGCCCTTCGACTACAGCCCCGACATCGACCACGGCCCTTCGACTTCGACAGCAGACCAACTTCGTCCATGGTCCTTCGACTTTGACCACTGCCCCTTCGGCCACTGTCCCCTTCGCCCATGGTTTAGACTTCGACCACGACCCTTCGACTTCGACCGTGGACTGACTTCATCCACAGCCCTTCGACCACTGCCCCCTTCGACCACGGCCCTTCGACTTCGACCATGGCTTGACATCGACCACAGCCCTTTGACTTTGACTGCAGACCGACTTCATCCACGACCCTTCAACTTCGACTACTGCCACCTTCGACCACTGTCCCCTTCGACTACGGCTTGGACTTCAACCACGGCTCTTAAACTTCGACCACAGCCTGACTTTGACCACCGCCCTTCGACTTTGATCACCGCCCCTTCGACCACGGCTTCGACTTTGACCACGGATCTTTGACTTCAGCCATGGCCCCCTTCAACCACAGTTTTGACTTTGACTTCGGCCATGGCCCCTCGACCACGATCCCATTCGACCATGGCACCGACTTCGACGACATCTTGGGAAACCAAAATCGCTAGACAGCGCGACAGGCTCCGAGCAAAAAGCAGGAAGAGGTAGAGAGGCTCACCGCGCGAGCGACTACTGGGCGGCGGCGGGGGAGAGCCACGTGGGTTGGCGTAGTAAAAGGAAGTCGTTGCCGTCATCGTCTAGTGTCGTTCTCTTTGATCCACCGGCCGCTGTTGCTGAGTGTTATTCTCTCCGATCCACCGATAGCTGTCGCCGAGCGTCGTACAACTGGTTGGTGGGGCGATGGGAGATGGAATTAGTTATGGCACCCTGAGAAAATTTAGGGGACTGCGACCAGACGCTGCCGCGTGGGGGAAAAATTGGTGGTGGCGCCAAGGAGAAGGAGGAGGCACGGCACGAGGGTTCGTAGGAGAAGAAGGCGACGGTTGTGGGAGGAGGAGGTGGGGAGGCAGCGGCGGGCAAATGCGTTGGGAAGGCGGTGACGGGGCATGCGACGTTGCTAGGGGAAGTTGGGGGACTGCGACCAGACGCTGTCGTACAGGGAAGGAA
This sequence comes from Dendrocalamus sinicus, assembly GCA_036346575.1. NCBI lineage: Eukaryota > Viridiplantae > Streptophyta > Magnoliopsida > Poales > Poaceae > Dendrocalamus > Dendrocalamus sinicus. The sequence goes on along the minus strand of CM070642.1, from coordinate 57,893,529 downwards.
TTGGTGGCGGCGCTGAGGAGGAGGAGGAGGCGCGGCACGAGGGTTCGGGGGAGAGAAGGCGGCGACGGTTGCAGGAGAGGAAGAACTAGCTACATGCAAATCTGGACGGCCGATCTTTAATTAGATGGTTGAGAAAAGAGGAGAGAGAAAGAATCGACAACCATCAACTCACACTTTTATAATAGTAAAGATATCAATATAAATAATGCACTGAATTCGAAAGCTGTAAAGAGATTCCGCTTCAACAACTGTCCTATTTATTTTGAACTTCTTAGACGCCAAAGCCAAAAAGCCCAAAATTACACCCGTCCGCCGGACTGTTGGTTGTTCATCGCCAACGCGTCAAATCGCCTCCTGCCATTAAGGCTGTAAAAAAAGCTCGAAGCTCGTGAGCTACTCGAGTTCGGCTCGCTCTAGGCTCGGTTCGAGCTTTAAACGAGCCAAACTCGAGCTTGATCTCGAGCTCGCGAGCTTCACCGAGCCGAACTCGAATAGTTCGCGAGCTCAGATTCGAGCTTAAATAGTAATACATATTAATTCTTACCGAGCTTACTCGAGCCGAACTCGAGCTCGAGCTTATCTTATTATTGAAAATTTGTGTGTATTTGAATTATTTTGACTGTTATCGAGCTTATTAGACCTGAACTCGAACTTAAAATTTTCTTATTATTGAAAAATAGTGTATAATAAATTATTTTAATTGTTATCGAGCTTCAACGAGCCGAGCTCGAGCCTACTCGAGCTTAGGCCGAGCCGAGCTCGAGCCCAGTTCCAAGCTCGGACACCAACTCGAGCTCAGCTCGAGCTTCTATCGAGCTCGAGTCTGGAAGGCCAAACTCGCTCGAGCTCAGCTCATTTACAACCCTACCTGCCATCGTCCCCGCACGTCCGTCTCCATTGCGGCCACCGGTTTCCCGTCGCGATAGTTCTCTAATGCGAAGAGGCCGCGCTCGATTTGTTAGATGCGATGTCAGGTGGATTTGCGCGGCGGCCAATGCAGAACGTCGCTGCCAACCACAACACGCCGGCGAGAAGGCCGCCTCCTGATTTTTTGTGTTCGATGGCAGTTCCAGACGTGGGCTTCTTTTCAGCTCTAAAAAGTTTTTTTTTATTTTTCTATAGTAACTAGTTTTAAAATAAAATATTTTTTTAAGACGAGATCTACAAATTAATTATTCAAACGAAATATCTTTTCAAAATGAAATCTACAAATTAATTATAATACACACTATAATAACTTTATTTATATTAACTAAAACCACACATAAATTACTATTACTCCATACTCTTATAAATAACCCAAAAATTATAAGAGGAAGCAAGAGCAAGTCCACGAGCTGCTGGTTAAGAGGTTCTTCAGCCCTTGTGCTGCCTCGGGTGACAATGGAGCATTGAGCCAAACAAACCCATCCCTACTCATCCTCGGCTGACCAACGGATTTCACCAAAAAAATATGCATCACGAATATCCCACCCTTGATCCCAATAGAACCACGCACGCTGCTGGCACAAGAGGCAGATAATGCATTTGCTTCGAAGCACCATGCTAACAACACCAGATGTTCGACCCACTCCACAACATTCTTCTCCAGGTGCCAACAATGTTCCGACTCGACAACATTCTTCACCAGGAAACAGCTGCTAACAAGCATATATCAGTACGGTCATCCCATGGACGACTATTACTGATTTTGTACTCCAAAATAAGTATTGCTAATCTCAGCATAGTTCGAAAATAAGAGGATAACTAAAACAGGTTAGGGGAGGAAAAACTTAGGGATATACTAGTTCGGCATGTGTTTCATGTCACCAAATAAGCAATAATACAGAACCGTCAAAGAGAAAATAGACTTCTATAAGATGGGCCAAACCGTTTTGCAAAGGTAAAATATTAAACATGAATACATATGCAAAGCTCCTTATAAATGTTAGTCGTTCATATGACGTCCTTCATAGCTCTGGTCCCAGGTAGTGAAATTGACTTGATTTCGATCAAGCAGTAGGGGGGGTTCCAAGTAAATTTCCCAAAGAATGCATTTAATGCCTAATCGTATACAGATAAAACTTTCATCGTTTTTTTGCAACCATTAGAATGGCCTTCTTCCTCCTACTGGGATGGTATTTGATCCAGAAATCCGTCCCCGGTTGCCATACCCACCTCGCCCCCTGGACCGGAAATTGCCTCCTGAACACAAAATAAACACAATTTAACAAAGGCAAAGTCAAATGAGCCCACAACACATCATTCTCTTGAAGAAAATTTCAGAAGTTCAGGTGGGTACCTCCTCCCATAGAATTGGACTTGGCCATAGACTCTAGTGCTGGATTCACAACCTGGCCGGCTTCCTGCAAGATCTTGACAAGATTCCTCGAAAATTTTGCATTGGTGTGTGTGAAAAAGGTAAATGCAGTTCCTCTAGCACCAGCACGGCCAGTTCGACCTATCCTGTGAATATAATCTTCAAGAGTTGTTGGGAAATCATAATTTATCACACACTTTATATCCTTCACATCTGCAAAATTAAGAACATAGTCAGCATTTAATCAACATAAATGTGTTGTCCTGAATACGACAGCGGACCAAACTGGGATATCAACACTGTCGATCTCCATAGAAGGCAGCACATGGCTTAGACAAGATCCAAAGAAGAAAAATGCACACGACTGCACTTTCAACTTCAACAACTAATACAAGTCGAAGGGGCTGCAAAACTGAGCTGGGTATCAATCACTGCTGGATGTGGAATTGATGGTGATTAACCTCGGCCTTATTTTCATAAAATGTTGACCACATGCACCTGACATGCCTGAGCAACAATTTATCCAATAATGTACCAGCATCAACATGTCCGTGTGAACCCAAACAAAATCTGTCATCCATACCAATCCAACACAGGCTGCAATGCTTAAGGTGCTGCATCAGAGGTCAATACGAGGATTTCTCTGCAAAGAACACTGACAACTCTACAGCCATCTTTGCACCAGTTGGCAGTGATATCGATACATGAGGCACATGTTTAAATAGCAGTATAAGGTTCTAAAGGACCATGAAATGCTAGGGAAAGAATAAGGGAGATCCAAACAATTCTAAAATATTGAACAAATTTATTCTACATCGAAACTGAAGTACAACCTGAACAAGTAATGCAGTGCGAATTTATTCTATTGCTTTTACACCAATAATTATTACTACACATTTTGGTATATGCCTATTGCCTGCACACATGCTGAAAACTTGTATTCACCCATCAATCCTCAAGACCTAACAAAAGTGGAACCATCAACCATGTTTCTCATGAAAAAAGTAGTCATAATAAGAATGTAGAAAAGGGTGCTTGCCAAAGAAGAGAGCAAGGATTAAATGATTAAAAGAATTTAGCGATACTTCCAGAAGGCCAATGACAACAAAGCAATTATGAGACTTAAATGAAGGACCAAATAAACGGGGCATCAAGATGCACCTTGCATGCTAAATGTTCAAGAATAAATGAAGATGCAAATCAAATTTAGGAAACATGTATCTCCCTTTCATGCTCCATACTGTGGAATGAATATAGTAGTGTGGTTTTATCTATTCTATTCAAAGCTAAGGATCTCCCGTAAAGGCAAAGTCCGTAAATCTAGCAGGTTTCGAGTTTCTTTAATACAAGAAAGGTGAAAGCCATCATAACAGTTGGAAGATAAAGTGCCCTGGTAACACTGCCATTGCTTACGCTCAAGTGAGGTAAACAGAGGGAAAAGATGATCACCTCTGACATGATGGCACCTTGCATACACCACCAATCCACAAGTTCAGTTCACTCGAACCAAAAACAGCTGAACAGCCCTCCGACTTATCATCCTTGAACACTTGGAACTACAACTTAATCCTAATATTCAAACAAGTCATCATACCAAGACCACGTGCCGCTACATCTGTGGCAGCCATTATAGGACTCTTCCCACTCTTAAACTCTGTCAGAACATAGTCCCTTTCAGCTTGAGCTTTATCACCATGAATAGATAGTGCTGGCCATCCATCCATTCTAAGTTGCCGAGTGATCTTATCACAATCCTTTTTTGTTTGGAAGAATATCAAGATTCGGCTCCCATCCATTAGATCAGATAAGAGCTTACTGAGTCTGTGTGAAAGAAGTGGAAATATATCAGATAAAAGCTTACTGAGTCTGTGAGAAATAAGTGAAAATCATCCGTATCATGTCAGTTCTGTAATTGATAGACTATGAATGGTACAACTTTGTAATTAATAAATTTGAGTGGTACATACCTGGGATACTTTTCATGTTCTGAAATAACTTCCACAATTTGCTGTATGGAATGATTAGCTTTAAGTTCAGGTGATCCTATGATTACCTGCATTACAATATATGCAAAATGTTAATAATAGGAATAACAAAACAAATATTATGAAAGAAGAACCATAAAAAAAGAAAAATGATGACAACAACAGAAGTGCACCTTGTAAGGATTTTGCAAAAATTGTCTGGCCAGGGCTTCAACTTCTTTCGGCCATGTGGCACTCCAGTACAAGGTTTGCCTATCCGGCCGGATCTATTGACAGCAAAAGCATTTGGTACCACGAACACAAAAGCATTTAGTACCATGAACAAACACAGAAACAAGGTTAAATCATCAGCATTAACATATGCATTCCAAAACAAACCATACTTGTGCCAGTATTTTTCGAATCTGGGGCTCAAAGCCCATATCTAGCATGCGGTCCGCCTCATCCAGGACAAGGTATGTCACTCTACGTAGGTTTGTGTGACCAGATTCCAGCATATCAATCAGCCTCCCAGGTGTTGCAATGACGATTTCAACTCCTAGAAGCACAGATAACAGACTTAGATCTAAAAACATAAATATCAAAAGAAAGTAGATAAAAGTGCCTAATACCTCTCCTAAGGTCACGTATTTGCGGACCCTTAGGTGCTCCACCGTAGATACATGTGCTTCTAGTTCTTGAGTATGATCCAAATTTTGCAGATTCTTCCTGTATTTGAACAGCCAGTTCTCTTGTTGGAGCAAGGATTAAGACAATTGGGCCATCACCTTGTCCTAAAACAATTGCAATCGTTAATCATTAGGATGGATTCCATCCATTAACAATTTGACAATAATACAACAGCAGGAACAAACCTAGTCGAGGCTGTGCACCAACATGAACCAACCCTGGGAGTAGGTAAGATAGTGTTTTCCCTGAGCCTGTTTCTGCAATACCAATCACATCCCTACCCTTCAAAGCCATCGGCCAACCCTGAGATTGAATAGGCGTCGGCTCCACAAATCCACACTTGGCTATCGCTTGCATGCAGTAATCTATTCCAACAGAAGGAAATAGCAATATAACCACAACTTTCTTTCATTCAGGACATGCTGCAGCACTCTCGGCACGCACGCACGCAGAAAGCTAAACTAAAACTAGGCGTTTCAAACTGAAACCACAAACCTGGGAAGTTGGCTTCCTGGAAGTAGCGGACCGGCTTGGGCACGTCCCGGCCCTCGACCGTGATATCCCGGAGGCGGCGGTACAGCGCCACCTCCATCTCGGACATAGCCTGCACGGCGGGGCACTCCACGTAAAAGTTCTTCTCGAACGGTATAAGGCTCCGGAAGTCCGGCTTGGGCAGGGAGAGCGTGTCCAGCCCGTCCCTCCCGCCGCCGCCGCCTCCTCTCCCACAGCCTCGATAGCCACTAGGTCCGCAGCCGCCGCCTCTCCCCCACCCACCGCCACCCGCGCCTCCCCCACGACCTCTGCCGCCCTGGCCAAAGGGCGAGAATTCGCCGCCAGCGGGGGCCTGAGGGGCGGGCATGGGCATGCACGCGGCGGCATAAGGGTTCGCGGCTACGGGGACCGTTGGAGCGAGCAGAGGAGCTCCGGCCAGGTCGCTGCACAGAAGAATCAACCGAGTCAGGTCGGTTCAGGTTAGGTAACATCAGATCGGATCGGGGAAGCGGCGAGAAACACGCGGGCTAGGGCTAGGGTTAGGGTTTCAGTACCTGCGCCTGTCGCGGTAGGAGGAGGGGTCGGCGTAGCGGAGGTCGCAGGGGTTCATGGCGCGGCGCGGGGCTTGGCCGGAGGGCGAGGGGTCCCGGAGGAGCAGAGGAGGACGCCGCCGCCGTGCGACTCGAGGAGGAAGGATAGGCAGGGGCGGTGGATCTGCAGGGTCAGGGCGGCGGGTGGAGGCGTGCGCGGCTGGTGGGTTTGGTTTTCATGGGGTGCAAAGCGTGTGGGGACGGGCTAGGTCAGTTCGTGTGGCCCACGTGTCAGAGTCCGTGGGGAAACGCTGGTCGCATGAGAAGAAGCCCCCTTACGCGACTTTCCGCCCGGGGGATAGCGGGCCGCGTCTCCTCCCCCTCCGCGGCCCGGGCTCGTCGTATATGTGTGATTTTTAGGCCCCAAATAAAGAAAAACTAGGGAAATGAAAATATTGTTATATACAAAGGAAAAAATATCACGTTAAAAAAACAATACATTCTAAATAACTTTTAGCTTCTGAAAGCCATAAACCATCGCTGTTTGGAACCAGGCATAGGAAGAGATGGCTATGAGATGAGCTTCAAGCAACAAAGGACTATTTATAGTCTTTTTTAGATGATTATATGCCTGTGAAAATAAGAAAAATATAAATAGACGCGAATTATTATCTCTGCAATATGTTGCTCGATACATAAAAGGCAAATGTAATGAAACCATAGCAAACGAGAGATCGAGCCTGTTGATGGCTGTTTTTTCTTTTTTTAAAAAAGCATGTTGACGCTGTACTCCATGCATATTAACCAAATAACCACCGTAACTTGTATCGGAAAATAAGGTGGCGATCGGTTCAGCTGAAAAGCTCATGACTTATGGCTGAAAACACTGTAGCTGGCTGAAAAAAACACTGTAGCTGACAGAAGCTTATTTAACATAATTAAATTTAAAAAAATTTAAAAATATAAAAAAAATATGTTAGCCCATTACGTATAATACAAATAAATACGGGAAAAAAAGAACCAGCAAAAAAGCCAAAAGTTCAGAAAAAGACGAAACTTATGAATAGTAAAAAATAAGCTAGAAACCAGAAGCCGAGTTGATCAGGATCCGCTATGTTTCTTCGACTAATGCATCTAAATGAACCGTTTAAAATTTATCCGATTAAGAATGAGCGCTATAATCACCCTGGTGCAACAAAATAAATCTCGCAAAAAGAAGTTAAAACCTTAATTTTTATGTTCTTTGACATCCAAAAGGTGAATAGTGATTCAAAAGCTTTTCTGTTAACTAGACATCACCTAGGATAATGCACACTGTAAGTTATTTAAAGTAATCTATAAATGCTTTCAGTTTTCTCATCGTCTAATGTTTCTACTTTATTCCCTTAAGTCCTAATAGTGAGTTGGGCCAAAACTAGCAATCTAGGTTTGATTCTAAAGGACATAAAAAAAAGGGTGTGTTGTTTTGATTTGTGGCTTATAACTTAAATTTTTGAATTTTGGACTATTCGTGAGAGATAATATACAGAGGACAATAGTCGTATGCGATTTTAGCTGATATAGCTGAACTTGATATAATTTGTATTACAATCTAACTGTAAACTCTATCTTAAAAAATACAACATTTAAAAGCTAGTTACTGTAATAAATGTAAGTATAAGAATACAGAAAATTAAAACGAACCCACCCAAGTGTGTCACGTGATGTAGAGCATTTGTGTGAGTACCATGTAAATTGCTGATTGATAGCCTGTAAAACCATTGATCACCAAATTTGTTGTTGGACAAAAGTATACGTAAGATTATTAGCTAATATCACTTGTTTTTCTTCTAGGAAGTAACGCACGAGTTTGGCAGAAGAAGTTGGCATAGGATAGGAGGAAGCGCTTTAAGTACTTCACCAAGTGCTATAAGTGATTATTGAAACTGTTTACTCCCTTCAATCATAAATATATCTTATTTTTCATATTAATATAGTCTCAAAACATAACTTTAACCACTAATTTATATTATAATATACGTCTAAAACCCAACAAAATTATAATATTATTAAATCACTTTTTGAGACAAAATATATACATATAATTTTTATAAATCTAATCTAAATATTTGAAAAGATATTGATAATTAAGTTTTGAAAATTTAATTTTATATATCCTAAAACGATATATATTTATAACTAGTGAGAATATAGGTAAAGCAAAAAATTTCTCGTAACAAAAACATAACATCAACAAATCATCCTATCATAGAATAGATGTACTCCGTGTAACAGCGAGATCCCAAATGAAAAACCGAGGACATTTGTCAAGCAATCAAGCAATAAAGGGCCTGTTTTTTTGTTTCTGACTTTTGAATTATTTGTATAAGAGATTACAGAGTAACAGAAACTTACGTATGACTTGTATCGATATAAATAAAGTCAGTACAGTACATATAATTAATTAGTAAATTTTATTTTAAAAAATATTTTATTTAAAAGTTAGTTATTGTAGAAAAGTAAAAAAAACAAAACCCGAAAAAGAAAAGGCCAAAATCCAACGGCAGTGGAACTAAACGGAACAACCAATCTCAAAAGGATTTATTGATCTTATACTCTCCATTTAGATGGAAATTTAGAATTTACCCTCTGATCCACGTGTAATGATTTATGATGATTCTACGTGTTATTGAGATAAAGGAGAATAAATCCTGAATTTCCCAACTAAGGGTGGGTATATGATCCGATCCCCATCTCAAAACCCTACTCCCCTCCTCTCCCTCGCTCCGGTCACCGCCACGGCGCCACCCGCCACCTCGGCCATGGCCGGGAGGCTCCCGCCCCTGGCCGCCCACCTCCTCCTCCTCGTCGCCGCGGCCGTCGTCCCCCTCTCGTCCGCCGTCCGCCCGGTCTCCGACGCGCACAGATCCGCCGCCGCCGAGCTCTTCGCCGCCTCCCCCGACGGATCCCTCGGCGAGTAAGCTCACTAACCACTCGCCAACCCCACCGTCTCTCCCGATCTCGAGCGTTCGTCCCATGCGTACGCAATTAGGGACCTATTTTTATCCAGATCGGTCCGAGACGAAGCCGCGTGTTTGAACTCTCGAGGCTTACTCGCGTTCGCGTCGTAGTTTTGACTCTGTGCACCCTGTGCAGTTTGGAGAGGACGTATGAGGCGGTCAGGACGTTCCAGATACTTGGCGTGGAGAAGGATAAGAGCCTTACTGGTAAGGCGTGCAAGCTTGCCGCCGAGAAGCTGGCTTCTCCCTCGTCGTCGCCCACGAAGGATCTTTTCCATGCGGTCCGGATTAACGGCGTCCTCGGATGTAGTGTTGATGCCGGCGTCTACGATGTGGGTAGCTTTAGAGATCTTGCTGTTGCTGCTGGTATCCTCTTGCTTGATGGTGTTCTGAGATTTGTTCTTTGTGGTAGGATGTTGTAGCGGCGCTTAAGGCGGTGATCAAGGGCACCAATTCGCTGCTGGAATTCTACTATTCTGTGGGAGGGCTACTAAGCATCAAGGTTGCTCCCTCTATTGTGCTTTCTAGATGATACTTATTTGTTTGTTTTGCTCATCACTACTTTTAGTAGTAGTCGAGTTTAGTGTGGTAGTTGATGAATTTTTGTATTTTTTGCAGGAACAAGGCCACAGTGTTGTTCTATCTGATGCCGATAGCACATTTCACGCAATTAAGGTGACAGCAGTACATTATGGCTATGCTTTTTCCCTTGTCGATTTTTAGCAATCTACCACATATTTTCATGTTCAAATTAGAGTTGTCTCATATGTGTCTTTGTTCCTGTAGGCACTAAGCCAAAGCGATGGGAGATGGCGTTATGACACTAACAGTGCTGAATCAAGCACATTTGCTGCTGGTAACAGTTCTTGTTCTATTGGGCTATTCTAGACTAGAGTATTACTGTTTAATCATAGCCTTAAACAAATTTTATGTTGAATTTTACTTGCATTTGGGATGCGCTGGTTGCTAGTTCATTTTTTGTCTAGTTGTCTAATGCTCGAGGCTCTTTTATGGTGGTTATGAACAGTGAGAGTAGTCAGTGTCCATGTTGTTGTGAAGTTTTTCCTCTTCACCAGGGAGATCTTTACAGCAGATGCATAATGCATAGCCTCGGTCACTGATGTTTTGCAATAATGTATTGCCACAGGTATCGCACTCGAAGCATTGGCAGGAGTTGTTTCACTGGCTAATGCTGAGGTTGATCCATCCATGGTGTGTATACGCTGTATGCTTGAGTAATTATGTTAACTTGTTATATGTGATTATCTTGCTTAAGTGTAAGTGAAAGAGGTATGGATAACTGTATATCATATATACTATGTTATGAAGCCTTGGAATGGGGAAGGCCCTAACTGGATGCAAGTGAAAAACTCAATAAACGAGCTGTACTCGTCGTCTCTGATATTCCGATACGTCACCCAACTATCGTTCCCGTACGCGATATGTATCCGATATGGGATATGCGGGCGATGTGTCGCGATATGGTATTGGCAGGTATCGGGATAATTACGATTTAAAAATAAATAAAAAATTCCGATACTTCCCGATACACCCACCATACGGCAACATGTACCTGGAGAGGGAGCTCTGGTGGCGGAGGAGAAGGGGGGTCGGTGGCCCCGAATCGAGCCCAGCAAGCAAGCACGACAACAATGTGCGTAAATGGAGGAGAAGTTGAGAGGAGGCGGCAGGCGCATACTCCTGGTAGGCGGAGAGGAGGAAGACGGAGGCAAAGAGGACTCTCCCTGCAAAGGACATGAACCCCATCTCGACCCGCGGTTGCAGCTGCGCTGAGCAGAGGAGGTGAGGCGACTGGGCAGGGTTTGGCAGGCGGCACGGGCCGGGGAGATATGGTGTGGGGGAGTCACGGTGCAATGCGACCTTTGGAGCTCTCGGAATCTGGGATGGAGACGGGCCTTTGTCCGAGCCCTACTCCGTATTTATAGCTCGCCTTGATCCCAAGTCCCGACCGATCCCTTTGCTATGGCTAAGCTTGAATTTGCCCTCGAGTCCTACGATATTACGCCCATGACCCTGTGCATGAAGCTCCTGCCTGAGTTTTGGTAATCTCATTCGTCAAGGTAATCTCAGTTTGTTGCTCTCTCGTAGCCTCTCTACATTTTTTTATTTTTAAATACATATATACTTATCATATCGACGTATTCTTGTTTTTGAAAAATATCGTATCGTCGTATCCGTATCGTGTATCTTGGTAACTTAGCTCGTCGTGCTGTTGATCTCCTAGCTTACCTTGTGATAATCTTTTTTAAGCATAAGTGGTAAGGAAGTATGGGTAACCATGTAAATATATAGTCATAAACTATGTTATGAAGCCACGAAAGGTGGAAGGGCTTAAATTCACGTTAAGTGGAAACCTGCATAGCTGTGACCGTCAAGTTGTTGACTCCCAGCTTATCTTTCTTAATTACACATTGGAACCTCCATTCATCTGAATCTCCAATGCATATGACATGATCCATGATCCTAAAAGAGATGCACCCATGTCACTCTAGGTGCCATGGTTTTCTGCATCCTTTCTTTTAATGATCTTGTGGTATTTAGGTGCTACCATTTCATGCTCGTGTATGACGCTCTGCTTTCCCTTTTGCTTTTTACAATTTGTTGGTGAATGATTCTTCCAAGTTCCAGTCCTATTTTTGTTCTGCATTTGTTATATGTATCATTACTCACTAGTGTGTCATTTTAAGTTTGTACTTGTTGCTGATCTTGATTTCAAATATCATGTCATCAGGTAGGAGTGGTCAAAAATGACATCGTGAAGTTGTTTGACACCATCAAGAGCTATGGTATGTTCTCTAACCTTCTTCTCTGTGCTTGCTGGAGATAAAAATTGAGTCAATCATCTTTAAGACAAGATGCCGATAACAAAGAGGTTTTTACTTTTACCAAATTGAACTTGGCTAGAGTTTCCAGGAGTCTAGGTGCCTCCTTGGCACCTCGTAGGAACTTGGTTGCCAATTGCTAAACCTATGGCATACTGAATTGCAGATTTAGATAGTTACTAGTACAGAAATCAGTTTTTTTTTATATTGTTCTAGGTGATTATGAGGCAATTTACTTGGTGTTGTTTGATACTTTTCCATTAAGAATCAACCACTTCCAAGTGAAAACATTCCTCTATCTTACTGATAGTTTATTATGGTATGTATTTCTTAGACGACGGAACCTTCTACTTTGATGAGAAGCATGTTGATGCTACTGAATACAAAGGTCCAATAACAACTTCTGCTTCAGTAGTACGGGGTGTCACCTCCTTTGCAAATGTTGCTTCTGGGAAATTGAATGTGAGTTTTTCCACTTTAATTTGATACTTGTTCATTAAATTTATGTGTCAGCACCTTTCTTAATTATCTATGTTCAATCTACAGATCCCTGGCAAGAAAATACTGGGCTTGGCAAAGTTCTTTCTTGCTATGGGGCTCCCAGGTAGTGCAAGGGATTGCTTTAATCAGATTGAGTCTTTGTCATTTCTGGAGAACAATAGGCAAGTCTTCCTTTTTTTATTGTTCTCGAAGAGTGTGCACCCCCCCTACCATTTTACTTGGTGCCACTGTTACCTTTGATGCTTATTTTTTTCCTGCAATTTGCAGGGTCTTTGTCCCTTTGATCCTTTCACTTCCTTCAAAAGTACTTTCGCTGACCTCAAAAGACCAGCTTAAGGTGATTATCACGTAATATTCTCTTGGGTTTTGGCTGATGTATAGTGTTGTTATCAAGAGTACTTTGACTGAATGTTTTATGTAAATTGGCTTATGTTTGTTCATTGCATTATTCTGCGTTGTAATGCAATTGGCATTTAGGCATATGAACATTGCATTAGTGACTGTTATGGTGGGGAAACTCCCCTTGTCTCAGGCATGCACTGCTTATAATCGTTATACTTTGTAAATCTTGAATTTGTCATGTTTTTAACAAGCATGCTATTATGCCTAACCTGTGATGCCATCCTGTGTGGTAATTTCTAGCTGCAATAGTATAACAAACGTTAAATAATTGATTGCTAAAATTTGCACGCAGTGAGTATAAAACTGTACTGTATGTACAATATCTAGCTGCAATGTTGCTACTCATTGCTTTTGATTTTTATTGTTTTTAACTCAATGTAAGTTGACTTCAGTTTGTATTTCCTCTATATGTATTTTATTCAGGTTGAAGTCACTACATTGTTTGGATCTGCTGCACCTCCGCTCAGAGTGAACCTTGTACAAGTGCTGGGCTCTGACTCCAAGGTCATCACCACTGACGACAGGGTATGTTAGTCGCTGGACTCTTGCTCTTGGTGATAGCAAGATCCTTACTCTCATGGAGAGGATGACACTAGGAGATAGGGCAAGTTTTCTTGATTATTGCTCACACAATGCCATACCAACCTGAGGGGTTGGGGATACAAATTTATAGGCTGAGAACCAGCCAAGCATATGCTACGATGCTATCCTAGATGCTGTCCTAAAGCGGTCAATATGCTGTCCTAAAGCGATGCTGTCCTAAGCAGATGCTGTCCTAAAAGAGATGCTGTCCTAAAGCAAAAGCAGATGCTGTCCTAAAAGCGAATGCTGTCCTAAAGCGGTCAAAAACAAAAACTACCACACCCCACAAAGACCATAGTGCAGAGACTTATTCATCATTCTCCCCTAAGTCTTGTGCGTCGTCTTGTGGGAGGGTTGAACCACTGATCTTGGAGCGAGCTCAAGGAACTTGATCCTTCCAAGAGGCTTGGTGAGCGATCCGCAAGCTGATCCGTTGTGTTGATGTAGCTTGCCTTGATGCTTCCTTCATCCAGCGACCTCGGATGAAATGGTACTTCACCCGGATGTGCTTGCTCGTTCATGAAAAGCGGGTTCTTTGCGTGGCTAGAGCGGACTTGTTGTCACCCCGAGCTCCACCGCTTGATGTCCTGCCGAGAGATCACCAGCGATCGGCGAGCGAGTGCTGAGTCGAGCGGTGGAAGCCGCTATGTACTCGGCCTCACACCGACAGGCCACCACCGCCGCTGATCGATTGCCGATGAGCGAGACACTTGCCGAGGAAGAAGAGAATCCCGCTTGTGCTCTTCTTTGGTGTCAATGTCGCCGCGTGGTCACCGTCATTTGCATGCGACGAAGTGTGCGCGCCAGACACCTCGGGTAATGGAGGCCGTGGTCAAGGGTCCCCGCAGCGTAGCGGATGATCCTCTTCACGACCGCTGCGATGCTCGTCGTCGGTCGTTGCATGAACCGACTAACGAGCCGACGGAGAATGCCAAGTCCGGCCGTGTGTGGGCGAGGTAGCGAAGGCTCCCACAAGACGCGTGATCTGCGTGGCGTCCTCCTCCGTCGTCTTTGTCGCGGCTCGGCCGCCTCTCTCCATTGGGTGAGGCGGGTTGCGATCGGTGAGCCCGGCTAGCTCAACGCGGCGCGCTTGGCGTGGCGATGCAGCCGAGCGTGATCCGGAATCATCTGGTGCACCTCGATCCTAAGTAGAAGAGAGACCCGTGTCACTCATCCGGAAGGTGGCCTTCATCTCTTCCTTGAATGCCGCCACCTCGCATCCTTGGTGCCGTGATCACCAAGTCGTCGGCGTGACACCCACCGCCAGGCGTTGCCGCTTTGCCCCCGCCAGAGCGCGACCTGCGTGTGCGCTCTGCTGGAACCCCATTTGCTTGAGGTGGAGTCGGCAGCGTTCCACGCCCTCGGTGCTGTCGCAAGCCATAGAGGGCCTTGCGCAGCGAGCACCTGCCCTCCTTGCCGGGATCGCAAATCCGGCGGTGATGCACGTAGACCTCCTCCTTCAAGTCGCCGTTAAGAAATGCCGACTTGACATCCATGTGATGAACACGCCCGACCTTCCCGGCGGCTAGCGCAGGAGGAGTCGCACGGACTCCATCCGCGCGACGGGTGCGGCGTCATCGGTCGACCCTCCTGCCGCACGAGCCTCGTGCCACCAAGCGAGCCTTGTGCTTGACGATGGCGGCGGCCATCCGCTTCGGCTTGAACACCCACAAGGGTGATCGCGCGGTGGCCGGCAGAAGATCCGCCGCCCCACGCCCGGTTCTACTCGGCGGCGCCCATCTCTCGCTTCATCGCGACACGCCACGCCGCGTCTCCTCGCCTCAGCGAAGGGCGGGGCTCGCCGTCGTCGCATGCCAAGTGCGCTCGCCTCGCGGCCGCTCGCCGCGCCGGTCGAGGCGAGGCGGCTCGCGAGGATGTTGTCCATGGTGCGATAACGCAGAGGCTCGTCGTCGTGGTAGGCGTCGACGCGGTCCTCGTCGTGGGACAATGAGTAGCGAACTCCACCATGCGCCGCTCATCGTGGGCCGGCTGTTGGGGCCGGTCCGGTGGTGTGCCACCGGTGAGAGAGTGGTGGCCGGTGGTGAAGGGTGGGCGTGGCCGTGCGAAGGTGGTGGAGCACTCGCCGAGCCGGTGGCGAGCAAGGTGTCGAGTGGGCGAGCTCGGTGAAGACGCAGTGCTAGCTCCGCGCTCTCGAAGTGGGCGTAGTCGACAACAAAGTCCACGAGTCGAGGCGAACCGCCGCCCACCGCCTTGTCCCGTCCGGCCTCGCCGCTTCATCGAACACGTCACGCGAGATGCGGACGCGACTGTGTGACGGTCGAGGATGCGGTAGGCCTTCGAGCCCTCCGCGTGGCCGATGAACACTCCGAGTGCTCTCGCCGTCGAGCTTGCCGATGTGGCCAAGCTCCTGGCGAACGCGAGGGGCCAAGACCCGCAAGTGGGAGACCGCCGGCTTGCGCCATGCCAAGCCTCGTCGGCGTCCTGCTGCCGAGCGCCTTGGTAGGCGGCGGTTGAGGATGTAGACGGCCGTCACCACCGCCTCTCCCGAGAAGACACGGCATCCCTCGCTGGAGGAGGCCCGAGCCATCCCCACAACCGCCCGGTTGCGCGGCCGACGACGTGCTCGCGCGGCATGCGGCGGCGGAGTAGTGGCGCTGAATGCCTCATCGCAGCGAGACGACGCGGTCACCGTGCAGTGGTCGCCGCCGTTGTCTGTGCGCAACACGCCGCACTTGCGGCCGCGCTCGCCTCGCGGCGACTGCGTGCGCTGATGGCGTCCGCAGACCTCTCCTTGCCGCCGAGGACCATCACCACATGTAGCGGAGAGGTCGTCGACGAGCGGCAGGAAGTAGCGTCGTCTCTCCGGTGTGGCGGTGTCACCGCCACACAAGTCCGTGCACGAGCTCGAGCCTCTCCTTGGCTCGGAAACTCGCTTCTTTGGGGAAAGGAGTCGCCTGCGCCGTCAACACGCAGACGTCGCGAGCCGCTCCACATGGTCAAGGCACGGCAGCCTCGCACCATTTACGTGGCACCGAGCCGCCGGGGCCTCGAAGTGAAAGGTGCCCAAAGCGCTCGTGCCATCGCCACGCCTCGTCGTCCGACGAGTGCGAGACGAGAGAGGGTTGTGCCACCGCACGTGAAGAGTGTAGAGTCGATTTGCGCCTCTGGTTACCTTGGCAAGGAGGCGGCGTCGAAGATCCCAAATCGCGGCACCGTGCTCGATCTCGACACGCGAGCCGTTCTCATCCAGTATCCCAAGCCGATGATGGAGTTCCGCAGGTCGGGGATGTAGTAGACGCCGCGGTGGCGGCCGGTGCTCGCCGATCTTGGCGGCGAAGACAGCAGAGCCGACGCCTTGATCTCCACGGCGGGCGTCGCCGAACTTGAGCGGTGCCTCGAGCGCTCGAAGTCGAGCTCGGAGAAGAACTCCGCCGCCGGTCATGTGGTGGGTGGCGCGGTGTCGAGCACCACCGTCGGTCTTGTCATTGCCGGAATCATCGCGAGGAGGCGTGTGCTTTTGGCTCGTCAAGGTGGAGAGAGAGAGCAGCTGCGCCGGGCCGCCGAGGTAGTTCGATGCTCGCATGAGCAATGAACAGGGCCGTGCTCCTCCTCCCTCGCTGCGCGACGTGGGCTGGCCGCGTCGTGGTATCGACACTCCTTGGCCCAATGACCAAGCTTGCCGCAGATTGTGGCAAGAGTCGTCTCGTCTTGCGCTTTGCTTGCCGCATCGCCATGCTGGCGCTTTGCGCGCTTGCGCGCTTGCCACTCTTGCGCGCTTTGTCGTGGAAGAAGGCTCCCTCTTCTTGTCACCTTGGCCGGCATCCCACCGCTCCCGAGTGAGGAGGAGCTTCCGCCAATGGTGACGGGTCCCGAGAGGCTCTGTGGCTCATCGATGTCGGCGACCTTGAGGCGACCCAACGCCTCCTCGATGGTCATCGTGGAAAGGTCAGCAGAGACCCGATCGAGCGAGCCATCCGCTTGTACTTCGGGGACGCGGCGGAAGAGCTTCTCCACGACTCTCTCCTCGCCGTAGGTGTCGCCACCGAATCGCACCAACCGCGCAGCAGAGTGTTGAGACGAGAGCAAAGTCATCAACGTCTTCACCGCTTGAAGGCCGAGTTCTCCACTCCGCGCGTAGTGCACGCAATGTAGACTTGCGGGCGCGGCGGCCGCCGATGCGTCTTTGCGGCGATGGCGTCCCAAGCCTCTTTGGCGATCCGCTTGTTAGTAGCGAAGCGCATCTCGGGCGGGGCTGCGGCGATGAGAGCATCCAGCGCCGTCGATCCCGGTCGAGTCGACGTCGCCGCACCGGATCGCATCCCACATATGCCGCGCTGGAGCTTCACCTCATCACCGCGGCCCGCTCGGCGTAGTTGGTCTTGGTGAGGTAGGCCACCCGCCGCCGGGCCGACGTCCTCGACGATACCGGTACTCGTGGTGACCACGATGCCAAGCGGGAGAGAGCCACGTTACTGTGAGGCGCGCTCTCCGTCGACCCGTCTGCCGCCGCCGTGCATGCCTCCTCCAGAGCGCCACCGCCTTGCGCGCCTCCTTCAGAGCGCCCGCCGCGCGTCGCGCGTCTGAGCTGCCGCGCGCGTGGCGCGTCTGCGGCCGCCCATTGCGCCGTTCGCCGCTGCGCTGCCTCCTCTCCGGCGGTGAGGTCCTCGTCGCCGCCATCATCAACAGAGCCGGGCTGCTGCTGCTGCCGCGCAGAGCCTTGACCTCTCTGCTGCTGCGACGCGCCGTGCATCCGCCGCCGCCGCTTCCGCCTCCGCCGCTCTTTGCCGCCGCCCGCCCGCCCGCCTTGGCGCTTTTCGCCGCCGCGGCCGGTCTCTGCCGCCGCTCGCTGCTGCGCTGCTGCGCGCGACGAGCTCGGCCGTCACGACGCCGCATGCTCGAGGCGGCCGAAGGCCGAGATCGCCTGCGGACATGGCGCGCATCGGGGCTCATTGCGTAGAGAGGGCGCTTCGACGAGCTGCCGTCTCGAGAGAGTGAGCGGGGATGACCGGCTGCTGCTGCTCTTGGCCGGGCTGCTGCGAGGCGGAGAAGGAGATGAGCGGGAGATGCTCAAGCTACAGGATACTAAGGCTCGATACCACTTGTTAGTCGCTGGACTCTTGCTCTTGGTGATAGCAAGATCCTTACTCATGGAGAGGATGACACTAGGAGATGGGGCAAGTTTTCTTGATTATTGCTCACACAATGCCATACCAACCTGAGGGGTTGGGGATACAAATTTATAGGCTGAGAACCAGCCAAGCATATGCTACGATGCTATCCTAGATGCTGTCCTAAAGCGGTCAATATGCTGTCCTAAAGCAGATGCTGTCCTAAAAGCAGATGCTGTCCTAAAAGCAGATGCTGTCCTAAAGCAAAAGCAGATGCTGTCCTAAAGCAGTCAAAAAACAAAAACTACCACAGCCCCACAAAGACCACAGTACAGAGACTTATTCATCAGGGTAAAGAGTTGAATCAGCGTTACCTCTTGGAACCTCCTCCTTGTTACAATAGTTTATCAATTTTTTTCTGTGTGCACATTGCATCTGCCATGCCCTAACATCCTTTTCCTTCCTTGTCTCAGGAACTTCGGTTTGACCTTGACTACAATGTTCATTACCTGGACATTGCTCCATTGAAAATAGATGTTGGGAAGTACTCACTAGTTTTTGAGGTACCTGTAAACTATATTAATTCACTTATTTTTGTGTAATAGTAATTGACATTCTTTTTAATGGTGACACCCTTTTGCCTTCCAGATTTCGCTTCAGGAGCCAGAACATGAGACTATATATGCTACTGGAGGAAGAAACGCTCAGACTGTTTTTGTCACAGGACTGATCAAAGTTGACAAGGCAGAAATCGGAATTTCTGACAGTGATGCTGGGACTATGGAGTCTGTCCAAAAGTAAACTTCTTAAGTTTTCATGCCATTTCAAATCAAATGAGCTTAATTTTACAGCAACATTTAAAAGATAAGCTACCACTAGCTGTTATGAACCTTAGTTCGGGGGGGGGGGGGGGGGAGGTTAAACACCACCGAGAGGATGGCCGGGCGGCTTAGGCGTAAAGGGAGAGAGAGAGGCTATAGATGAGAATGACTTTCTTATTTCTTGCTTGGTTCCAATAGCATGCGGCAGCCCCCTTATATAAATGGGTTTCCCCTAACAGATAGAATCTAATCTTAATTATATCCCTAACAAATAGAAACTAATATCGTATCCCTTACAAATAGAAACTAATCTCTAACTTTCTAATAATGAACCGACTAGGTTAGGCCCAGAGCCTACGCCCATGATATTACACCCCTCCTGGGCATGCAAGTCATTCTCGAGCTGCTAGGCGGTGCGCCTAACTTATATTGCTGCGCCATCGTATTGACTTGGTCGACACGCCTGCAAGTGGACCCCATCCCAGGTCGCCCAAGGAAAGGAGGGCGTGCAGCTGTGGCCTTGGAGACATTGGCTCGATCACCTTGTACACGTTCGCCCTATCATTTAGTATGGCCCACTCCTTGAGGATGAGCTCGTTCTCCCCGACCTGGATGTTGTACTGCTTGCAGACCTGGTGGTTCTTGGAGATGTCCTTCTGGATCTTGCTGAGGGCATTGTCCTGGGACTTGAGTTCCTGTTGCATCTCGCGGGGACGGCCACCTGAGTCGATGAGTAGTGCTTCTTTTGCTCGATAAGTGGCGGCATCACGCGTTTATTGGCCGGTAGACAAATCGGGACCAAAGCGGCATCGTCCTCCGCGGGCGGCGGCGCTGCGCTTGGACGCACTTCATGGCAGGGATGTCGTGAGAAGCGACAGCGTCTTCTGGCGGTGGCGCCAGGGCGTGGATGTGCTTCTTAGCCGGGACGCAGGCAGCGGCATCCATGTCTGGAGGCGGCGATGGATGTATGTACACGTGTAAGCCGTACTTGGTGAGGAAGTTGGCCTCCTCCATAGCGGGGTCCCCGCCGCCGACCACAACAATGGGCTTGGTCCAGAAGATGGGCGCGGCAACATCGCAGATGGCGCACGCCGAGATGCCGCGGTTCCAGACGGCTTCAGAGCCGGTGAAGTGGAGCCCACGTGACGGCGCTGGTGGTCACCGTGACCGTGTTGGCGTGGACGATGGTGTTGTTGGAGGCTACACGGAAGGGGCGGAACGAGAAGTTGACGGAGGTGATAGTCTCCTCGTCGGCGGCAGATGGGCCGCCTCCAAGCAACGCCTGGCAACAACACACCTTCTTCTGGTCGGAAAGCGTGGGATCGGCCTCGATGGCGCGGATGGTGGCAATAAGTTGGCCCCCGGCAGTGGGAGCGGGAGCGGCGGAGGAGTCGCTGGAGCAGTCAGGGTAGCTCCAGTTGGCGGCGTCGACAAGGGTGGTGTGGGGCTGGAGAGGTAGTTGTCGTCCCCCTCGTCGGCGGCGGACGGGCCGCCTCCAAGCAGCACCTTATGGCGGGAACGGCGGTGGTGCACGCGGAGCTCGTCTTGCGGCATGGTCGTCGGGATCTGGCGGTGGAAGACGATGCAACTGTGGTTCAAGAGGAAGACGGTGCGAGGTTACCTTTATCTCCGCTCTGCGATTCGGTCGTGGGTCGGAAAAAACGAAGAGAAGGCCACTGTAACCCTTCGATCCATAAGGGATGGAGGGGTTTTTTACCACGGCGAAGCGATGGACACCGTCGTCATCTCTTGAAGATGCCATGCTGGCCTTGCCGGATGAAGGAGCAACGGTAGCAACGTCGTTGCCGTGGCACGACCACCATTACTCCTGCCCCTTGTGTCGTCGTGGATCGCGCAGCTACGGCTGATTGTGCCTTCTCGTTTGCTGCCATCATCTTCTTCAACGTGCTCTCTATATTCTTGAGTCCAGCGAGGATTTCTTCATAGCCAGCAGCCATCTTGCCATATGTTAACTCGGCAGCAGAAGCTATGATGTTGGCTTTGATACCAAATTATCGTGAACCTTAGTTCATAAGGGGGGTAAACACCACTGAAAGGATAGCCAGACGGTGTCGGCGTAGAGGGAAAGAGAGAGAGAGACTATAGATAAGAATGACTTTGTTATTTCTTGCTTAGTTCCAATAGCATGCAGCTCTAACGGATAGAATCTAATCTTAATCATATATCTAACAAATAGAAACTAATATCATATCTCTAACAAATAGAAACTAATATCTAACTCCCTAATAATGAACCGACTGGATTGAGCCCAGGGCCTACGCCCATGACACTAACAGTGAAGTAATCTTAACTTGTTGTCTATTCGTAGTCACTTTGAAAGGCACAATCCATTCTCATCTGGAATAGCAGACAAGCACTACATAACTTTTTATTTAGTTTTCCTCGCATTGATATTTGTTTGAGAGCATATCCTTCATTATTTATATACTGTGTCCTTTCTGTTGCAATGGTGTATCATGATTAATTTAGTTAATAGTAAAATTTGCATGAAGTTTTATATTGTAACTTTGTGCCAGAACAGCCTATCTTGTACATGTCTCATTTTCAAGCCGCTTCATTTCAGGTTAGATCTACTAAAAGATACAAAAGTCTCTCTCTCTGCGAATCATCTGCAGAAATTGCACTTATCTTTTCAACTAGCTACACCACTTGGGCACACATTTAAACCTCACCAGGTTACTATAGTACTTCATTTTATTTTTCCAACGGCACAATACTGTTTCTATTCCTGACTCGGTTGAGCAAATTTGTTTTCAGGTGTTCTTGAAGTTAAAGCATGAAAGCAAGGTTGAACACCTATTTGTCGTATCAGGTTCTGCGAGGCAGTTTAAAATTGTTCTAGTTGAGTATCCCTCCCTTGGAGTTTGTTTTAGTCAAGTTTTTTATGCTTGCTCTTCATTTCGTTTGGCAATGTAGCCTTTAGTTTCTAGGCCGTGCATTATATTATCCAGAAAAATGCATATATACCTATTCAGCCTTTCAACATGGAAGTAGCTAGGCCATATAGGTTGTTTTTCATCTGGAAGAGAACGTGTAGGCCATGTAACTTGAGGTCAGTCATGTTATGTTGGTAACTTGGTGACAGACTGAGGTTTGAAGAAAAATATCATTTAGGTGCAAAAACATTTGGAACTGATTTAAATATTGACTGACATAGTATTATATGATGGAGGGTGGGATGCATCTTCCTGCTTGAATTTAGGGTATTCCTTGCCTACCATATAAAAAGATGCCTCTGTTGCCACTATGGTCGAATGTCATGTTGAAGAAGTACCACAAGTTTATGGTGTGACAAGATTAGACATAGCACACTGTGCATGTCATAACATGATCTCTTATATGCCTGTTCAATTTATTGTAGGATTTTCTTGGTTTGGTGGAGAAATTTTACTACCTTTCTGGAAGATATGACCTTGAGCTTGCAGTTGGTGATTCTGTAATGGTATGTTGTCTTATAATTTTAACCCTAGAGTCCTATTTGGTTGGCCTTGCTGATTTTCTTTGATTTGTTTGCTCAGGAGAATTCATTTCTAAGAGCCCTTGGCCGTGTGGGGTTGGACTTGCCGGAGGCCCCAGAAAAAGCCCCACGTCCTCCTGCACAATCTGTTGACCCATTCTCAAAATTTGGGCCAAAGGAGGAGATATCACACGTATTCCGTGCGCCGGAGAAGATGCCACCCAAGGAACTCTCACGTGCATTTATGGGTAT
Organism: Dendrocalamus sinicus; assembly: GCA_036346575.1. Taxonomy (NCBI): domain Eukaryota; kingdom Viridiplantae; phylum Streptophyta; class Magnoliopsida; order Poales; family Poaceae; genus Dendrocalamus; species Dendrocalamus sinicus. The sequence continues at coordinate 57,870,607 of CM070642.1, read as the reverse complement.
CACACTTTTGCCTCTTATTGGGTTCTTGATTGGGGTAGGTCAACGATTCCTGCTTTTGGTGTATTTCATTCGCTATGAATTAAAATTACGGCCTGCTCCAATGAAACACGCTGATGTTGAGAATATGCTTCTGGCATTCACTTGCAGCTTATGCGTCTGGGAGTAAACTTGAAGAACTTTCCGTCTTTGCCAGGACCGGCTGCATTCGCTTCATTTTTCCATGCTGGAATCGGAGCAGTCCTGCTGCTCTATGTTCTCTTCTGGGTTAAGGTTAGCAATCTTTCTTGTGGTAAAACATCATTTCTGTCGCAAAAGCTTCCGCTCATCTTCATTGTTGTGTTGTAACAGCTGGATCTTTTCACAACTCTGAAATATCTCGGCTTTCTTGCTGCCTGCCTTGTGTTCGTGGGCCATAGGACCCTATCTTACCTTTCCTCGACGTCGACAAAACAGAAGACTGCTTGAGAGGACAACGCACAGATATTTCCCAATCATCAATTTTCGAGCGGTTGCAGCTGCTTGGGTTCTGCCAGTGCCTTTGCTTGAGATTCTGACCACTTCAAGTTTTTCTTGAGCAACATGAGTTTTGAGGGACGGCTCGGTTTCATTTTTAGGGGGAGTTAAGAATCCCGGACCTAGAAAAGTAGTAGGACCTCACTTCGTGTATGAGCACTGATGTTTTCTCAATGCATAGGACAATCATAGAATTAAGAAGCTTGTTTTCTCATCCAAATGCAGAATTAGTAGTGTTAGTTTGCGTTCAGCTGCCTGATTTGCAAACCTCGTAACGAAAAGGTCGTTTAATATATGCAGCCTTTTAGTGAGCCGAAGTAGCCGAATTTCAGGACTAACACAGAAGAAGTTTCACATAAACGAGATACACCACATAAACTAATCGTTCTGAAAGAACATTTTCTTCTTGCGACTTTTTAAGAATCTCTGCGTATCATACGACCATACAATAGTACATACAGATACGATTTGTAAAAGAGGTATTGGGTCTTCGTGTCAAAATTGAAGTTTTCCGTACAGAATGTGAAGTTACACAGTTTCCGATGGTCCGACTATAGTTACAGGCTGCAACTGACAAGTGTAGCCAATCGACTTCTGTATAAGCTACTCGGCTCTAGAATCCTCCATGCCCGTCGCCAGATGCTGACTTTTTTTTGTCTTGCTCCTCCTTTTGGCGAAAACCATTTCAATTTAGTTTGTGAATTTTGAATTATTAGAACCGCGAACTTGAAGCAACTTCGATTATTTGACCACCCGGGTCAGGGTCACTCGTAAAGAATACACCAATGGCAGACTCTCTCCTTGCCTGCCGTTCCACTTGGAAAAAAATAAGAGGCGAGGAATAAACCACCTTCTGTGATTTCAGGACTCTGGGAGAGCGTCATTTTGTCGCCTGGCTAATCTTGAGTACAAACCGTCCTGCCTAATAAGCTCGCTGTGTTTTCCATCCTGCACAACCATACAGAAGATCTTATGAATATTAAACTGAAAGTCACTATATATCTATATAAGACACTGTAGGTGTAATATGTTTAAGCACGACATCATGTATCTACAAAGATCACAGTAGCTCTACAGGTTTGCACTTCGTAGTAATGAAGCAACACCAGTCAAAAACGTACCTCCACAATATTACCGTTTTCCATTACAATAATTCTATCAGCCGCTTGAATTGTCGATAGCCTAAAAAGGACATGATGGCGTCAACTCCATTCTTCATATTCAAAATAACAGATACTGCAGTCCAGGCATACTTTACCTGTGAGCTATGATAATCACGGTTCTTCCAGCCTTAGAATCAGTACTAACTTTCGTGATGACACTCTAGCAACGCAGAAAAAAGAAATCAACAAGCTATTCATAGGCACATTTTAATTATCTACTAGGTACAGATTTTATGAAAATCATCTTGAAGAGTTTACCTTCACATAATGTTCACTCTCAGCATCGAGTGCACTAGTGGCTTCATCAAGTACTAATATGGCCGGGTCCCTCAGAAGGGCCCTTGCAATAGCAACACGTTGCTTTTGGCCTCCACTAAGAAGAGCATCGTCGACAACGGTGTTATAACCGTCAGGCAGAGACATTATGAAATCATGAGCATATGCCTGCTTTGCAGCCCATTCCACTTCTTCATGACTGACTTCTCTTGGGCAACCATACCTAATATTCGAACTAACATCCATTCGGAATAGCCTAGGTTCCTGCACATACCACAGTCCACAAATACATAGTTGTTTAATACAACAGAAGTTTCCTGTGGTAGCACAATTTATATTGAGTTAATTGGATCTCAACCTGTCCCACAAAACCAATTCTTTCCCTGAACCATCTTGTATCAACCTCACTGAGTGGAACACCATCTATTAGTATCTGCATCAATCACAAACGTAACTTCAGTCTTCAGACCAGCCAACCGGTTAGTTTGTGAAACAGACAATAGAAAGAGGTAGAAATAGCTTACTTGCCCATTTGTTGGTTCATATAGTTGAAGCAGTAGGTTAACTATAGTACTCTTGCCACTTCCACTAAGACCAACCTTTAAAGTTTCAAATTATATAAAATCAGTAAAATTATATATCAAAGGTTGCATTGCAATACTTGTTGAATTCAGATATATCAAAGCATCTGTGTTCCAAATATCTTACAATTGCAACTACTTCATTTGGGTGCAGTGTTAGATTGAGTCTTCTCAAAATTGGTACCTGTTAACAAAAGAAGGTTGATAAATTAAGGGCCACATGGTAAAAACAAATACCCCTTACATATTAATTACAAAAACACTCATGTTTAAGGATTCGCCCTACTAGTTTTCATTAAAAAAATCTTGCAAAAATTGAAAATTAAGAAGGGCTAGTTCAGGAACAGGTACTTTTTGAAGAAAGGGCAGTGCGAGAACAGGTAGCCATCAACAGAAAAGTATCCAAAATACTGGTGTGAACATACCGAAGGTCTTGATGGATATGAAAATGCTACATCAGTATACTGAATCCTCCCCACCAACTTCTGTAATCTGACACCTGCAAAAGATGAAATGCTTTAGATCACCGAACAGTTTTACAGCCGCACATTAAAACATACAAGTAGACAGAAATTTTAAACCAAACATCAGATTAATACAGTAGCTTGTAACATCGACATGCATTCTATTTTCTTGCCTTTAGAGGTAAGTTGCCTGCTAGGCAGGAGATCCATCAAACGGAAGACTTTTTCACTTGCTCCGACAGACTGCATCAGGGAAGACCAATTGTCTCCAATCCACCATGTAGACAAAATCAACCACTCAGCATAGAGTATAAATTTTGTCAGTTGCTCAGCAGTTAACTTCCCGGACATGATAGATATTCCTCCAATCAAAACTGCAATGACCTACACAATGCTTATTTGCAAGAAAACTTCATCAAAAGTACAAGGCGAAGTCCATATCAGGGCCTGACATTTTTCATATTACAATAACACTATTCCAAGCATGCTCGTGATGGAATATCATTGTAAACTGAACAGCAACATTTAAATACCTGAGTAGAATGGTATAGATAGTTCAAGCTCAAGCTCCAGCCTCCATAAGCCATTGTCTGCCGAAAGCTTACATCATACAGCTTATCCAACCACTTTGCATACCTATCAAAGTACAAGGAATTATGACATGTGCAAAGCGTTATCTTTATGGCAACAAGAGAGAAAAGAAGCAGAGATTACCTTTTAAACTCCTGCTTTTCTGTTCCATATACCCGTACTGTCCTAACCAAAGTTATCACCTCTTGAGCAACCTGATTTAGATTAATATAAAATTGAGGTTAAACACTGACATATGAGTTGGTTTGTCAAATAGCTTATTGGACTAAAGGACATAAACTTACATTATTGGCACTTGCAGTGAACTCTTGTGCAAATTTAGCTGCTCTTTTCTGAAACCTATCAATAAAAGCATCATTATGATTCCTTTCCACATGGGCCAAAGATGCAAAGCAACAAAATAAATTACTTGGAGGTGGCCTACGCTATAAGTAGCTGGCATTTCTTTGAACTTGCACCACACTAGCACTATAATAGGGAAGACAACAAGTACAGGAAAGGAGAAACAAAGTGGAAGAGAAATAAAAGAAAGTTTTTTACCGCCCATGAACTAGCATAATTGTCGACAACGTCGCACAAATAAGCATAGTACACATTCCAAGAGGCCAAGATAAGATTACCAGATAAATCAATGCACCAACACCCTGAGATAAAGTAACAAAATGATACATCAGCTGTTCAAGCTACTGGTCACTGATTTACACAATACTACTGAACAACCTTTTCACCTGAAGCAAATTGCGCGAAATGAGATTAAGATCATTGCCAATGACTCGAGACACTTGCTGGCAGTCAGAACCAAGCCTGCTTGTCAGATCACCAACAGTTTCTTCATCGAAAAAAGCAATATCCTAGCACAATGTACACAACAATTAAGATCTTTACAGTGAGGTCAACCAAAAATAAAACGAGAAAAAAATTTATGCACATTAGTTAATTTTCTTTCAGCAACTGTATTTCTTTTCTTTCTTCTTCTTTTCTATTACCTGAGAAAGGATGGAGTCAAACAGCATTTCTCTCATTCGTTTGACCTAAGAAAATTTTCAGATGATGACAGTTAGAAACTGATCAAACCAAAGGACAGTGTGAAAGCAATAAACTCAGTAAATTACATGAGAAATCTAACATGGTTTTACCAATATCATGTTTGCAACACCGAAACAGCAGCTTCGCAGACCACTGCAGAAGGGGGATACCAGCTAAATAAGCAACCTCAATTCACAAAACCATGCTGAAGGCAAACCATTTTAGTCCTACATAGATTATCTTGCAAAATTCCTTGTTTTTGTGTGTGCAAACTTGTTTTTGCATGTGCATTTGTCACAACATTCACAATGTATAATGTAGAAATTTAAGTTTGTATTTCCCTACGATCCAACCAGTTCCATCCATCACCAAACTGGAAGAATCTCAACTTCAAGCTCACTAAAGTCCAAAACATTTCCAAGTCCTACTCCTAGGCCACTGACTACCAACACATTTCCAAGTCAAGTATTTCACTCCAATGTGATCAAAACGCACAGTTGTATAGCAAAATGTGTTCTCCCAAACGCAGCAAAATGTATTTTTTAACTTATTTTACGATAGCATGCACGCTATGAGGCTATGAACACAACTTGAACAAAGCAATCACTGACCTAAACACTCCGGAAATCAAACATAGAACAACCAGAAGCTTGGCATTTCGGTAGAATACCGCCCCTCCATTCTGCGCTGAAAAGATGGACGCCGCGAGGAGATGAGGTATAGCTATCTCCGCAAGCTGCAACCAAAACCGCACAGACCAATCAACAAAAGTTTAGCCAAATCACGAGGCCAAAGTCAAACTAAGACATCGCACTACCGCGGCGCAGACGAGTGACGCGAAGCCGACGAACACGACCCAGCGGTCGGCGGCGACGATGTCCCACATCCGCCGGAGCGCGGAAGCCGCCGTAGCCCCGCTGGCCTCGGCGCGCCCGCCCCCGTCCCCGGCCTCCTCGCCGTCCTCGAGCCTCCACCAGCTGCCCCCTGGGAGCACGTTCCGCAGCCGCTCGATGAACTCCCCGGCGTAGGCGCGGCGCCGGCCGAGGCCGCCGAACTCGCCGCCGATCGCCGCCGCGGCGCGGATACTCGCCGGCCGAAGCCGCGCCGGCGGCCGCCGCCGCGTCGCCCGCAGGGTCGGCGGTCTGGCGGCTAGGCTCAGCGACAGCGCCGCGGATCCGGAGGCCGCGGTGAGGAGCAGCGCAGCCGGAGGCGACATTTTGTTCTCCCCTCGCGTGCACGGTGTGATTCGGATTCGGGATTCGATTTGCGCTTGCGCTTGCGCTTCGTGCGGTGCGTCCGCGAGTCCGCGGGATTTAAATAGGGAGGAGAGGAGGAGGACGTGCGAGCGGGTTGCGTCCTCGCCGGAGTTGGGGTGGAGTTGGGTTGCCGTGCGCGGCACTGCCACCGCAACGCCAACGCCTCGTCCTCTCCGGCTATTTTGGTGTTCTTTTTCTTCCCTTTCTAATCCTCCTCTCTCTCCCACTTTTCGTCGAGAGTTTCTTTTTGTTTATCTCTTCTTCTTCTTCCTTTTTTGTTTAGCGAGAAACTATCAATGTGTCGTGTGCGCGCGTTGGCTGCGGCGTTTCGCGCTGGGCCGCCCGTGGTGTGGTGGTGATTTTTTAACCTTTCTGGTGGTGGAGAATAATCATTATGGGATTTTTGGATTGGCTTCGGTTTACGCGGGGAAACGGGGTGACGAGTGCTGGTGGCGAGACAAGCAGCGAACAGGCGGTGGTACGGGCCTGTTTGGCAAGTCACAAGCCGGCTGGCTTTTGACTTTTACTATAGTACCTAATTTTTAAATGGAGTATTTTATCAAAACAGGGTCTATAAATTAAACGTAGTACACGTTAAAAGCCCAACATTTGTACCAGCTAAAATCGTAAGTGAATACCGGTCTCTCCGTAATCTGTACCGTAAACAACCAAAATTCAAAAATTTCAGCCAAAAACCATAACCCGCAGCCAAAAAGAACTTCTCATGAATTTTGGCTGCTGCTTCTTCCTCCTCTTGTTCTCTTGTTCATGCACCATTTTACTAGCCTTTCTTTAATTGTCCATTTTACGAGCTTTGAAACATGGGTTTTTTATGCTATTATTCCTGTGCTTTTTCAAAAAGGAAATTTTTTTGTTCCTGCCATTTCAAATGTGTGCGATACCGTTTTGTACCGTTTTCTGGCATCGAAAGTTTGCTCTATCATTTTTCCACTCTAAGACCATGTTTCGTTTTGTCTTCACCTCTCCTGTTGTTTGTTAAGGGCACGGTCAACCTAACGGACAAGGTAAAAAGACCTAGTTACCCTATAAGGCCTCTGCAAGCCGTGGTATTATTTTTCACGCCTTTATGTGATTCCAGTGGTATTTGAGTTCTGTTGGTTTTGTCTTTTTTTTTATTTTTTTTCTAGAATTCGGAATATTAATAGCCTTTTTGAGCTTTCTGGATTTAAATAGTATTTTAATAACAAACTAAAATAATGTATTTGAATGTAAAATGCTCTCTTTGGGACCTTTGGTTTTTCTAAGATTTTTTTTGAGTAAATATGATAATTTAGCAAGGACCTAACAAAGTGGCCCCACTATCTGAAATAAGATATTTTCATCTTTCCGTCAAAGTTCAGCAGATTAGTTGCTCAATTCTTTTGGACTTCTGCTTATACTTTGACTTCTATTTCTACAGTAATTTATTATTAAATGATGTATTTTTAAAACAATGTCTATAGGTAAATTATAGTACAAACTGTACTGAGTTCAACTATACCAATTAAAATTATATACGATTATTTTTCTCTGTATACTATTTTTCATAAATAGATCAGAACTCAAAAACTACAGTCATCAACTATAAACCTCAATATAAAAGAACGAACCGTTTGACTTCCCTAGTCTGGCACAACTCCTTAGCTACCTATCATAGGCATAACTGCTTGCTATGGGCCTGTTTGGGAGACCTCCACCAGCTCCAGATCCACGAAAAACAGCTCCACTCCACGAAATTTTACCCAAACGCTCCAGCTTCCTTCTCTCTCTTCCTTTCTCTCTCTACCACGTAAGATTTGGTTGATATTATATTTGCTATAGCCTGCTGACTATACCTTACTAGTATAGTACACGTGCTAACGCCACGGCGGCATTTCAGGGATGTACATGAAAACAACCAAACGACGATATTTTTTTTTCATAGTTTAAGTTTCACGCAATTGTATATCACCATGTATATAATCTGGAAAACACTCATGTATATCACCAGCAAGTTCAGGTCATGAAATTACAAGCCTAGGCCCATTATAATGCATAACAAGGCAATAATAAGTCATGTCTCGCCTGAACCATCTAATTTCTGATTTGCTTAAGTAGGTCTTGGAGTTCTCTAGGGATAATGTCTTTACATTCATTTTCACTGCTTTTCAAAATGTCCACCAAGAAATTCGTCCTCTGTGAATGTGATCGCTGTGCATGGCAGATAATAAGTTAACTTATTAATTTGCTATGTAGTCTACAAAATATACATAAAGAATACTATATGCTCACAGTGTTGATAACTGGTAATCTTACGCCATTCCACGACCACATGAAACTGTATACAAGGAAGCCTGACAGGTTGCTGGAGAAGAGCACGTGTTTAATTGTTAAGTAGTGTGCGTGCTAACGCATACTCGATAAAATACAAAACAAGATTCATTAAGATTCACGTCTCATATATTGTATAACCAAATATTTTTATCACCAAGACACAAGTTATGACCATCGCTAGCTTGCCACGACCACATACAACTCGCTATGACTTTACCGCTCAAAGTCTACGACCTCATCCCAAGTCGTTCCGACCGACCGATCTATAACTAACAACTCATTTATAATAGTAAAGAGATCAAACTTTATGTGTCTCGTTTCTGAGATGTTGTCTCTGTGACATGCATGCGTGATCAATGGAACGTGGCTCTCCTCGCGTGCAAGGAGGGGAGGAGTTGCGGAGAGCTCACTACTGGGCGTGAGGCTGCGGCGTAGGGGCAAGTGGGTGAGTGGGGAAGGAGGAGGAGGCGCGCGAGGTGGGGGGAGGAGGGAGGCGCGCGCGGGGTTGGGGGAGGAGGCGAGGGCGCGGCGGCTCACGCGAAGAACGTGGGGGAGACGGGGGAGAAGCCACTCGGCAGTCGGCAGGTGTTTTTCGTGAGTAGGGCCCACACGTCAGTTAGCGTAGTTTTTTTTTGTTAAGGGATTGGAGAGGCCGTACCAACCACCAACTCCTTTTATAATAGTAAAGAAAGATTATAATATATGAAAGCGAAAAGTAGTAGCTAATAAAAGCGATTTATAGAAATTAGAATGTTCATATTGACTTCTGCTTTAAGTAGAAGTAGAGCTAATCTAAACAAGTTCTAAAAACATTGCAAGGAGATGATAATTATAAAGGCCTAAGACTCTCTCAGACAAGAAACTTGAATCTATAAAGTAGTGCACCAGGCAACGAAGCCAAACAATGACTCCCAACTTACTAAAAAATGAGACTGAATGGCAATGGTGGATATGGCACAAAACAGAATAGTCATTGACCTTGGATTGGCTAAGCTAAAAGCCTTGATCCACAACATGATAGAGTCAATCAGGTTCTTCTCTATCTTGTGACAAAAAAGGTCTCCATGATATTTATTTACGAGTTCAATTATCAAATTTTTTAGAGAGTTCAATGATAGATTTGTGTAAATAAATTAAATGGATGCATAATACCTTTATGATCGAATCTGCTGAGATATAAACATATCTCTTTTGCGAGAATTGAGTTGTTGCAATGAAGATAGGTGACAATTCATTGGGGAATGACTCAAAAAGGTTTCCTTCTGAAGCTGCAACATTTAGCTTACCCTTGATTTTCTTTTGGCTATAGAGGAAGCAAATATGAGGATGCAACAATGCCAAAGATAAAGGGAGCACTTTAGTTCGTGTGCTCACCTAGTGACAGTAAGATTTGAATCAGGTAGTATTACTTTTAGCTTGTGGTAGGATGATTTATCATTGCCTCCTTCATCAGGTATTAAGAAATTGAAGGATATATTCTGTGGATCACTGTAAAAAAAAGAAAAAAAATTATGTTTGCTATATAAGACACAAACTCAGTTGAAAAAAACAATTCTGTCATTAGTGATATAATATCATTAGCATTGCAATGAGCACACAAGTAAAACTATCCAACATGGTAATACCAAAGGGGTTTATCTTTTGCAGTCATTATCATAACATGTAAATTTGAAATAACCTCGAAGGAAAAAACACTTGTCATGCTGAACTAAATTCTTCTACATTAGTTGCAAAAATTTCTGATAGTTAAAGTTGACCATTATAGTGCCAATTTCCTCATAGTGTAATTATTGAAAGAGTATACATGAAAGCAGAACCTTGAGTGAACAAACAGAACCTCGATAATCAAGTTGTTGTTCTCGTCCAACCTTGACCAGGAAGCCTAATTGCCTCACCCACCCAACTTTCCCCTCGAACAACAAAGAAAATGCATTTAAGGAAAGACATGCAATTAACTTCAACAATGATGATCTCATATGCAAAGAGATCACCAAATACCACTTGCTAATCTATACGAAGAATAGAATGAGGATTTTCAATTAAGCATTACCTAATGAGCCCCGCAATACAATGGTAGTGAACTCAATGCATTTAGCACATACAATGGCGAGTGGATTTCTATAAAACGATCGAAAGGCAAAATACATTAAACAACACGAAAGCATGTCAACATGCATGGATCAACTTTGCATTAGAGATTAATAGATCGAAACAAGAATGGGAAAAAGGAACGTGGAGTTCATAGTAGTAGACCTCACACATTAAATATGTTAATAGCATGTCGACAAAAAAGATGTAGGGTAGGTGTGATGCCGTTCTCATTGACTATCTAAAGAAGGCAAGAAATAGCATGGTTTTAAACGATTATGATAAAGTAACTCGGGACGGTGTCTGAGTCACTTAGATGGGCCAAATGGAAAGTGTGACAAACCATAAATTTCTAAAGATAGCAGTTTATGTGCTGTGCTCTATAAAACTTTCTTCTCTAATCTGTAAATTCATAAATCATAAACATTCTTGATTACTACTGGGAAATAATCAACACTGGAATCATAATTCATGAATGTGCATAACACAGGCAGCAGGACAATGTATTTGACCTTCAAATATCCGCAATACTTGCCATGTAATATACGCAAGTTACTGAGTTACAACAACTAATCAAAGAATTCATTAGCCATCAGTGCATACCTTTTTCCCTTACAAAATGTGGTAAAGCAATTGATGCTAGATTGCACACAGCAGTTTCAGTGGGACCTTATGAATTACATACCTTATAAAGCATATATGGTGTTCGGTTTCTATCTGTATCTTCAGAATATCAAACCAGAGGGCTTCTGTTGAAACAATTTTCTTTGCCTTACCCTGAAATTGCATAGCTAGGTTGTTAAATACTGTTTAGTTACTTCAAAAAATTGCATATCCAGCATCCAGCGTGCCTCTCTTTCATATTTCTTGTACAGATTCCGAAACTCATCTCCCAAAGAATCACCAAACACGGAGCTTCATTCGGACAAAACAGTGACCATTGCTTATTACTTTGCACCCTTTCCATGAATAAATCAGGAATCCAGAGAGCATAGAAAAATAATAACATGCCAAGCACCTAGTCTTATACTATGATGAGAGTAATCAAATGCCAGAAAGTCAATTCCAGCTGGTTAAATTGAGATAAGGTTGTTATTATTCAAGAGCTTTTACCTTTCCATGGTTCTTTCTTAGATCAAGGAACTTAAAAATATCAGCATGCCAAGGATCCAAGTATACAGCAAACGTGCCTAAATGTTAGGCATCTCACTGTATTATCCACTCTTCCATACAATTTGGTACTAAGATTTCTTCAATCCAACATGTACCGCGAATTGCTCTAGTCACAACCTAGTCCCGGATCGGGCAAAATTAGGCGCATTCCATGCATCAGAATGCCCAAATTTGAGCCACGCCAGATCACATAATCCCCAATCCCAGATTCGGCAACCACTCCAAAAGCCCAAACCCTAAACCCGCATTCCCATTCCCAAGAACTAAGGTCGAGTGGGAGAAAAGAGGTGGGGAATTGCATGGATACCTTGAGGGAGACAACGTCCCGGACGACGAGGCGGTAGTCCACGGCTACGGCAAGGAAGCGGTCGTCGGGGGAGAAGCAGCACGGGCCCGTCTGCTTGTCTGCCGGATCAGGGCCGCAAGGGCATGGAGATCGCCGCGAGTGGAAGCGGGAGGAGAGGAGGTGGCCGTGCGGCAGTTTGGGGATCGAGGCGGAGCGAGAAGTGGGGAGGAGGAGGCGGCGCGGCAACGCGGGGTTGGGAGGAGGAGGGCGGCGACGCGCGAATGAGGGAGGAGGAGGCGAGGCGGAGGAGGAGGAGGAGGCGGCGCGGAGAACCAGTGCGGTGGCGAGCGGAGAACGTGGGGACACGGGAGAAGGTAGGAGGACGCGCTTGGCGAGACGCCGGCCGTGGGGCGAGGAGGTACATGAGGGCGGTTGAGGATGGATCCGACGCAGCGAGGTGGAGAAGACGGTCGAGCTCGTTGAGGCCGAGTTGGGGCGGAGGCCATGTCGCCGAAAGCACGCAGCGCCGACACCGACGAGCTCCTCCATGAGGACCTTGAACGGAGGCGGGATCCGCGGCGACGCGGCCGCCCATCCGGCGAAAGAGGCCGAGATGCCGCCATGCGCGCGCCGTCACCGAGTCGCGGCATCGCCAGATCCGCCGCCGCCACCGTAGGATCGCGGGAGGGCGGCTACCTCCGGGCCGGACGGGGAAGGGATCGGAGGCGGAGGAGGGAGGACGAGGAGGCGGGCGAGGCGGGAGAAGCGAGAGGTTAGCGGTGGGGCGGGCGGAGCGGGGTGGGAGGAGCGGCGGAAAAATCGAGGCGCGGGTGGGGGAGGAGGAGGAGGCGGCGCGAGGTGGGGTGGGGAGGAGGAGGAGGCGGCGGCGCGGGGGGGGGGAGGAGGAGGCGGCGGAGCGGAGGTGGGGAGGAGGAGGCGCGGCGAGCGGCGGGAGGAGGAGGAGCGGGGGAGACGGAGGCGGAGGAGGAGCGAGGGCGGAGCGGGAATTTCGCGTGTGGGGGGAGATCAGAGAGAGGAGAGCGGGACTACGGAGGAGGCCACGCGTAGCGGGACTGCGGAGGAATGCAGAGGAGAGCGGGACGCGGGAGGGGTACTGCAGATCCATTGAAGGATGACCGTCGGATATGGTTGAGTAAGGAGAGAGAATGGAGGAGAGTTAATCTGGTGTGCACGTTTTTAGAATGGTATATTTCTAGGTGCATATTGTGGTGTGGATGTAGTTAAGGTCATGACTGTGGAGCAGGTAATTATTGGGTGGATTTAGGATAATTTTAACTGGTGGTTTATTAGTTTAGATTAGATTGTACCTGCTCTTATTAGCCTTGCTCATACACGCACTCACACCATAGGCTAAACCTGACTCCTACATGATGTATACGTCGTTCCTTTTGTGAATCGAATGCAACTCATAAGAAAACCGACATAAACAACTCGGACTCCTCCTAATTCAATTCAAACAAATCATGTGTTATAATTCCAAGTGAAGTTTACAACTCGGACTCAAATTGAAAAAAAGAACTAAAAACAATTTGTATTTAAAAAAGGAAACGACAAGAAATAGGAACCCATTTTAGTTGCCTATTTGGACCAAAACCAAACCGATATGAAATCCAACCTCTTGGCTCTTCTCCTTAATCTGGCTTCAAATATTCCTAACTCGTCACGTACTCTTGACTCCCTCCTTGTTTTCGGCTAGGAATCTCCTCCACACCTGCACGTCCATGTAGAGTCTAGACTCCATGCATCGTACTCGGATTCCTCATCCCACATGCCGCACAATCGAGACCACGCACCCCACGCGGAATCCACCCGTATGCGCTCTTGCCTCCACGCGCCCAAGCACGCTGAAGGACTATGTGAGAATGTTTTAGGTAATGTTGTGATGAAGTATTATTAAGTTTGTGTAGCGAAAATATGAATTTTGTAAAGTTTACATTTTTGTCGAATTTATTATAAGACATACCAGTCTGACAGCTGGCTTGCTGCCAGCTAGACCATCAGTGTTCTGCCGCTGTTAGATCGCTGGCTGATAGCCACAGTTTAGTTGCCGGTTGTAATTTTCTAGAGTAGGTTATTTTGCGTTGAGTATGACCAATTTGACCGGCCTCTGGTTGGCGGTCAAACCGATCCTGAAATATGATTTTGTGATTTTTGAGAATTTGATCATGTAAAGATTTAAATTGTGTTTGGTTAGTGCATTAATATTGCATGATATATGTTTTAGCTAACATGGGTCAAGTTGTGAAGAACTGATATTTGAAAATGATTTTTTTATCTTTGGATGTGTAGGAAACTTTGGAGTCAACCATGGTCTACAGCGAGAATCAGAGCTACGCTTATGGAGGAGTCGAGGCTTAGAATGGTTAAGAATGCTGGATGAGATAATCGAGCTCAAGCATGGCATAAGAAAGACGTGAAATATTGAAGCGAAGATTCAAGCGATGGGTTATATCAAGTGGCTTGGTCAATCCAAGTGAGGCTTGGTCCGATGAAACCAAAATAGGAGAGACTTACTGATGCGTGGTAAGCCATTGGTGCACCTACGCATGGCAAGCATGGTGATTGCTTGCAATGGAAGATGATGACTAAGTTAAAGCGAAGGTGTTTTGTTAATTTGCCAAATATTGGAAATTGCGTTGAATCAAAACCGCAACACTTGAGCGACGCTTGGGAAAGTAGTTTATGTCAAAGAGATGCTGAAAAGATCAAGTGGATCAAAAGCTAAGAACTTAGTGGATTCGGACTTATGTGCTTTGAAAAGTATGCATTAGTTAAGTGTATGAGTAAAACCTATGTTGTATGGAGTTAATGGGTTTCACGTAAATATGATAGTGGATAGTATCTGTTAGAGTTAGATGTAGGTTAGTTGCCTCATCTATTTAATAGGTGGATGAAGGCTTGCAAGTTAACCATCTAACCATATCTCATTTCGACCTTGTGTTTTAGGATTAGGGTTAGATAAAGTGAGTATTATGATGTGTTCTCTTGTCCTCCAGGTTGAGTGGCTGTAAAATCATCATCCTCAAGTAGCAATATATCAACTTTCTTTATCTTTCATGGTGTTTTGTTTTGGTTGATTTGTTCTTGTTCTTATTGGTTTTGATCTCTTCTATCCCATTTTTTTATCTTGTTGTATATCAAAGACGTATAAATAATAGAGATGACTTATGGAGATTATATCCCATCTATCTAGTCAATGGGTCTTGAAGGATTTCAATGTTGCTTTGTTTTGTATGATTTGGTCTTCATCTTGAAGTTTTTTTATTATAAGATTTTTTTGCTTTGATTCTTTGAAAGTTCTTACTTATTGTGACATGTGAAAATATATCTAGAATTATTTTAGTCATCATCTACCTATGAGCAAGTCAATTATGAGTTTTTAGATTTTGCCCAATTTTAGTGCAACTTTGCGTATTCTCAAGAAATGTGTGAACTTTGATAAGAATTCAAGACCCTTATCAAGATGTGTGCAAAGTTTCATCTCATTTGGTTATGGATTTTTGGAGTTGTACCAAAAGTGATTTAGATTTGTGCTAATTTTTTATTCTGCTTCTCCTAGGCCTAGTAGTACCACTCGCCGTTCATATCGCTTTCTTGCCACTAGTCCAATCGCTCTAGTCAGACCGTGAAGGTACAACCGATCAGACCCCCTAGCTATTTCCGGTCATACCGCACCATGTAGTCGGTCATACCGCTATGGGTTAAAGAATCTCTTTTTGGTTCTCAATGTTGTTTTTATGTCCTTGGCTTAGAGTACTTGGGAAATTCTTTTGTAAGGCGCCATTTACCTCTCTCTGTTGCTATCCGCACGTGGACAGGCACACACACGTTGAACATGCTTCGTACGTGGCCCATGCGGGGCGTTCTTCCCATGCGGCTGCTCTACTCTAATTATTGTCTTGCTGCTCTAATCTGTTTGGATTATTATTCGATAAAGCGGTGTTCTTATCGAGCAATAACCAAGTGAACCGTGTTAGAATATGAGAATAATAACACGGGTCGCCACACATGATAACTAAAATAACCCAACCTAAAACACCGCACTTCCTATCATGCCTAATGTTACGTAGCACACAACCACGAGAAACTCATAAGCTAATAGTTAGTTAGTGTGTGTTTGTGTGTGTGTGTTTGGGCACCAAGTCTCCTTACCTTTAGATTGCTTTTAGATATATGCTAGTGCAATGGTATATAATATATCAGGCAAACACGTTAACATTCATTAATTCGAATAGATGTCGATTTGAAAATGAAGCCATTGATTTAGCATGCTGAATCAATCATAGAGTCTAGACACCATGGTGCCTCTGTTATTACTATATATAACAGGGGCACTATAGTGCCCAAATTTCATGATTGAGACTTTCCATTCATGATCAAGACTTTTTATCCATGATTGATTCAGTATGCTAAATCAATAACTTTCTTTCCAAATTGATGCCTTTTGAATTAATAAATGTTAACGAGTTTACTTGATATGTTATATATCATTACACTTGTATGCATACAAAAGCAATTCAAAGATAAAGAGGCTATATACATATATGTATATGCACACGTGTGTGTATATACACACAGTTTCCCATAGTTTATCATATAACCCGATAAAACCGAGCGCACCATAACGTCATGTTTCCACGCCAGTGCTGCACATGCTCAGCACAGGCGCAGCCAGCCTGGCAAGAATCTAGGGATGAATCAGGAATCAACCAGGTTACACTATGTATATGAATTCCATAGTGAAGCAGCTACATCACCATGTATGTAGGCCAATATCCATGCATACTCAAGCTTACAATATTCTAGCCACATATATGCTTGTCTACATATATATAATTGCATGCTCTGCCCATCTAGGTCAATGTTTTTGGCAGGGGCACAACTGCAGAAGTAGTACTATTCTGATCACTGGGATCACTAGCTACTTCCAATACCACTCAAGAGACACGCAAAATTACAGCTAGTTAATTAGTTAATTAACACCATAACACCGAGCCATTACTGGTTCTTTGTCTGCTTGTTAGCGGAATGAACGGCAAATAAGGTATGTTCATGCATCTACAGGACTACAGTGTTCAAGAAACCAAATTAAATCGTGCATTTCTTTTTGCGCCACAGCTTATAGCTACTTTAAAATCATCCGATCCCTAGCACTACACTTCATACAACGGGGGAGATATGATCATCAGGTATATGGAGCTAGCTCTAGCTTCAAATATATGGTGGAGGCTGTTCTTCAAATGCTCACCGCCATCTGGTTCATGGAGGTGGCCTCCTGCCGAGACCGCCGCACGCCGTACGTGCGGAGGCTTCCCCTTGCAGCAGTCAGGCTTGCCTGCGTCGCCGCTGCAATCTTCAGCACCTGCCCTTGCATCAGGGACACCAGCTTTCTCTGGACAGCCATGCTTATGCGTACTTACCGACCCTGAACTGTTGCCATGCTCCTGCGGCGGTCTTACCTTCACGCCCCGTATCAGCTGTTGATAGAAAGGTTGAGATTAGCCGCTGCAGAAAATAATTAGGTACACAGCAAAGGTATGCAGATGAAGTCACATGTTGATCGCGTGGCACCCATGATCACAGCCAACTGACTTTAGTTTACAACATGTGAACAAACTTAAGGAAAAAGAATGAACATTACATGCTTGCCCGACTTGACATCAGAGTACGTATATCACTATGAAATCACCCTCCTGCAGCTCGTTGGAACGAACAAAATCTCCTGCAATGTTCATGCAACAGCAACGCGTGAGAACCAGAAAGATGGTTGATTATTTGGTTGTTGTAAGATTGGTCGATCCAATCTCATCTTGTTGCCTCTCACCAGTGTTCTCTAGAAGATGCATCCTGCTCTTGTTGGGCCAGAACCTGTGGGCATGCAAATTAAGAGCCATTCATGTCTCTGTATCAAATGTTTGTTGTCATACAGAACATATACTTTGCATGAAAAGAACCATCTGGAAAGAATGTATCATCACAAAATATCACCTGATTATAATAAGCTACTGTATATGCAAAAATTTTAGTGCTGAAACAATAAGAGCTAAAACAATATTTTCCTACATGCACTTGTTCCGCATTCAAGTAGAGCACGATGGGTGTATGCCACTATTTGCTCTCAGATTCACATCGTATATTCATACGACCGACTTGCCCAATTGGGAAAGGGAGCATCCCACGGTGATGCAGTACTCATGTCTCCCTGCTAATTAACAAAGACACAAATGGACTTAAGAATGCTTAGTCGTCCCAAATCCCTCGTCGTCTAATGGCCACTCGCCGGTACCTCATGTTCCACATCCCAGGTGTCATAATTATGACGACTCACCTAAGATAGTGATGGTACAAGTCTATAGTTATTATCTGATAAATATAATAAATTTATGTTTCATCAAATAATATGCCATATTAAAGTATCATAATAGAACAATAGCTAAAGACGGTATAATATTATTACAGTCATTACTTAAGGTAGTGATTTAGTGTAATCAATCAAAGGGAAGAACATATGTGCAAGGGGAGCACGATGCGGCCGAGGGTCCCGACGTCGCTCTGCTTCAGCACCTTCCGCAGCAGGAACAGCACGTTCTTGTCCGTCTTTGCACCCTGCATGCAAATATGTCCATCACATATTCAGATGCAATACACACATGCAGATTCAATCACTGGACAGAGATGTGCGTCTATTTGGAAAAACGGATTCTATGCTGGATAGCGATGTCAAGCATTGCGTGCATGCACCTGCTGCTTATCTCAAGCTGTTGAGCGCTGAGAGCTCCCCTCCTGCTGAGCACCGGGCGCCGATTGCGCCGCTGCCGCTGCTTCCGGCGAGGGTTTCTGCTGCCTTGGCCTTGAGGAATTGGACTTCGACAGCGGATTCTGGACCTGGCCGCCCGGCGACCAGAGTCCCCAGCTCCGGCAGCCGGCCGATGACGCCGAATGCGCGGACCGAGGAGAGGGCTCTTGTGGGTGGCTAGAGCTTTGGATCTGGCTCAGGTTCAGCTGCTGCCTCCGCTGCTGCTGCAGGCAGGACAGACGCCGCTGCCTTGCCATCCGCTTCTTCCGGGCCTCCTTGGTCTCGGAAGGTTCCATCCCAGCCATGCACTGAGAAGGGCACATGGGGCGGCCGCCGGGGTACTGCCCGGCGAATCCAGGGGCGTACGGCTGTGGCACGACCGGCGGCATCGGGTAGGAACCCGTGGAAGCGCCAGGGAACGGCGCGCACTGCTGCGGCGGCCAAGCCATGTTCCCTGCGCTCGCCGCATGCATGTCTCCTGCCGCCGGCGGGGAGAACGGCTGGCTGTTCACGACCACGCTGCTCGTGCTGCAGCTCAGCTGGAAAGGATACGGGCCGGCGCTCGGATACATCGCCTCGCCGCCGTAAGCAGGTGGCGCGAAGGCCTGGTAGGGCATCCAGGATGCGGCCGCCGCACTCATCTCCTGGCCACCAGCGGGGAACTCATAGCAGGGGTTTGCGCCGGGGCTGGGGAGATGCCCATGGCCGTGGCCATGCGGGCCGGCGGCCTCCTCCATCGCGTCGCGAGGGCTCTTCTTCTGGAGGTGGTGGTTCTGCACCCAGGTGAGGATGAGCTTGAGCAGCTGCATGGTGCCTTGGCGTCCGCCCCCGAGGCGGGCGGCCGCGGCCTCGATGGTAGAGCGGCGGAGGCGGATGCTTCGAAGGTCCTCGGCTGAGATGTTGTCCCGGTTGTTCGTGAGCCACTCCATGAAGAACCGCGGCAGGTAGTCCCCCGCCGCCGCCCCCATGCAGGCCTCGCCGGCCTCTTCTGCCCCCGCCGCCTCCAACACTGCCTTTGCATCACCGCTACCGTCCGCGCCGACGCCCACGGGAGGTGGCTGCTCGGAGATCGCGTCCTCTATCATCATGCCAACGTCGGGGAAGAGCGGATGGGCGTCCCAGGGCACGGAGAGCGACGCGAAGTCGAGGAGGTGGTCGATGTCCGCGAGCGCATCAAACCCGTCAGTCGCCGTGGCCGGCTCCGAGGGCTCACCCCCTTCGCCCTCGGCGCCACCGCCGCCACCTCCTGCGGCGGTGGTGAAGGCGCAGGAGGAGTTGGAGGAGGAGGAGGAGGACGAGAATGTGGAACTTGACGGGGGGGAGAGGCAAGGGAAGTCCGGGAGGGACGGGAAGGTATCGTCCGCGAAGAGAAAGTCATCCGCCGCCTCGCCCCCGATCTCCGCCCCCGGGGCCTTCCCCCGGCCGCCACCATGCTTCAGCGGGTTCTCTTGCCAGTGCGGCGGCGATGAGCCGGCGGAGGCGTCCATGCAGAGAGGAGAGAGGAAGACAGAGAGGTGGGAGCAGTGACTGAGGAGATGAACAGGGGAAGCAGGAGGTGGAGGGGAAAGAGGAGAGACGGGGGAAGCGAGATGCGGCCGCGGAGCACACGTGGCGGCCGCCGGGGGCTGTGGGAAGCGCACACCGCCCACGCCAGCCTCTCCTCGGCGACCTACCTTTCACCCCTGTGCAACTCGACCCCTCTCGCTGACTGTGGGTCCCGTACTATTCTGGGCCCTTCCGTCAGTGATAGGGGCTTCGAACAGTGGACGGGGTTCTCTATGCATGGTTCTGTTCGATGACAGTGGGGCCGCCTGAAGAGAGCTGCGATGTCCTGTAGGCGTTGGTGGGAGACTTCGGCGCGTACTACCGCTCCGGAGAAAGGAAGAGGGAGCTCACTTGACTGTGTCAATGAAACATGGGGCCCGCTAGTCATCCGGACGTTGGTGAATCCGCGTACGCGTAGCAGTTTGGGCCCGTCGGATGTCCGTGTCGCGGGGGCGCCGACTGTGGGCTGCCTGTTGGGCCGTCCGATCGAACCTCCTTTGAAATCTAACAGACGTGGACTTCGCAAGGACCTCACGGTTGTCTGGGAATAAGGAGCAGTTTGTCTACGCGCACGCTTGAAACCTACACGAATGGGTATTTCTGACGTGTAGGTTGGCTCACGTGGTCAAGATGACGTGGAATTCTACGATTGGTTGTAGAGGTAGCGTTATCAGTGCATGGATGCATGCATCCGGCCAGCTCAACCGCAGCCGGGGAATGTATGATCAACTCGGCTTCAGTTTCTGATTTCTGGCTTATTTTTCACTATTTATAAGTTTCGTTTTTTCTAAATTTTTGGCTTTTTGTTGAGCTTTTTTGCCGGTTCTTTTTTTCCCGTATTTTTTGTATTATACGTAATGGGCTAACACATTTTTTATATTTTTAATTTTTTTTAAATTTAATTATGCTAAATAAGCTCTCACATCATTCTGATGCTTTTTTCACCAATACTGATGTTTTTACCATAAGCCATGAGCTTTTCAGCCGAACCGATCACCACCCTTGTTTTGGATGTTGCGTGTGGATTGTAGGAGGTTGTTGGGGATACATAAATTTTTTTTTGCAAATTCCTTGATTTTTATTTGAAAAAACTTGATTTATGATAGCTATAAATATGTGTTTTTGTCTTTGTGCTGGCTTTTCCCATGTTTTTGAGATCAAAATAGTTGCCCATAAATATTCTTCCTGTTAAAATGGAAAGAAACTGCTCGACTGGAGACATGCCAACGCATTGCTTTTGCAAAAAGCCCTTACGGCTTTCGTAATTGTGTTAAGGTCCCACGCTTGAATGTGTTTTAAACTACCTTAGACAGAGGAAGCTCAAGTTGCTGGATAGCCTTTACTGTACTCCCTCTGTTGTAAAATATAGGTTACTGTAAGTTTTGTGAGATCAAAGCATGTAAATTGATTACACGAAAATAGCACTATTGGATTTGTCTTGCAATGTACTTTCATTATATATATAGGGGTACCATGGTGCCCAGACTCCATTAGTGAGATTTTCCATCTATGATTAAGACTTTCCATCCATGTTAATGACTTCCTTTTCATACTACATACTATTGTACTAGCACGCATATAAAAGCAATCCAAAGGCAGAGAGGCTTGGTGCCCGGGTACCATAGTGCCCCATTTCAATATCATATATATATATATATATATATATATATATATATATATATATATATATATATATATATATATATATATATGAAGCGAGATGGGACTCCTAGGAGTCCAAGCACCTAACCTAACAACCATCCGATCGCATTGAGATGTGCTAGTGTGTGTATAAAGAATGAGATTAACGGGTATATCCATTATCAATTCTGTTAGCCTCAGTATTCAAACGCCATATTGATTAGTGCAATCCTGATTTGATATTGCCATTAATAACCAGCGAACAGGTCATATTGCTGTGCATGCGTGATCGTAGTTCTCCTGCAAGCTGTAATATGGTATCCAGCGTTAGTAACCAGCGAACAGGATTTTTAATTGCCATAAATATCCAGCGATCCGGATTGATTAGTGCACTGATTCCTGATGAAATAGGTATGTCACTGGATTTTTTAATTAACGTGGGAAAAAGTATGTGTGTAGATCATTATTTGACATAAATATATTTCCTGGTCAACGTGTCATTAACGTGGAATAGGTATATGTCTCGGCGATGTATTAATAAACATGGAGTAGGTATGAAAACAAGTACGGCAGTATTAGAGCAGGTACAATAAGGCTTAGTCAGCAGGCTATAGCAAATATAATATCAACTAAATTTTACGTGGCAGAGAGAGAAAGGAAGAGAGAGAAGGAAGCTGACTACTAAATTACAGCTAGCTATAGCACGTAAAAATATGCATTTCACTCTCTTACACGTGGGGCCAAATAGTTATTGTAATAGCTACCTTATTGTATGAACTATTTTTTTGAAGGCTATAGATGAAATGGACAAGTGTTATAGCCACTAGTTAGCTATACTATTGTACTTGCTCTTAGGAGTATGCACACTTGTACATATAAATTTAATAGTCAATGCTGCATGCAAAAAATCATTACGTGGAACATATGATGAATCATTGTGATTAAATTGAGTATTATACTAAAAAAAAATTTAAGTGGTGTACTTACAGCATAAGAAAGACTATGTTGACTTTCAGTATTTTTTATACACCGTACGAAATGATTCTGAGCGGTGAATTCGCACGTGATGTTACCAGGTAAGGTGAGAATCATATGTGAATTTTTCAACTCACTCGGACAAAAAAATGCTATATTAAATGGATGATGGATTCGAACTGTACAGAAAAAACGCATATGTTGACTTGCATTATTTCTATTATTTTTTAGATGTCACACGGAATGATTTAGAGTGGCGAATTCGCACGTGATGTTAGCATTTAAGGTGAGAATCTTGTGTGAATTTTTCATCTCAATCGGACAACAAAAAGCTATCTTAAATGGTTGAAGGAGACGAACGGCACAGAAAAACAGGTATGTTTACTTACATTATTTTATATACGCCACACGGAATGAATTAGAGCGGTGAATTTTTAACGTCATGTAAGCGGTTAAGGTAAAAATATTATGTGGAATTATCATCTCATTAGAGCAACAAATGCACGTTGAATTGTTGATGGACACGAATGACGTATGAAAAACTGCATGTGTTGACTTACATTTTTTTATATGTCGAAGGGAAAGATTTAGAGGGGCGAATTTATACGTCATGATAGGGGTTTTGGTTAATATCTTGTGTGAATTTTTCATCATACTCGAACATCAAAATGGTATCTTAATATTATTGATTGAATCGGACAACAATCGTGTGTGTTGACTTCAATAATTTGTGTACATTGTACGAACTGATTTAGAGCGGCAAATTTATACATAATGTTAGCATTTAAGGCGATAATATTATGTGAAATTGTTATAATGTTAACATTTAAAGCGATAATATTATGTGAAATTGTTGCAATAGGAACACATGCGTTGCCCTGCGTTTTTCTGATTGATCAGGAAACACCTGAAATTGACTAGAAGAGAATAGATGAGCATGGTTGTGCACGCCCAGAACAAATGTGGAGCAGGATAGAGTATGAATCCTGAACTTACTATACAGGACCTAGTCCCCCTGAGCTCTTTGAGTTTCCTTACAACAACAAGAGCCAGCTGGATGTTGGCATCGATGAACTCGTCTGAAGAGCCCTTCGGTTCAGAGGTAAGCAAGATCAGAGTCATCATATAATTATGGTATGGCACGGAACAAAAAAAACTGATTCTTCATCCTGTTAAACTAGAATGGAGTGGATGCACAAACATTACACAGCTTTATTGTTGAAGCAGAAACAAATTATATGTATGTATAATGTACCGCATTGATATAAAGAAATCCATGTGGTTATTCATTGCAGAAGTAGGCATTTCCTAGCATGTACGTAATGACAGAGCAGGAAATTAAGTAACTAACTCGACGAAAGTATCGCATCCACACCTTGTACGAAGAGATGTTGCTCGGCAGGGGCCTGAATGTCACCAGAAGCCATGAAAGAAAGCATGTGGAACAAGGGATGATGACATTGATGAGATGAGAGAGAGAGAAAAATAATGCGGGCGTTAGAAGCGAAGCAGGGAATAATACTAAGGCAAGTGCGGAGGGAGGCAGTGGTGCGGAGTAGAACGTGCTTACGGGAACTCGATCTCGAGGCGGGTTTTGCCGTCGTTGATGGCGCAGGCGAGGGAGCGTGCGGCGTCGGAGACGAGCACCTCGTAGGAGCGCGGCTTGTAGACGGAGACCCCGGCCCTGAGAGCCTCGGCGTCTTTGGCCGCCACTGTCGGCCGTCGCCTCCTCTTCATGGAGGCGACGCAGTGTTGAGAACGGCGGAGCTGGCCGCCAGAGAATCAACCGCGCCCGATTTGGGGAAAGATGAGATACCGGGGAAAAAACGTGACCAAGAGAAGGAGAATGAAATCGAAGATGACGGAGATTCCTAATTTACCTGCGGTCTGCAGAAGTAACGGGTCTATCATCCGCCCAACCCAATAATCGTCAATTCTCCGCCACACTTTCCTTGCGCGATCGGACGGCTGTGGACCTAGGAGTCCGGACACCTAATAGTTCCCAATACTTTTACTATATATATATATATATATATATATATATATATATATATATATATATATATATATATATATATATATATATATATGAGTGTTTCATGCACCATGGTGCCTAGGCACCAATATCAATACCCGTTGATTTGCTTTGAGATTCATAACGTTTGATGTGGGTATCTTCATATACCCATAAAAGTATATTTGAGATGTCAAACTCAGAAAAATTAAATTCAACTTCAGTTTAATTAGTTTGAACTATTTTATGGTATATACTCATCAGTAGTCGCATTGAACTCAAAAGTAGTTCAAACTAGTTTGAACTGAGTTCAAAACTTACTTACCATAAATATATCAAGGGTATAAAACATTTTCATACTCAAACTCAAAAAAAATATCAATAATACACGTGTATCAGATGTGGGTGCCTAGGCACCATGGTGCCTTACGTGTGTGTGTGTGTGTGTGTGTGTGTGTGTGTGTATATATATATATAGGACGAGTGTTTCATGCACCATGGTGCCTAGGCACCAATATCAATACCCGTTGATTTGCTTTAAGATTCGCAACGTTTGATGTGGGTATCTTCATATACCCATAAAAAAGTATATTTGAGATGTCAAGCTCCGAAAAAAATTAAATTCAACTTCAGTTTAATTAGTTTGAATTATTTTTATGGTATATACTCACTGTAGTTGCATTGAACTCAAAAGTAGTTCAAACTAATTTGAACTGAGTTCAAAACTTACTTACCATAAATATATCAAGGGTATAAAACATTTTCATACCCAAACTCAAAAAAATTATCAATCATACACGTGTATCGGATGTTGGTGCCTAGGCACCATGGTGCCTTATGTAATTTTCCTATATATATATATATATATATATATATATATATATATATATATATATATATATATATATATATATATATATATATATATATATATATATATATATATATATATATATATATATATATATATATATATATATAGTAGTAGTTGGCTTGCTGCTATGAATAGTTTCTATATTACCTTTTGTAAAAAAAGATATCCAATTTATCAATTCGATCAAAGATGGTGGCATCAGCATATCGCGCTATATGGAAATTTCCACATAGATTGTTTGTGCACATGAATTAAAACATTGAATCAACCAATCATAAAACCAAATATACAATTGTTGCTAATTAATTCTATGTTACCTTCTACAATGTACAATCAAAAGATACATGCAATTTATCAGCTTAAACATAGTGAGACTAAGATATGGTGTAATCGTCATATCACGTGTGCTATGCAAAATTTTCACATGGATTGTTTGTCGCTCATAAATTAATACATTAAAGTGACAAGTCTACAATACAAGTACAAAAGTTGCTTATTAATACGATTCATTGACCTTTTCAAACACAACGGCAGCAAAGCAGGCGATACCATAATAAAAATCAATTTCATGTCATGTATCCAACTATGTTTTACACAAGTCAATGCACAAAAACAATCTAAATGCAATGTGCCCCTATTGTTAATACGCAAAACATGCATATAGTTTGCTTCTTCCCATTCATTTTGAATATTGCATACACCTTCCTTCAGATGTTGCCATACTTATCAGTGGTAACTTTTTACAAGTAATAATCATATGAATATCTAAAATTTTTCTTATATACTCCCTCCGTCCCCAAATGTAGATCATTTTTGGCTTTTTTTATGGTCTTTAATGTAAGACTTTGACTATATATATATATATATATATATATATATATATATATATATATATATATATATATATATATATATATATATATATATATATATATATATATATATATATATATATATATATATATATATATATATATATATATAGGAACGATCCGATGCTAATGCACTATTCGGTGCTAATATGTGAACTCGTTTGTTGATCATCGGATGTATCTCAAACGGCCTGGATGTTTGAAGGTGGAAGCACCCAATGCACTTATACGTTTTTGCAAAAAAAAAAACCCGACCGGTTCGCACCTTTTTTCCGGTCCCCGCCTCCCCGTCTGCCTCGCGCGACGCCTCACATCCTCGTCGCCTGATCTGCCGTCTGCCACTCACACCCTCCTCGCGCGACGGCGCCTCTCCCCCTCGCGCGCAGATCCCCCGCGCCGTTTGGAATCTCCGCGCCGTTCGCGCCGCCCGCGCGAGCTACCCGATCGCAATCAGCGGCGCGCGGAAGGAGCCGTCAACGCGAGCTCGGCGGCCGTGCCGCAAGACCGTAAGGAGGAGGAGCTCGACGACGGCGCCGGCGCGCGCCGCCGAGGATGGAGGACCTACGCGGCGAAGAAGAGGGCTCGCCGCGCGCGCACAAGCGAGGAAGCCCTCCCGGTGTGGTGGAGGGACGGGCGGCGGAGCATGGTGAGGAGGGCTCCCCATGGGGCCGAGGAGCGCGAGCTCGCGGCAGAGGCGGTGCCCCCGCCGTGGCCACTTAGCTGGGAGGAAATTGAGGATGTTAGCGATCAAGATGAGAAGAAAGGAGCAAGTCCACGGTCAACCCTCCCGGCAAAGTGGAGGATCTCCAAAAGTGATCTGTGGAAGAAGATGAGGAGCCGATTTGGGATGTTGATGAGTAGGAAGAACTTATGCGGCGCTAAACCGAGTGGTTTGAAAGCCTCAAGTTAAAGAAACTACCACGATTTTGCCTCTTTGTTGTCGATGGGATTTCTATGGTGCAGTGAAGATGAAGACTATTTTGGATTGATTGGAATACGATGTGAATATTGTGATGATACACTGGAAATTCAAATTCAATGGGGCTGTATTTTAATTACTCCCCTTGTAAGATCTTAATGGAATGGTAGTGTTCTTACATTACGGTTGGTAACTGTAAACTTTTTCCGATTAGGACCCATTTGTTGCTAGTTGAATCTGTACTAGCTTTGCATTTGAAACTTTGAATATGATTCATGACATACATTTAGATCATTCACATAATGAACTCATAGTTTCCTTGGCTCTCTCTACATAGTTTACATCTAAATCATGAATCAACTCATCCATTTCGACCATAGTTTATCAAGCATGCTATGATATAGGTGTTTGCTATATTCAGTAAGTGAAGGTAACCAATTGCAGTTCCTAGATTATCCTGCAGGTCCTGTCTCATCAACTTCCCTCTTCAATTTGTCTTTGTTATAGCTGTTATGTATGATTATCTGTCTTCCTTCCTGTTGACACAACATTATATTGTATTAGATTTCAGAGTGAATTGCATGAATGATTTGTATTGCTTTGTTGCGAGATTGTGTCTGTATTTTCAATTTTATGTGACAGATACATTATAATTTTGATTTTTTTTCTCTTTGGAAAATGCTGATACATTATAATTTTGATTTTTTTTTCTCTTTGGAAAATGCTTTTCGTCATGAGTAACACAGAGTGAAACATCAGTATTGCTAGTTTGATTACTTGTCCTCTCAAAAAAAAATTCAAAATTGGTGCCAGAATGTAACAGGGGTAGCATAAACGAAGAAAAAATGAAGTGAAAAGGAAAATGAGGCCAGTAGGTGATGCCTATCCACTCCAGTAGTTGCACACTACTTGGAAGAAGCAGAAGGTGTCCAATTTCAGACATGTCAAATCTTGTTGCGTTTGTTTGGAATACTTCATTCAGGTTTGTTATGTAGAGTAGTTGAGAAGGGGAAACAAAGGATTGTAGCCATACTCTGCGCTCTTCTTGTCTTTTGAGAAGACTGTCCATTTTGTATCCTGTAGTTCTTTGAACCTTCCAACAGATAGAAATGTTGAGCAATGAGAACGAAACATGCAGCTGACAATTCAATGACATGTTTTCCTTGACACTTATCTGAACATCTTTAGCACTGAAAGGGAAGCGCCGCTGATTACAATGGCATAGCTTCAACATTCAAGACGGTAACCGTGACCAGAATCCAAACATGCGGGCTATATGGTTAAGGTCATTGCCCATTGTTTTACAAACGAAACAGGCCACGGCGGGGGCGCCGCCTCACGGCGAGCTCGCTCCTCGGCCCCACTGGGAGCCCCTCCTCACCATGCTTGTTGCGCCCGTCCCTCCACCACCGCATGGGGAAATAGTCGCCCTGTGCAAACTGCAAACTATTGATTAGTTATTCATCCACAATTCAACGCTAAAGAGGTCAAACCATGATTGGCTTAAGTGGAGTTAAAACTCTACTAGTCTCATCTAAATCGGAAGAAGACAAATCGCTAGATTTTGATCGCTAGAACTACTAGTGTTGTACCTGAATCGGATGTATCTCCACGGAACATGCATGCACACAGACAAATCGCTAGATCTTGATTGCGATCAGGTAGCTCGCGCGAGACGGCGCGGGGAGATTCCAAACGGCGCGGGGGATCTACGCGCGAGGGGGAGAGGCGCCGTCACGCGAGGAGGGCGTGAGCGGCAGACAGCAGATCAGGCGACGAGGAGGTGAGGCATTGCGCGAGGCAGACGGGGAGGCGGGGGCCGGGAAAAAAAGGTGCGAACCGGTAAGGGAGTTTTTGCAAAAACGTATAAGTGGATTGGATACTTCCACTTTTAAAGATCCAAGCCGTTTAAGGTACATCCGATAGTCCACAAACGGAGTTCACATATTAGCACCGAATCGTGCATTAGCACTGGATACGTTCCCATATATATATGTGTATATATATATGTATATATATATATATATATATCACAATTGCATATTTGTTTTGGACTATTTGATTGATTTGATGTTTCAATTCCCAACCAGCAAATAATCCATGTGAACATTTCCCTATTGCGCGATATGTTGATGCTAGCACCCTTTTGACTATACGTTACAGCTGGTAATATAGAAGCTATTCATTAGCAATACATGTATAAAATGACTTCATTTCTGATTTGGCTATTGGTTAATTCAATGTTTTAATTCATTAGCAAAAAATAGTCTGGCAATAAACTTCTACTACATAGCACAACATTGATGCTACGATATTGTGCCATAATTTGTATCTTTAAATAAATTGAATATCTTTTTTTGGTGTGCTTTCAATGTGAATCCAAAACTAATATATCGTATACTTGTACTTATCACACTCTTTGGTTCTAAAAATATTTTTCATAAATGTGTAAAGTATGCCAAGGTCAAAGCGGAGGGGAATAACTCCTTACATATTTTTTTTAGCCAACAGTAAGGTGATTTATATGTTTAGAGTGTTTTTTTGGAATGATGTATACATAAAGTTAATCTATATAAAATATTTTCTATAGTATATTGATGCCTTTTTTTCTAAATTATGTGTTAAAAAAGGTCAATGATTGGTATTAATCAACAATGACTACAACAATGTGGTACATTAAGTGGTTTTATGTACTCCCTTCGTTTCACAATATTTGTCCAGCACACATACCAAAAAGGCACAAATTTTAAGTAACATGTAATTAAAATGGGAATACATTTATTAGATGGAGTAGTACTATGTCTACATAATAGAGGCGACCGTGGTCCAATGATATTAAATATTACTTAAAATTATGTACTTCCTTGGTATGTGTATTAGATACATATTATGAAACAAAGAGAGTAATTTGTAAGCAACACAATTTTAAAAAATTTGTGCAGCTCTAGTTATATTGACACCAACATCTTGATTCTTCAAAATGTTATAGATATGTTTGCACTAGTTTTACATCGTTTCGAAAAATACTTTAGAAATATCAAAGTAGCATATTATTAGCAAGAAATATAATCTCATGAACAAATTGATAACCTAAATATCTATACTACAATAAGAACACAACCATTTTTCATCTCTTGCATCTTCATATTAATGGCACATCTCATTTTTTGATGTGTTACATATTGTAAATGAGGAATATTAGTAGGCAGCTGATATACACATATCATTTTGTGATGCGTTACAGATTGTAAATGCGGAATAATAGTTAGTAACAAATGCAGACATCTCGTTTTGTGATGCGTTATAGACTTTAAATATGTAACATTAGTTAGCAACAAAATATAGTGATGTGGTAGAGTTTTAATGTAGTAATTTATGGGAGACAAACAATCTACGTGAAAATTTTGCATAGCGCACGATGACGATTCCACCATATTTTAGTCTCATTTATGTTTTGAAGTATAAATTGCATATCTATTTTGATTGTGCATTTTAGAAGGTTACATAAAAACTATTAATTAGCAACAACTGTATATTATGATTACAATTGCACATTTGTTTCAACTATTGGTTGATTCAGTGTTTTAATTCATGATAGGCAAATAATCCATGTGGAAATTTCCATATAGCATGATATTTTGATGCCACCATCTTATATCTCATTAATAAAAGGATTGATATTTTGGATATGTCTTTTTACAAGTATATGTTTCAATTGCATATTTGTTTTGGACAATTGGATTAACTGGATGTTTTAATCCCTAAGTAGCAAATAATCCACATGAACATTTCACTATAGCATGATATGTTGATGTAACCACCCTTTTAACTATGTGTTATAGTTGGTAATATAGAAACTATTCATTAGCAATAATCGTATAATACAATTGCATATTTGTTTTGGCTATTGATTAATTCAATGTTTTTAATTCATAAGTGAAAAATAGTGTGGCATCAAACTTCTACATATTAATGTCACATTTCATTTTGTGATGCGTTATAGATTGTAAATGAGGAATATTAGTTAGTAACAAATGTAGGCATCTCATTTTGTGATTCGTTATAGGCTATAAATAAGGAATATTAGTTAGCAATAAACATAATGATGTGGTAGAGTTTTATTATCAAAAAATATAATAATGTGGTAGAGTTTTATCGTAAGTGATAAATACTCATCTTGGACACTTTAGTATTGCATGATATTGATGTCATCATCTTGAATCTTTCATATAAACTAATTAGTAACATATCCTTTTCATGTTAACTTGGGGGATTTAGTACAAATAGAAATGTACAACATTATATATTATACTAGTATTTTCTTGTACTAGTAATCGTGCATGTGCAATGCACGTTTTTCTGTAGTATATGTATTGCATAAAATATTTAAGTCGCATTCAAAATTTAGAAACTCTATCTATTTTAACATAATCTAACCCAAATTTATAGATTTCTCTCAGACACCATAAAAATGCAAAGTAACCCAAATTTAGAAGAAATCTCTGGCAGAGAACTAGATGACAAATGCAAAGGTCTTGTTTTTTATTCAACAAGGTGTTGCAGAGAATTTATTTCCATAGATTATCGGCGCGAAGAAATAAAAAGAAGTTTGGGAGAAGCTAAAGATGGAAGTTTCAAGATTTCATAAAAGTATTAGTAGTGACGCTACAAATTTTGCGAATGCAGTTCGAAAATCTGTAAATGAAAGAATCCAAGAAGATCAAAGATTACTTCTCAAGGGTCATCAAGATTGTGAATAGATGAGCACCTATGGTCAAGAGATTACTGATTAAAAGATTATCAAGAAAATTTTGATCAGTTTACCAGAAAAGTTTGAGTATATTATTACTGCAATTGAGGAGTTGAAGAATTTGGTAATCCTCATAGTGCAACATTTAATGAGTTCGTTGGAATCACATGGAGAGAGAAAGCTACAACAGGAAGGGAGCTCAGTTGAAAGCACATTCCAGTCAAAGATGATACTCAAATCCTCAAATTCTAGAAATAGTGTGAATTATCAAAGAAGAGGAGAACCCATGCAAGATGTGCAAAAAAGATGGCCCAACATAGAAGAGAAAAAGGTACAACTAGTTCTAAATTCTGATGTGATATTTGCAAAAAATCCAATCGCACTACAGATATGTGCTAAAAGAAAATAACTTACAAGAAATGCAAGAGGCAATGCCACATAGCCAGATATTGTAGATCCCGAGATAACAATCGGGCAAATTTCTCAGAAGAAGAGGGTAATTCAAAAGGGATAGTTTATTCTTGCCAAACTATATGTCTGCTAATTCGGGATATATTTCAAGATGTTGACTCATCATATCAAGCGAAGACATGTGTAGGAAATTGTTATATTTTGATATGTCGACTCGTCATATCAAGCGAAGATACACATGGGAAATGGTTCTTTAGCCCAATTTGAAGGTAAGGGTTATATAGCTTTCTAAATGAAAGATGGTCAAATGTTTATTCGAGATGTTTTTATTGGTACTCAATTTGAAGCATAATTTGCTAGGTGTTGGGCAACTATTAGAACATGGGTACGCTATTCATTTCAATGATTTCTCTTGCAAGATACTCGATCGCAAGAATGGGAATTGTCTTATAGCAAAGGCGGATATAGATAAAAAAATAGGAATTTTCACTAAAAATGTGTTATCCCATTCAATTTGGTTTACAAAGTGAGGTTGGCGATAACTTTGAATTATGGTATAAGAGATTTGGCCATCTCAATTACAAAGTCCTAAAGCTGCCGAGAACCAAAGGTATGGTATAAGGTTTGCCATTTATTAATTTGAAATCTGATCCATGTGAAGGTTGTATTTTCAGTAAAACCAATTTGGATATCCTTTTCACATGGAGGAATTTGGTGAGCATGTGCACCTTTGTTGTTATGCGCAGTGATATTGTCAAAAAAAATAACAACAATGTCAGAAGGCAAGAATTGGTATTTTATCACTTTTATTGATTATTATACAATGATGGCATGGGTTTATTTTCTAAAATAATGATCAAAAGCAGTAGAAGTGTTTGAGAAATTCAAGGTTATGGTGAAAAACCGAAGCAACCAAAAAATTAAGATGTTGCACAACGATCAAGGCGATGCATATATCTCAAAAAAATTTGAGAGATATTGTGAAAATATTGGCATTCAAAGACAACTGACGACAGCATATAGTCCTTAGCAAAGTAGTGTGGCTAAAAGAAAGAACTACACAATTGACGATATGGCAAATTCTATGTTAAAAGATAAAGGTATCCCTAGATCATTTTGGGCAGAACATATGAATACATCAGTTTATGTTCTAAATAGAAGCCCAACAAAGACAGTCATGAATCATAAACCATGTGAAGCATGGTACGATCAGAAGCGAGTGATAAGCCATATTAAGGTATTTGGGTATGTTATGCCCAAGTACCGGCTCAAAGATAGGTTAAATTTGATGATAAGAGTGTCGATTGCATATTTATCGACTATGTTGATGGGACTTAAGGATATCAGCTTTAGCACCTGGACAACAAGAAGATCATAATCAACAAAGATGTGATCTTTGATGAGAAGGCTTCTTGGGATTCGGGAGCAACTAAGGTTCAAAAGAATCAGTTGATATTGGCAATGATTATCTCACTAGGCAACATGAGCAGGGTAATACTCCAAGTCAAGATGGATCAAGTTCAAACTCAAGTTCTAGCTCGAGTGCTAGCGAATAGTTGAGTACTCCAGAATCAGCTCCACGACGAGTAAGGAGTCTGGCAGAAATATATGACTCATGTGGTTTCTTTGTTGTTGAACTACAAAGCTTTGAAAAAGCAAAAAAGCACCAGAATTGGGTAAAACCTATGGAAGATGAGATTTATATGATTGAGAAGAACAACACTTGGAAAATAGTTGATCGACCCAAGAATCGAGAAGTTATTAGAGTCAAATGGGTTTATAAGACAAAGTTAAACCCAGATAGCTTAGTTCAAAAATATAAAGCAAGACTTGTAGCAAAAGGATTTAAGCAAAAGCCTGGTGTTGACTATTATGAGACATATGTTACAGTGGCAAAGCTAGAGACAATACGAATCGTTATTGCTCTAGCAACTAAAAAGAAATGGAAGTTATATCAACTTGATGTTAAATTGACATTTCTAAATGGCTATCTCAAAAAAGAGATTTATATTGAGTAGCCAAAAGGGATTTCATCTGAAGGAGGAAGAAAACAAGGTGTTCAAGCTCAAGAAGGTATTGTATGGCCTCAAGCAGACAATGGCATAGCCAAATCGATAAGTACTTCATGCTGAAAGTATTTGAGAAAAGCAAGAGCAAGCCTACCTTATACGTCAAGAAAAGCGGTGTGTATATACTAATTGTCTCGTTATATGTTGATGACTTGATATATACAAGCAATTGTGAAAAGATGATGTAAAAATTCAAAAAGGATATGTTGGAGATGTATGAAATGAGTGATCTCGGCTTGCTACATTATTTTCTAGGTATAGGAATATGCTAAAATGATAATGGTATTTTCATATCATAGAAAAATTACACATAAGGATTTTCAAGAAATTCAAAATGTATGACTGCAAATTAGTTGCAACTCCCTTGATGCCAAATGAGAAACAAAAGATAGAAGACGGAGCAAATAAGGTAGATTCAATAATTTTCAAGAGTTTAGTCAGAAGTTTGTTATATTTGATTGCAACACGACCAGATATTACGTTCACAACCAATTTATTATCAAGGTACATAAGTAGCCCAAGTCAATTTAACTTTTCCACTACAAAAAAGTTCTACGATATGTCAAAGGAACTTCAGAGTATGACATTTGGTACAAGCTAGTTGAACGATCAAGATTAATCAGCTATATAGATAGTGATTGGGTAGGATGTCTTGAAGACATAAAAAGTACATCAAAATATGCCTTCTCGCTTGGTTCAGGTATGCTCTTGGTCAACAAAGAAACAAAATATAGTAGCTTTATCTTCAGCTGAAGCGGAGTATGTAGTAGCAACCCAAACTGTCTCCAAGTAGCCTAGTTGAGGAGAATAATTGAAGATATTGGTGAGAAGCAAGACAAACCGATTACAATTTATTGCGATAGCAAGTCGGTAATTGTGATATGTGAGAATCCTGTCAACCATGAAAGAACCAAGCATATTGCAATTAAATATCATTACATTCAAGAAGCAACTGAGCGCCTAGAAGTTAAATTGGAATTTTGTCGCATAGATCATCAATTGACGTATATTTTTACAAAGGCTTTGTCTAGAGAAAAATTTATCTATAACAAAGAATTAATCGGCGTATCAAGAAAATGAATTAAGGAGGAGTTTGTTGGAATTAATTCATTTTCTATAGATAATTATTACTAAGTAACTGATTTAGTGGTTAAATAATCTAATTATTCGAGCTATCATTTTGGTCCATGAGCTATCTTCAATGAGTAGCACAGAAAGAAAATTGAGTTGTAAAGCTAGTCAGTAGAAGGATGTAAAGTGCAAGTTGATTACTTCATTGAACTAGCCTAACATTAGTTATACTAGTATTTTGAAAACTATTAGTGAATTAGCCGATTGGGTTAAGTTGGTTGTAATGCTGGTTATTTGAGTTCTATAAATACTCAAACATGCAACATCCTTGTATAAGAGTTTGACAGATATTAATGTAGTAAAAACAAAAACTCCAACTAGCACCTCTGATTTGTTTATATCTTTGCCCCTTGCTTCTTGTGTGAGTATCCAATTCACAACATTCTCAAAGAGATGGCATAGACATGGTGCTCAATGGACGGTGGGGCAATGGTAGCTCTGGTGGACGCGGATGCCAGAGCTCGTTCGAATGGTGTCTCCGCCCCTGCATGGTTAAGTGACGACATTGCTGCAGGAGTTGGCTCCGCGAGGGAATCAACAAAGGTCCACATCATGGGGGAGGTCATCAGCACCAGGGAGAGGAGGTGAGCAGGGCGTGAGCCTTGTGGGCATCATGGCCGTCTTTGGGTGAGGAGAGACCACAGTGGTGTTGTCGGTGCCGGGGGATGAGAGGAGGCTAGAGGAGGTTAGTGTCACCGGTGCTAGGGAGAGGAGTGGACGTACATGTGGTGGGGATGGAAAGTGGTCCTACATCGGTTTTGGGAGGAGACAACACATTACTTATAAGCATGGAAGGTCCTATGAGGCTCGTCTTTTAGAGGGAGATGACCCAAAACCACTTATAAAGCTATCGCTCTGTCAGTTGAGCTTGTGGGTATAGCGATCCAACTATCTAGGACCAGGCTATTGGTTTAGTGGGCCCAGAGTTAGACGTTGGTTTAGCATTCCAATCATACTGTCGCTGCGCAACAGAAAGGATGGTGTGTTTGGATCTCAAGCAAGGTAGTTATAGCCTTTGTGAGTAAAAAAAGCTAGCTTTGCTTGGCAAAGTAGTACAGCCTATGAATGCTACGAAATCCTCGCCCACGTCCTCATTGGCAAGCCAGCATAGGCAGTTGTCCTTTAACATCGAGTAGCATCGTCCTTCCCCTTCATGCATGTGCCCGATGTGATTGCAGTGTTTAGGGAGAGGGGTAATTTGATTAGGAATGGCATTATTGGAATTCATGGTGCAATTAATATATTAAGAGCTGGTTTTTTTGTTGGAGAAATGGGCCAGATTGGCAGCGCGAGGTAGTAACGATGTTTTAATGGGTCATTATACTTGCGCAAATTTTGGCCAAGGGTCCAACTCCAAACGTGAGCCATCGGATCTGAGAGGTGGATGGCCGTCGCGTTCCGGATCAACAAACCCATTTAATGCATATTTTCAAACCAGTGCCTTTTATATTAGTACAGGAGTGTAGATATCTAAAATATTGTTCCTAGTTTCTTTACCAAAAGAAAATCACACTGGTTTATATATATGACATTGTTCTTTTCAACTTCTAAAAGCTGCTTTTCGACTTTTTTACAATAACTAGCTTTTAAATGAAGTATTTTTTTCAAGATAGAGTCTACTAGTTAACTGTAGTACATACTTAACTGACTTCATTTATATCGGCAAAAACCGCACGTGAGTTTCTGTTACTCTGTAATCTCTCGTAGAAACAGTCCAAAAGCCAAAAGCCGCAGCCAAAAGCCATAAGCTACAGCCAAAAAGAACAGACCCATAACTTGGTCTTTTTTTCCCAAAAAAAATGTACCAAAGCATGTAAGTTTATTCGTAAATATGAGTTAGTTTGTGCTGTGGTAGTAGCACAGTAAGGGAATACGAGCTGTTCTTTAAGTCAAAATCTGGTGGCTTTTGGCTTTTGTTACAATACCTAACTTTCAAACGGAGTATTTTCTCAAGACGGGGTCTACAAGTTAAATAATCTACACGTTAAAAGCCCAACATCTGTACCAGCCAAAATCGTAAGTGAGTATCTGTCTCTCCGTAATTTGTACCGTAAACAACCAAAATTCAAAAATTTCAGCTAAAAATCATAAATCGCATTCAAAAAGAACAGGCCCTATATTTGTTTAGAGAACTCCATATTCATGGCCCTTCTCTCCGATATCCATTTTTTAAAGAATGCAAAGAATTACAAGATTGATGGTCACAATAGGATGTGCATAAATAGTATGAGTTACAAACTTTTTGGCCTTTTGCAATTAATGGGTGTGAGCAAAGGTCACGGTTGCTCTTCGCCCAAATTCACTATACAAAAATGCATCCATGATCCCCATCCAGCAACCCATTATCTAAGCATTTCTGCAGACAATACTAATTAACACGCAATTAGAGAATACTTTCCAATGCTTCTAAGAGCATCTTATTTCTCCCTCTCTATTTCCTAGGATGAAGAGGCTAGTTATTATTTTCAGCTCTCTATTTGTGTTAGCATTCCAATGGCCTAGCTATTTGAGAAGCGAGTGAGGAGGCGCTCGCCAAATCTAGCTAGCGGCCGGGAGAAAATAGCGACTCGATAAAAATGAAGAGGAGGATAAAGAACCGGTTGGAGTTCATTTCTTGAGTCATATTAGGTAAATATACAATGAAGAGCAAGATAAAGAACCGGTTGGAGTTGCTTTAAGCAACTACTACCACCAAGCGCGTACGTACCGAATACCGCTAAGTTGATAAGTCACTTTTAAAGATTTTCTAATAAATCATTTAAAAAGATAAAAAAATTATATTATTTATGGGAGTGTCTAGATATTACTCGGATATTTTTTCTAACTATTATTCAAATTTGTGATCCTTGAATTAGAGATCAAGGTGTCACTTGTTTTTCGAGGAGGAAGATTTTTTCAAGGGGGAGAGAGCAGAATTTAAGGGGAGGGGGATAATTTATGATAATTGGATCTCTAATCTAATAGTTCTAAATTTGAATGATAGTTAGAAAGAAAATATTCGGATGATGTTTAATAAACTCATTATTTATTTGTTTAAAGGAAGGCGTAAGCTAAAAATTAGAGGGCCGTATTAGCATTAGTATAAACCGACGATGCCTCGCTAGAAACACTAGTAGCTGCCAAGCCGAAGATAGAGCCACGCGTTGCACTGTTGAACCGATGGATCGCCCCCACGAGCCACAAAAACGAAGCCCAACTGGCAAACCACCCAGGCCCGTTCTTCTCACCGAGAAACCACCAGCTTACCACCAGCGACCGCGACGACGCAACAGCAAAACCTCAAAACCGGTCGGACTCCATAGAGAGACCCACGACACGCGGGTGGTGAGGTGAGCACGCCGCGGGCACCAAAAAGCGGGTAGGCGCCGACGCATCGGAGGCGGCGAATTGAGGCCCGGATATTTGGGGGGCCGAGGCGAAATTTCGAAACAGCGCGAATCCCCAACCCCGATCCCAATTCCGAATCCAACCCCGTCGCCAGATCTCGCCCCTGATCGAATCGGCGGCGGGTCCGGCCGGCGATCCGAGGGGATCTCTCGCCGAGATTTGGATTGGATTGGGTTGGTGGGAGCCGGAGGGGCCATGGCGTCGGCGCAGGCATCCTCCTCCGCCGCCCCCCCCGTGTCGTCGCGCAAGCTGAAGGATCTCCAGACCGGGAAGAAAGTGGTAAGTTTGTTGCCTGTTGCTTGCAAAATACGTACATAGTCGTTGGTTACCCGCTATTGCTAATTAGACATCTCTCTATGGATCTTTTGGTCCGGACACCGGACACGTTTGACGGCATAGAGAGATTAGGGGTGTCGCATTGGTTGGCATTACAAGTGTAGTTCAATCAATCGTTTTGCGTATGGCAGAGAAGCCACATGCCATCAAATTTGCCCCATTATTACCACGCTCAATTTGAAAGTTGAAACTATTGAAATTTAGCTGTTTAGGTCTCGCTATTCCATCAACTGACCTTGAATGCTAATTCAGTTCAATTTTAAGTTCAAGTCGGTTGTAGGATAATAATGTCTTATTTTCTGATCCAGCTGGCGGAGTTCCGTAAGAAGAGGAATAATAAGGCGGTGAAGAAGGACGCCACCACAGCAGATCAAGCAACGCCAGCTGTCCCTGATGTAGTGGAGAACCCCCCTCCAAATGCCAATAATGCTAGCTTCGGAGATGGGCTGGTGTCTGATATGGATTCAAACACAGCAAGCACATCATCTGCGCCGCCTGCTATCTATGAGAATGGTCGAACGAGTTCTTCCAGAGGCTCTGAACTCCTGTCAAATGGTCCTGTCACTGTAAATGCATCGGTTAGTGTTAGTAATGTTGATCCCCTGCAAGATGCTGTTAGTGATGGAGGGAGTAAGTTTTTTGGGAACCTGAGCTTCTCTGACCTGGTTAATGGGCATCACGAGGATTGGAGAGGCGATGCTGCCCGTAAAAGGGAGGAATGCAGTCCTGACAAGGATGCACCTTTAACATCTAAATTAAGTACCTTTGGAAACACTAATAGTTTAGGTTCCCCTTCTGATGGCGAGGTCTTGCCGAGTTGGGGAAGAAATTCTTTATTGAGTGAAGTACATGGTACCGAACAATCTAGTTCATATTCATCTGGCGGCCTTTTTGGGAAGTCTGAGAGCACTTACACTCAGGATTACCCCGTAAATAATGATATCTTTGGTCGGTTACGAGGTAAATCCGAGGCCTTATTTTCATATGTTTAAACTGCAATATATGATGATTACCTTGAGTATGCGGCTCTTTTAACCCTTGTTTTTGCCCTCTATGTAGCTAATTCTAAAGACTCTTCCCAAGTTGAGCACTCTGCATATGCCAGCAGCCAGGAGTATGGCAGTACTTTCAGTAATAAGATCGCTGATATTGTGGATCATGATGCAAATATTGGAGTACTTCGTAATGCATCCGATTCCACACCTGCTGATTCCACACCTGCTAATTTCGATAAACATGATCCTTTTCTGTCAACTGGTTATCCAACTACATACAATCGATCTCGGCCATCTTTTCTTGATTCTATTGGAGTACAAAGACCTCCAACAACACAAGCCCCGTATGGGGAGCCCACACATGTTAATAAACTATCCAGCAATTCAAATTCTGAGAGTTCGTTTTTTCAGCAGCCAGATCAACAATACACTCAAAGCAATGATGTGGATAGTTCTCTTACATCAGGAAGACAAGAATATAATTATGAAAAAGGGCCATATGGCAATTCCATTCCTCCTGATTCCTTGCCCTCCAAAGACGTACGTAGTCCGCAACATGGTAATCAAATGTTCCAAAATTTCACAACTCAAGGGAAAGACGACGATTTTGCAGCACTAGAGCAGGTGATGAATGCTAACCATTTATGTATTTGTTACCTGTGCTTTCCTGTGTATATAAAATAGTCATATATGCATCAGAGCTGTTCTAGCAAAAAAGCAACAACAACAACAAAGCTTTTTGTCCCAAACAAATTGGGGTAGGCTAGGAATGAAATCTTCTCAAAATCAAAGAGATATGAGCCTAGAAATGAAACTTACAATGTTAAAACCCTAAGATGTACAACCTGTTATCTGAGCCCAGTGATTTTTTTGCTTGTTCTAGCAAAAAAGCACAGTGGACATAATATATTAAAAGTTGCATTTGTATAGACAGAACCTAAATGTTTACCTGTTGTTTGATTTTATGCCAGTTACACATGAAGCACTAAGTGGTGACTTAGTGAACTGTTGGTATAGTTGCTATTTGTACAGAGATCAAAAGTTTTGGTGAAACTTATCTCTCCACCAACGATTTGTCCAGAAGGTTCTCGTAACAAATATATGCTTCATAACTTAGATTGAGTCACTTCTTTGTCTGCATCCTGTGTATCATAATTGTTCTGTGGTGTATTTCCTTAGTCGATAATTCTATCCAAATTTTATAATGGCACATGTCAGATTCTATGAAATTAACAGCATTGATCTTGGATAAGGATATCTTGACATGTCTAGTTTTTATTTTCTGAAGCTTCTGACAAACCTATCATTTGGAAATTAGTCACTTGATGCTTGTCCACCATATAGCATACTTCTTTTGCAATTTGCATGTGCATTTTGTTATTTACGTCCATCAACATACTACTCATAGGCTCTAGTTTGGTTGCCAGCTCATTGAGGATTTGACAAAAGAGAAGTTCTCCTTACAACGGACTCTTGAGAAATCTCAAGAGTTAGCGCAAACTTTGGCCACAGATAACTCAGCATTAACAGATAAGTTCAACCAACAGGTATGTGTAAGTTGGCAAAGGTTCCATGGCGCTGTTATTACAATAGTTGGAAGTTGGAGTTGGTGACCTCACAAAGTTTTGTCATTGATGATTGCTAAATCCACAACAGAGGTGTTTTCCCCGTCATAGTAGTAATGGAAAAGGCAAACTTTTACATAATTTTGTTACTAGTTACTGCTATAACACAGTAATTTAAATGTCAAAATTTGAGTTTTGCAGTCCTCAGTGTTCCGCCTT
Organism: Dendrocalamus sinicus; assembly: GCA_036346575.1. NCBI lineage: Eukaryota > Viridiplantae > Streptophyta > Magnoliopsida > Poales > Poaceae > Dendrocalamus > Dendrocalamus sinicus. Next base: position 57,828,357 of record CM070642.1, on the reverse strand, counting down.
GTTCGGATATCTGAAATTCAACTAGCACAATATGTCAGCAAAGTGGTTGCCTACGAAGTCTCTTGTCTATTGTATGATGAAGTTGCTAAGAAGTTTGATTCAGATATTTGAGTAGAAGATTTGCACAAAGCCTGGCTGTAAAAATGGGGCATAACAACGTTGTAAGCGAAACAAAAATTGAAGTCACAGCCCACAGGTGCTAAGTGATATTGGAATATTTAAACAAATAGCAAGATTTAACTGAACAGCTGTCTTTACTGCTTGATCTATGAATTATCAAATTATTCCATAAATTACAGCTTTGTTATAAGGATGGAATAAATGCTGATTACTCATTTACTTCTAGTCAATTTTAATCAGTGTATTGTATGCATTATTATTATTTTTTCATTTGCAAATATCAGGCACAAGTTATCAGCCAGTTGACATCTGACATGGAGAGGTTGCAGGATGAAATTCAAGCTCAATTGGTTAGGCTTTTCCACCTTTTCTAGCATTTAAAATTTGTGAAAAACTTTAAAACATTCTCAGTTTTAAGATTTTGTAGTCTCACTTCCTGTTACGTCAGTATCTGTCATTCTGTGTTTTTATTAGTAGTATGTGCTATGTAATATAAAAACATGATTTGTTTCAAAGAGGCAAGGTTATCAAGGCGTCGCCTAGGCGACGCCTTGGCGTCCAAGCGACGCCTAGTGTGCTGTGGCGGCCGCCTGGGTGCGCCGGGGTGGGGTGGGGGGGTTGGGGTCACGAACTAACCCGACCGGGGGGCGCGTCAACCTCCCGCCGCCGATCAGAAGATCGCTCCTCCCGCGCGGTTCTCTCTCCAGCCAGTATAGCTCTTGCCGCCGCCGCCGATCTGTGGTCTCTGCCTCCTTCTCCGCCGTCCTCGCGCCTTGCCACCGCCGGATCTAGACTACACCGCCCGGATCCAGCAGAGGAGGCAGGCGGCGTTGGCGGGGAGGAAGAAGCAGAGGTAGGACGCAGCAGCGCGGAGAGGAGGGGAGGCGGAGAGAGAAGAGGAGGCGGCGCGAGAGGAGGCCGGAGGCTAGGTGGCGGAGGAGGAGGAGGTAGAGAGGAGGCGAGGCGGTGGGAGGAGGAGAGCGGCGATGGAGAGGAGGCGAGGCGGCGAGAGGGAGGCGGCGGCAGCGGAGATGAGGCGAGCGGCGGCGCGGAGAGAAGAGGCGAGGCGGGAGAGAGGAGGCGCGTATGGGTTTGGGGCGAGTGGTTAGGTTAAATGAAGGCCTTTTTTTTTGTCTTTTGTGATTTAGTCTTCATAGTTTCTAAAAATTACGAATAGGCCCTTCCTTAAATAGATTTCTTTTGATTTGGACCTCCTAAGATATGGTTATTTAGATAATTTATGTTATTATATCGTCTAACTGCTATCGTCTAACTGTCGCCATGGCGGGCGCCTAGTCGACTAGGCGTCCAGGCACCCCGGGCTCGCCTCGACTTGCCGGAGCGTCGTGACAACCTTGCAAAGAGGTACTTACTGCCCTGGAAAGCGGCAAGACAAACGGCACCATAAAATTACTGACGAGTATACGTATGTGGCCCTGAGGAACTAGGGGAATGCTTAAAGGTTTTAACAGTTGAATCATTGAAGGAAGAATCAAGTACATAAGAGCATAGAGTGCTTTGATCACTAATTTCTACGCAACATGCACAATATGTTTGGATTTTGGTGTTTGATAGGGTGGGCTGCAGTATGCTAATGAACTGATGCGATTTTAGAATCACATTCGCTTGTTATGAACATCTTGTCACTAGACACATAGGCCCTTTCAGCTTTTGCTTCTGATTATCTGAAAATCCACTTCTCTGAGAATTTAGAGCTGCCCCTGGAAAGCATTCGGCTAGTAAGTTGGATCCAAGAAACATAAGAAATGATTGGAGGCAAATAGACTATGCTACCTCTAGTTGTAACATTTCATTCGTATTTATGTCTTTTGTATTTGTGTTCGGATTTCAGTTTCCATAAATTGTAAGCTATGATGCACGGACACGGATACGTCGACACGACACCGACACGGGAATTCGCTGTTTTCCCAAAAATACCGATACGGCGACACGGCTATATATATTTAAATAATAAATAAATTATCTTTACTATTATAAAAGAAGGAGTTGGTGGTTGGGCCGTCCTCTCCCACCCCTTCTTAGAAAAAAGCTAGCTGACGTGTGGGCCCCCACCCTCCTCACAAAACGCCCTCTTTTGCGTTGTAGGGAATATTCTGAAATTTTGTTAAGAGGTAGCACTGAGAAAATGCAGTGAGTGAAAATGCGCATGATTGTTTTGCTGATATTGATATTTATTGTATGGTTTAGGATCCTTATATTTATAAATCATCTTTTTTTGGATTCCGTTGCAACGCACGGGCAATGTACTAGTATATATATATATATGTGTGTGTGTGTGTGTGTGTGTGTGTGTTAGTTTCTACGTTTCCACATGCTTATTAAACTGAAATAATGTAAATTGTAAACTTGTAATTTGTAAAGTGCATAGTCGGAATATGTACCTCATGAATTGTTTTGTTAATCCAGACGACAATTGTTGATGTGAATACCATTTCCAGAAATAAGAATTCCATTAACCTGGGAGATGATACCTCGGTGCCGGGGACGCCGGGTAGGCAGCAGCGGGGACGCTGAGGAGGCAGCAGCAGGGACGCCGGCGGCACACGGGGAGGAAGCCGACGGTGCACGGCGGAAATTTTCAAGTCGGTGGCACACGGAAGGAGATGCGGGAGCCGGCGGCACACGGGAGATGTAGTCGACGGCGAGAGGCGGGAGATGTAGTCGGCGGCGAGATGCAGGAGCCGGCGGGCAGAGGAGATGCGAGTGAGGAGATGGAGGTGGCGGCGAGATGCGGGAGCCAACGGGTGGCGGCGAGGTGCGGGAGCCGGTGGGAGCGGGCGGCGGCGAGATGCGGGAGTCGGTTGGAGCGGGCGGTGGTGCGAGCGGCCGATGCGGAGAAGCACGAGCGGCCGATGGGAATGAGGCGCTTGGGAGTCGGGAGGAATCGGCGTTTATGGTTAGGGTTAGGGCAACGCACGCACGGTATGGGCCGGCCTGGGCCGGCTATGTCCAGGCCGTGTCCGACTCATATATTTACTATATCCGACACGTGTCGAGAATTTTAATAATTAAAATTAATTTCGAAATTGGCCGATACGTCGCCGACACGTGTCCAAGACGTGTTGGTGTCGTATCCGTGTCCGACACCGTCAGACATGGTGTCGGACACGGATACGACGGTTTTGACGCGTGTCCGTGCTACATAGATTGTAAGAAGTTGAACACACTTTAAAAAAAATCTCAACATAGCAGTTCGTGTTCATGATCTGATCGCTTTCTGCAATTTCTGTACAATTTCTGCATGGCCAATTGTCGCATTCATTTTGAATAACTCTATGTGAAGTAACACATAACACTGTGTGAAGTATCACTCGGTCACTGCATAGCTCATCTTATCACTATACATTTGTAAGATACAAATCTTGGTTGCTGAAACAAAAGAAGAAATTACAAGGAGATAACTGGCAAAGACAAGCAACTATTGACAAATATCAGCTCACAATTGGTACATTAATTCAGCTTACAATTTGATGCTTTTGACCATGCACATATGACGTTGGTACTGACATGTTGAACTGGAATGTGTTTAGAATAAACTTTTCCTGCTCAAACAAAAGATTCACCTGTTAGTAACAAAAGAACAATAGGCCATAGCGCTATAAAATAGAAGAGGAAGAAATCATTCAAAATAGTACCATTGACAAATTATGTCATGGTGCACTGTTGATGTAACTAGAAAGGATTACTACATTTTTGCAGTCTAAAGTCTCTGGTTGGTTTAACTTTAACCACAATGTAATTTAGGAAATGCATAGGGAACTTCATCTATGATGGAATTTATTTAGATTTGCAAGGACCAGAAGCATGGAGCATGAATTCAATGGAAGTGCATACTGTATTCAATGGAATTACCATTTCCAGAATTTGTCCTTTCGTATAAGCCCGATCAGAAATTAGCACTAGATCCTCAACAACAGGGACTGAGACTTTCTCATATTTACAAGCAAGAAGCATAGCTGTCACGCCAACTAGCTGCAACTTCTTCCTTGGCACCACTTGTTTTTCCAAGAATCTGGCTATTATGAACTTCTTCCAGTTCAGCATGTCTGTACCAACATGTCTGACAATGCACATACTCTCCAGTTCAACCATGCAAATACAACTTGCAAATATGTTTTTCAACAGAAAAAACAGTCATGTTAGCACATGAATTCTTGTGTGCATTGGATGCAACACAGGCTTATGTTTGTGCATGTGACCTATGTTTGTGCATGTGACCTTTTATAAGATTTTCTGAAACTCTGCATTTGTGCTCAGACCTTGACAAACATGGGGGCCTTGTTCTTGTGATTCAAGATCTTACTAATGCAAATGAAGAAAGGGGCGGCCGGTGAAGAGGAGGGAGGCCAAGGGAGGAGTAGGGAGGGAAAGGGGGAGGGGCTGCTGGAGAGGAAACCTTCACGTGATGCCAGCGCTGGTGCTCGGGGAACGGCGTCGTCGAGACAGTCGGGGTTGGCGGCGGTGAACTGTGAGGCCGGCGACACCAAGGCAGTCAGGGACCTGAGGCGGTGAGCTCCGAGGCCGTCGGTGTCGAGGGGATCTGGTGGTGAAGGATCCGGGGGCGAGGGATCCAGCGATGAGGGTCTTCGGGGCTCGGGCTGGCGGTAAGGGATCGAGGCCGGCAGCGAGGGATCTGGGGGTGAGGGACCAGCGACGTGGGTCTCTAGTGATGCGGCGGGGCGAGAGGGATCTGGAGGATGTGGCGGGGAGAGGGGGCAAGGGGGGGTGCGCTGGGGCTGAGAGGGTGCGAAGGGGGTAGGTCGATGGCATTTTGTGGGTAATTACCTCTTAACTTCAAGGGGCACTGTTGTTTCGGGTGTGCTAGCTTCCTACGAGAATCCACCCTAAGGTTGTTTCTCGTTGCCAGTTCATTTTCAACTCTGCTCCTCGTGAGAATTAGAGTCCGTTAGTTTTTGGAAGCTGAGTGTTTGACACAGCTCCACGAAATCCGAACGAGAAGCTAGGAGCAGGAGCTATACCAAACAGGTCCATAAGGTTATTTTTGCTAAATTTGACTTTCTGATGATGTCTCTGGTCGCTTAAGCATCATCCATGTGCTCAGTGCTAGTATCTGTCACTGTCAGTATGAAGCTATTATCATCTTTAAGATATAAGGTGTCTTCTCTTCCTTTTTAACCCTCAAAATGTAAGAATCCTTATTATTTTTTTCTAACTCTATTTGTACAACAGCTGGCACTTGAGTCTGTCAGAACAGAATATGCTAATGCCCAACTAGAATGCAATGCTGCAGATGAGAGGGCAAAGATACTTGCTGCAGAAGTCATTCTATTGGAAGATAAGGTGCTTTGCTATCTCATTTGCTTCCTGCTCATTAGCAAATTAATCTTGTAAATCAATCTACCTTCTGAGCAGGATACTGTGGTTGATACTGTTTATTTTTCCCCTGTGAGCATGAGTTGTTTAGAGTATTTTGTGCACATTAAGGTCATAATTATCAGAGATATTGTGGGAAGAAATCCAACTCCAAGTAACAACAAATATCCCATCAACCTGCAGCACAGGGCATTTACCCATAATCTGCAGGTCTTGGGACTTGAACTCTAGTCTTGACCATAGTACTGGGTTAATTGCATCTTATGAATGAGTACACAATATTGTATGGTAGTTTTGTTGTGGGAGTCTGCTGACTAGTAAACTTGGGGCATTTTTCATGCTAGCATGTCAAGCATGGAGCCACTCTGTATGCCATTTGACCTCATTATATTTGTTTAATCTTATGTTCATTGTAGCAATGTTTTGTTTTAGCATTTAACCAGCATATTTGATAAGACCATCTTGGGTTTTGAATTAAATGAATGCATAATTACATAATATAATAAAATGTATGAAACTTGAAACTTACGTAAAGCTAACACTTCTATTGAGGTGCATTTTTAGTATCAGCCATCAGCGCCATGGCAGTTTGATATATCTGTCTATTTTGTAGGCTCTTAAATTGAGGTCAAATGAGTTAAAACTTGAAAAGGAAGTTGATGGTTTACATTCAGAGATTTCTTCATACAGGTGAGGTTTTGAGCTAATTTGTTAGGCTAATCCACATGCTTCAATTGTATGAGTGCACCTTCTTTGAAGGATATAAAATGAGTTGTCTTGTGTTTCATGATAAGTGAAATGGATCCTAAAGAAAAATATGAATGATTGAGGGTCATGGTGCTGTCCACAGTAGCATTCTTGAAATTGCTATGCAAATAAATATGATAATTATATACGTTAACTTGCAAAAGCATGACATGAGTTGACTGTAGCCGTGAGCTGAACTTCCTAGCTAAGGCCTAAAGGTACTGACAGTATGTTTCTTTTCCTTCCGTTTTTCTTTTACTATACACAGGCGCAAAGTTTCTAGTCTAGAGAAGGAGCGTCAGCATCTTCAATCTACTGTCGAGGCTCTTCAAGAAGGTATATAGCTTTTTACTGTAATGTAACACTTATTGATCTACTTCTCTTCCCCCAAACAGTTTGAACTGAATTTTCCTTTTTGGTCAATTCTAGAAAATCACTAGTGTGCTCACATATCGCATGCATAGTTTTGCATCCTATGTATTTTAGACTCAATACACCCTTTTGTGTTACTTTTTTATGGCTGTCTACTACTGAAAATTGAACTAGATATTTATATATCTGGTTGGAATCAGACATGTATATTGCGTGTAGACATGACCTATGCATATGATTATTACCACCTCATTTGACTTAACCATCAATGCCTTTGGACAGAAAAGAAGCTCCTACACTATAAATTGAGGAACGTTCCTGTGACTGAGAAGGTAAATGATGTCATAGAGAAACCTTCAGCCGACAAAAGAGATGCATCAACTGCGACAGAGGATTTAGGTGTGATATTACACTCCCTCTTTACTTGTTCATCTATCTTATATATCAACTACTTTTCTGCTTGACGCAAATATGTTTATTCAGATACAGGGGAAAGCAGCTCTTCAGAAACTCTGACCAGTACCATTGACACATTAGAAGATGCTGGAACATCTGTTTTGCGGTCCAATACTATGTCCGCTTTTCCTTCCTTTGAAGAGGTGTCTTCTAGCATTCCAGATGATCAGCTTAGAATGATTGACAACATCAACTCCTTAATGTCAGAGGTAATCTCTTTGATGTGCAGAATCTCAAGTTTTCGGTGCTAATTATTTACATTAATCATTTATTCCCAGACAACCTTAACCACGCTGCTTGATTTTTGTTGAAAAAAATTACCATTCTTATGATAGTATTTTTTTGCATTGCAGTTAGCAGTGGAGAGAGAGGAGCTGCTGCGAGCACTGAGAATTGAGTCGTCCAATTGCTCCAATCTGAAGGTATTGTTCTTTTATTATTTTGTTTCTATTATTTCTGTCCAAGGATATTCCCAGCAAAATTGATAAGATGCCTGTATCATATGAGATATATAATTAACCTCTGGGCACTTGTACACCAGTCTTGTATCTATTGGAAACCCAGTTTACCGGTCAACATGTCAATCAAGGTCCACCTGTGTTACTTTTGTTACAGACAGTGCATCTATCTTATGCAATTTACACTTTTATCTTAAAGGAGTTGAACAAGGATCTGACACAAAAGTTGGAGATTCAGACACAGAGACTTGAGCTGATGACTTCCGAAAGGATGGCTAATGAGAATGTCCTTGCAAGACCGATCGACACACGCTCCATCAATGATGCAACAATGTACGCTGATGAAGGAGATGAGGTATTTCAGTTCTTACCATGAAGCATCTAACAGCAGGGTTGATAGTGGATCCCACAAAAGAACATATTTGGAAGCTTTCTTGTGTGCTGTCACCTTGACTGTTCTTTTAGGAAAAAAAGGAGTCTAACCTAACATGTGTTCTAGGTGTTTGATTATCTTCCTCAACTTGTTAGCTTCTATGAGCTATACTTCTGTGTTACATCCAGAAGCACCTTGAACAGTTTTTTTCTAGGCGTCTGACAGAGAATATTATCCAGGTTGTCGAACGGGTGCTTGGCTGGATAATGAAGCTCTTTCCTGGAGGGCCAAAGCGGCGCACCAGCAAACTCCTCTAGTGGAAATAGAGTTGTAGTATACCATAATGTTTCGTTCATTTATATATATTTTTTGCTCCGTTTTGCTTATAGCATGATGAGAAGTTCAAGTTGTATATTGGAGCCATTTGGTGTAACCATTCTTTTTTCTACAGAAAATGAAAATGTATGGCATGACTTTCGTGAAGCGTGTGGAGCTACAACGTTGTATTAGCAATCAACAGATAGCCTCCAAGAATCTTTTTCTCCCCCATTTTTATTTTTTCCGTTATGCATGGGGGTGGATATGTAACCTGTAATTGTTGCATCGATTTTTTCTTGATTTTTTCCCGTTATACCGAGCTTTATCTTCGCATCTGAGTTGTCCTACATGGGCCTGGCATATATACTAGTGAAGCATAGAACGTCCTGAGAAACGAATTGCACGCCCCGAATTTATCTTTGTCGTAGCTCTTTTTTTTTTCATTCGAGTGCTTAATATCATAGTACAAGTCAAAAGTAATTTAAATTCAAATAGTACAAGTTAAAAGTAATTTAAATTCAGTGTATAGTACCATATTGTTCACTTCTCTATCATCCAGCTTATCAAACAGAGAAAAAAAGGTAATAAAAAGTGTATAAAAAGCATGACTTTTTCAAGGTCAGTAGAAAATAGAAACAAATTTGCAATCAACCTAAGACATTCGTGTCATCTCAAAAAATGACAAAGGCTTTTGGATAAAAAGGTCCAAGCCTCGATTACTGGTGTTTCGTTGCATGTTGGATATTCACTCGCGTCTAACGTAGTGCTTTGACAAGCGAACAGAAGTAACAAAGACTCGACTACTTGTGGGTAGGAAAGCTGAGATAGAACTTTGTGTTCCATGAAATCATCAAGAAGTTGATTATATCCATCTTTTGTCTTCGTTTCAATGGCAGCAAAAACTCTTCCTTGAAGGCAGCGGTATCAAGCTGAATGGTAGTTTGACAAATAACAACTTACTTTTCAGTACCGAAGATAGTAAAAAAAATATATACATCGGAGTTGGCACAAAATGAACTATGCCGCATAGAGAGAGAACAAACTTGGCATAAACAGGCTAAACTTACTATGATTGTTCTCTTCTTCACTGGTTTAAATGCACCAGTATTCTTCTGTTCTTTTGAAAAACCAGAGCAGTAATGGTCGATCTGCTTCAAAAGCCAGAAATCGGTTGGGAAAAAGATATCTGCGTCACCCTGGCAAAGTGGCAAGTAACACAACCAAGTTACGACACCAGATAACATGACAACTTATTTGCTAAAAACATTATTCTTTATTCTTTTTTTTTTAAGAAGGCTTACACAGATAAGATGAATAGATTGTCTGCCTATGACATATTTGCGCAGAATCTAATGTATGAATAAAACAAAAATGATAACTCCATGCAAACCTGAGCATCAAGATAGTTGCGATGATCCAATGTTTTCCCATCCTTCTACAGCACGAAACAAGATCAATGATAAATTCAGAAGCAAGCCAATGATCTTCATATCTAAATAAGCTGTTAATTGCACCACACACAGGTAAGGAAAACAACAATCAAGAACACACACACACACACACACAAAAAGGCACAGTTCCCCCCATTCTCATGACATATAATCTGCACCACACTACCACTTGTTGCCTTGTTGGAGAAATGCACCAAATAGTCAGAAAAGCTAAATATTTACACAATAAAGTAATAATCAATTAGGACTTGTCAACTTTGAAGATACCAATGGAGCTCTATCACCAGGTATGCTCACATCAGGAAGAAAGCTGCAGTCTGAAGCAATAAGGAACATGCTTGGCAAAGCTTGATGTAAAGTATCCAGTAGTTTCTGCATAAGGATCAGAAGATATATTTCTAAGTTTTTGTGTCATAGGGGTGGGCCTTGGGCCTAGTCGGTGAATTGTTAGGAAATAGAGATTGGTTTCTATTTGAGTTAAAGATTAGATTCCTTTTGTTAGAGATATAATTAGAGATATGATATGGGTTTCTATATTTGTTAGAGATATAATTGAGATTAGATTTGATCTGTTATGGAGAGCCCATCTATATAAGAGGGTTACCGCATGCTATTGGAATCAATCAGAGAAATAACAAAGTCTTCCTCGTCTATAGTCCCCCCCTCTCTCTCTCTACGCCGACGCCATCCGACCATCTTCTTAGTGGTGTTTATCCCTCATGAACGAAGGTTCATGACAACTTGATATCAGAGCAGTCGATCCCTTCCCACGACTTCTGCTACCATGGTTCCTACGACTCGTCCTGTTGTTGAGTCGTTGGTCATAATAAAGACTAATGCCAACAAGATGGCAAAGCACGACAAGGAGATAACGGACATCATCCTCAACAAACATGGCATCTTCGAAAAGATGGTCGCAGATCGGGAGATGGCCGCGTCCAAACCCAAGCCTTCAAAAACGACCGACATCCACTTGGACAAGGCTGACATCACCCCCGTCGCATTGCCTTCCTCTAATGATGAGGAGGACGAGGCTGTCCTCGCCCCCGTCGCCGAGCTCACCGGCCACGGCCACGGCGCGTCCAACCGTGGAGCCGTGCTGAAGAACCGGGAAGGAGAAGATGAAGGGGTCGGACCGGAGCAAGAAGAGAGGTTGAATCGGAGGAAAGACAGCGGTCTGACCGGAAATCTAGGGTTTCCAGCGGTCAGACTGGAGCGGCGAGACCCCGGCGTCCCTCGCCGCCTTCCTGCGCCGCCTCAACCAACCGCCGTCGTCCGGCGTCTGCCAACGCGCCCCCTCTGTAGCGTCAGCCGCCGGCTCCTCTTCATCAGTGCCGCGCCTCGTCCCGGACCTAGGTCCCCACCGCCGCACTCGTTCCGACCCGTGCCGCTCCACCCGCCGCTGGGTACGCCGCCTTCCTGCGCCGCCTCGACCACGACGACCTCAAGATGGAGGTCGCCGCCGGCTGCCGCTTCCCGAAGCCGCCCGAGCCACCGCTGCCGGATCTGCCGGAGACACTGTTCCTGATCGCGGTTCGCCATCGCCACCCAGATCCATGCAAGTCTCCGCCCGAGCCGCCGCGTCGCTTGGGCCGTCTCCGCTTGTGCCGCCGCCGCCCGGGCCACCTCCGCCCGTGTCGCGATCGCCGCCGCCGGTTAAATCTCCGCCGCCGCCGCGCGCTCGCCGCCGCGCCGCTCCGCCGCCGCCGTGCTGGCCGCCACTCTCAGCGCCGCTCTGCCGGCCGCCGCCAATCGTCGCTCGGTCGCCAACGTCGGTGAGGCCAGACGACGCGATCGATTTTGCGTGTGCTCGGTCGGTTCGTCCGGCTTTTGTAACCGGTTGACCGACCGGAAATAAAAAAAAATCCGACCAGAGTAAAGAGAGAGAGAGAGAGAGAGAAATAAAAATAAGAAAAAAAGTCAAAAAAATTTAAAAAAACTTATTTTGCAGGCATCGTTTATCCTTATTCCGCTTGGATCTGCCCGGCCATCTCCATCCGCTGCAGGACCCCACCACCGTTCGTCTTCTACACCGGCATCAGAGATCTTCCATTGGCGCCATGACCGCCGCCTAGTAGCTCGAGGACAAGCTGCATGTCCGGGAGGGTTGTAATGTCATAGGGGTGGGCCTTGGGCCTAATCGGTGAATTGTTAGGAAATAGAGATTGATTTCTATTTGAGTTAGAGATTAGATTCCTTTTGTTAAAAATATAATTAGAGATATGATATGAGTTTCTATATTTGTTAGAGATATAATTGAGGTTAGATTCGATTTGTTTGGGGAGCCCATCTATATAAGAGGGCTACCGCATGCTATTGGAATCAATAAGAGAAATAACAAAGTCTTCCTCGTCTATAGTCCCTCTCTCTCTACGCCGACGCTATCCAGCCATCTTCTTGGTAGTGTTTATCACTCATGAACTAAGGTTCATGACAGACTATTCCGTGAATCTTTTCCAGTATCAATAAAGAGCATATCCGGTGGATATAGTGACGTGATAATTTAAGGATTATTCTATGCTTGTCGATACTCTTCCTGAGCAACACTAATTTAGGACATGCAAAACGACAAAAAAGCTATTTACATGTATTTCATATTTATTGTAGACTTTTGGTGGAGCATTCAACATCATGTAATCGAGTATGCACTTTGCGCATGTCCCGGAACCACCACCGATTTCATATATCTGATCAGTACAGGAATCCATTTCATATGGTTGGGTGAAAAGGGAAAATAGATATGATAATGTGCCATGATATTAAAAAGCACATAGAAGCGAATTTGGAGTTTCTAAGAGCAGGTGTGTGAATCGAGGTGCGAAACTATGTGACAAGAAAATGTTAAGAACGCCCCTCAGCGGGACTGACAGATTAGCTGTACTCAGGGTTGATGCAACTATTACATAGGCATACCATGGCAGCACTAGAGAGTAGAGAAGAGAAAAATGCATCAATGGCTAAATGGAAAGAAATACGAAACCTCGTTCTCTTTAACAGCTAAAGCACAAAAGGTACCTTAAAAAGCTCCACTGGAGTAAACCAAGCGATATCATGCTTCTTATACAGCTTATCAAGATAGTGCAGGTACGCACTCCTTCCTGCTTGACATAAAAGCAAATTATTTGCACCGGCAAGCAGATGTCTGAGATATTAACACAGCATGGCACAGAATCAGCATCGAGCAAACATCTCAATGGAGTTTTGCATCCAGGAAAGAACAACCAAGTCCCAAATGGCTCTACCAGCTTGAGTAACAACTGTCACATTCGGAACACACGCACGCACACAACATGTTCGTGGAAATGCAGGCTTGACAAAACAGATGAAGAACCGGCCCTATCCGATTCACGCAATGCCGGAACACAAACCGAACCTCGCACACCAAGACCACTCCAAGAAACGAATTGAGCAACGGAGCAGGCGAAGGGACAGAGCAAGGAGTGCAACAAACCGAGAGTACCCTCGAGCTGGTGGAAGCGGATGCTGGAGTCGAGCACGCCCACGGGCCCCGACCGCTTCGAGAAGTAGCCGTGGTTGGGGTCGTACAGCGCCGACCTCACGTAGTCGCGCACCTGCGAAAAGCTCCCCTGTTACCTACTTCCATCAAATCGAAGAAACCGCTACACGGAGATCTCACTGTGATCGGAAATGCCTCGTCCCTTACCAGAATGGGCTTGTCGCCGGCGATGATTCCCGACGAGAACAGCGCCTCCGGGGCCCAACTCGCGCGCAGCGCCGCGCGTCGGAGCGCGGGGATGGATGCCATGGAGGAATGGCGTGCAACGGTGGCGGCAGTACACGCGCTTCCGGACCTTTCCAACACAAAAAAAAAGGAAAGAAGTTTTGGGCTCTTTCGAGTCCCGAGTCCGACTACATAAGAAGCCCAGTGCTGTCGTCGAGCTGGCGGGCTGCACACACACGCACATAATTCGAAAACGAAAAGCAGAGGAGAGAAGGAGAAAAGGGGAGCAATGCCGCGCGGCAAGGCTCCGATCAGCCCCATCGCCGCCCCCCGCGAGCGGCGCGCGAGGTTCGCGAGGCGCAAGGAGGGGCTGATGAAGAAGGCGCGCGAGCTCGCGACGCTGTGCGACGTCGCCGTCGCGGTGATCTGCTCGGGCGTCGACGGCGAGGGTGACCCGGAGTACTGGCCGTCGAAGGAGGTGGCGGAGGCGGTGGCCGATCGGTACCGCGCGCTCCCGGAGAAGGAGAGGGGGAAGCACACCCACCACGCCTACCTCGAGCGCCAGCTCGCGGATGAGAGGTCGAAGCTGGTAGGGGTGCAGGAGGGCGGCATCGCCGACTTGCTCGGGACGTGGGACCGCGCGCTCGACGACATGCCCAAGGAGGCGCTCCAGGAGCTACTCCGCTCCATCGACGACTCCCTGGTGACCGCGCGCGCCAGGATCCGGAAGCTGCACCCTCAGCACGACGGCGAGGCCAACCATGCCGAGCTCGTGCTGGGTTCCGTTGACGTGGACGAGGTCATGTCGGAGAACTCCGTGACGGGCGATACCGACGCCGATGCTGACTGGCTCCGGCTGGGGCTGGGGCTGGGGCTGGGGGTGGAGCTGCCTCTCCAGGGAAAATTCATGCCGCCATTCGCCGCGCCCGTAGACGTGGATGAGGTCATGGCGGAGAACTCCGTGACGGATGATGCCGACGCCGATGGTGACTGGCTGCGGCTAGGGCTGGACGCTTATGGTGACTCCGTGGCTAGCGAGGACGCGAGCGACGGGGTGCAGGGGCTGCAGCCACCGGGCGACGCCGTCGCCGACGCCGACGATGCTGCGTGGATGCAGGAGCTGGTGCGGGCTTTCAAGGAAAAGCCCGAGCTGTCCAACGCCGCGCCGGCGAACGGGAGAGCCGCTCCGTACAACGCCGGGATCGAGTACATCAACGTGGGCGGGTACGTGATGGAGCGTGACGCGTACGACTTCATCCAGCACGACCTCGGGATACCCCCACCCAGCCTCGAGCCCGAGTCGCCGGACTACGGCGAGCCGCTGCAGCTTTGGTCATGGGACGAGTCTTCCTTTCCGCAGAGCGCCCCGCCACCGCCCGTCAAGTAAGTGCGTGCTAGATGCTGAACGGCCGGAGTGATGTGATGAGTTCGGCAATTTTGGACAATGGCTTCGCCGGACTCTCGCCACCGCCGCCGCCGCCGCCTCCGTCTCAGTAGTGTCGTTCCCGAGCGATTTTCCCAGCCAGTGAGGGAAGCTCATTTCATAAACCAGCGTTGCTATAACCTCTATGTACTTTTGGACTGGATGCTTGGTAAACGAAGTGTACCATGCATTGAACATAGGTTGTTACCGACAGAATGAATTTTGATCACTTTCTAGTATGCGTTTGTTAGTACGAGATCCATTTGTATGCTTGGCTTGGATGTGGTCATTTTTGTAAGTCTAGTTTGGTGATGTTCCCAACAACTTCCTATGACATTTTTGAGCTCAAAGTAGCCGTTCTCTAATGCAGGTTCATATCGAGTGCCTATTTGTCTTCCTTTTGCTGCTGGTATATGCTTGATGATTTCATGTGCAGGTTGCACGCTTCCAAGTTTTTCTTCTTTTGTTTTTTTTTGAGAGAGAGAGAGAGAGAGAGTTGCACGCCTCCAAGTTTTGCTAAAGCAAGCAAGGGCGGCGCTCATGGGTCAGGTCGGATCATATCCTTTAGTAGGTTGAGAGTATTTAGATTTTTTGAATGTTAGATCATTATTTAATATTTAGATTTGAAGCACTTATATTTTTTAGAGGTGATAGGATATGGGGATCCGTGATATCCAATGCTCCATTTTTTTTTTTTGGAGAGGAAGGGATATGAGGATCCATTAGATGAAGATCCAACACCTAAAATCTAAATATTCCTAACCCAAAAAACATTTAAGTGCTCCTTAGCACTTCTCTATATTTTATGGCTTCTTATGAATAAATAAATGATACGATTTTATTATTATTTTTTTGAAATAATTTATCAGAATAGCTGTTTCGAAACGGTTTAAATCCGTGCTTTATTTGGGATCCAATGTGTCTCCGGATTAGCACATCTCATCCACGATGGACGTATCGAGCCCGTCCTTTCGAAGATGGACGGTCAGGAACCTTACAAATCCCAATATCTCTGGCCTTGTGGCCCCAAAAGATCAATGGGCCGGGCTCCACGAAGAGGCCTAACCAAATTCGGTACGAAAGCAGCGCAGGGGCTTCCCCCTGTTTCCTCTGTATTGGCGCCGATTCGCCGAAGCCCCAACCAAGACAAGCACACTGGCGGTGATGGCGGCGGTGGGAGAGGAAGCGGAGAGCTCCGCCGCTGGCGAGCGGCGGCGCGTGCCTTTCGCTCGGGGCGGCCCGGTGTTCGTCCCCTTCATGGTGGGCCCCATCTCCACCGTCCCCGAGTTCATGTCCTCCGCCCTCAGCGAGCTCCAGGTGCGAACATCCCAACACCCTAGCCCTCTGATTTCGATCTGCCCCCAAAAGTTTTGGTTTAGTCCTTTCGTGTTTTTCATTTGCATCCAGTCTCTGCAAGACGAATTGGGCGACCCCGCGGACGAACTCGACGATGAGCTCTCGTAAGCCCCATGATTTCATTCTGTTGTATTTCAACAATCCTTTTCCCTCTGGTGTGGGTGCATCTGCTTATTAATGTTTCGGCTTTCACTTTGTGGGTGTTTCGCAGCGTCGATGAGCTGAAGGTGCTCTCCGAGGAGGAGCTGGTGGAGCGCGCCCTCCGGGAGGCAATGGAGGTAGGGTAGCCTCTGTACTGCTAATCTACTTGCTCTAATTCGTATGCTGTGAACGATCTCTTGATGTGAGGTTTCGTTGGTTGGTGTTTGTAGGAGGGCTGGGACTCTGGCACTCCGACACAACCAGATGATCAAAGGTTTGATGGAGGGTAAGATATCTGCTTTGATTGTTGCTTGGCTGGTGCATTTTTAGTGTGGTTGATTGGTTATATTGTTATTATGGTTTAGGCAAGTCGGATTAGATGCAAGTTGGGCAGAGGATTCTTGGATAAGGTTGGCATGGTGGTTAGTTAGCTTCCATGCCAATCAAAGAATTTGGCAAGGAAGGCTATGCTAAGGTGTGTGCTGTAGTAAGATTTATATGTCGCGATGTGCAAGTTGGGACTCATAGCGAGTGCACTTGAGAATTTGTAGCACAACGGCACTGTTGTGAACTTTGTGCACCACATCATCTCCTTTTGTGACTCATAGCCTCATTCCCGACATTTAAATTTTCACTCTGTATTTTTGCCTTATGTGGCTGATATGTCCTTTTGATCTAGCATATGCAGAATGTCAGCAAGTTCCACGCCTGGAAATGGGACTGTCACCTCAAGCCCATCAGTTGAAAGAGAGAGCTCCAGATCACCTATAGAGGATTTGGCAATTGTATCGTATGAACCACAAGGCAGCAACAGAAAAACAAGGGGTGGAAAGGGGAAAACCAGAGGCTGGAAGGGAAAAAATAGTACCCTCACATCAGATTCATCAGTTGAAAGAGAGATACCCGGATCACCTGTTGACATGGCAATTGTACCATATGAACCACAAGGGAGCAAGGGGAAAACAACAGACGGAAAGGGGAAACCCAGAGGCAGGAAGGGGAAAAATGGAACCGTCTCTTCAAATTCATCGGTTGAAAGCGAAAGGCCTGTATCACCTATCAAGGATATGCCAGTTGTTCCACATGATTCAGAAGGCACAGATGGACAAACAAAATGCAGAAAGGGCAAAAAGAGAGGCAGGCATTTTGATCGAGAAGTTCGAGCACATATTTTACAAGTATGTCTGTCAGACTGTCACTCTATTGGTTCCCCCTGTGCTTTGTTAAATTCAATTGCTGATGAATTCATCTTTCGTAGCAGCATCATTGCTTTGTTGCATCTATTTAGTTTTGTCTAAAAAATAATCATGTCTACTGAACATATACCTGGTATTTGAGTAGACTGCTATGCTCTTTTGTCTTGTGTAGAAGTGTATGCTAGATGCAATTGTTGGTATATTCATATTAGATTAGTTTAGGCTTAGGGCCAGGAACCAAGACATATTGGGCTATTTAGACAATACAACCATCTGGTTAAGAAAAACAACTTTTGCAGGTGTTGCTAGTCGATAAGTTTGAAAACATTGTATTGAAATTATTACAAACAAGAAGTCCATGAAAGTTGGAAATTTCCAATTTTATTGTTATTGTAACAATGTCCGCCTTTCATATTTACCAATTATACTAGAATAGATGGAATATCTGAAAAATATCTTATAAGAGTATTAAGACCTATGCTTTAATGTAAGATTAGGGATTTTTTCAGTGATGTCTGTATCATTTAAAACATGTGCTGAATGTTACATTGTATTTCTAATCTAGTAAGTAGTAACCTGTGATTTCTGTTGCCATTGAAGTTTTTATTTTTTTTAGTCTACAAATTCTGACCATGGTTTGCATCATCATATGTTTGTGACATCACCATAATCAGGGGAGCTATCTTACTAAAGCGGAGAAGATGGCAGAAATCAAGGTCAAGCAAGGGGAAGACAAAAATGCAGCCATGTTGCACTCATTCAGGTAAAAACAGAAGTTTTGTTAGTGTGTACTGTGTATTGTTAGGCATTCCGTTTTATGATTGTGCCATACAAATATATCTATTGGACTTCGATTTTTTACCCAATCTCAGTGGGATAGTGTTATTCAAGCCATCACCTGTTGGTAAAAAAATACACTGTCTAGCAATTCTATTGGTAGAATGCTAGATGTAATAGACCGATAATAACTTGAACATTCTGGCATCCTTAATGACTTTAAAGAAGAACTACATTCGGAATATATGTTTTTAACTTAGACATGGCTATAAAAATGGTTACTAGGTAATAACCAGAAACATACGTACCCAATTCATTATGGTTTTGACTCTGAAATTGAACTCAGAATGCCCAAAGCCCTTGAAGTGGTGAACAACTTCATTTAATCTCGCATACCAGATTCAAGACAAAACAGCTATATTATACTCTCTTTCTTATAGCATAAATTTTATTATAAGTTTTAGTAAACAATAGTGTAGAAGTAATGGAAATTATTATTTGTAGTTCAAATATCACCTGGACCCAGCCAAGCTGTACTCATGTTTCAATAAAATTTGATACTACTGGCCAAAATTACCAATTTAATATTGAAGCTTGTCCCCTAAATCTTGGATATCAGCTAGCCCATTGTTTCAGGTTGGGCCCAGCTACGTAGAACCTGATGGTCATGTTATCATTTACTCATGTATGATGTTTCGTCCAGTAGGAATATTTTGCTTCCTGTCACCGCTAATGAATAATTGAACTAGAAAAACAAAATACAATTGTCCATGGTTATCAGTATGTTATCCACTTAAGACCATAAATTAGTTGATTTCATTTGATCTGTTGTTTCTCTTATCATGACCTTCTGTAAAAAAATATTATTCTTTGAGTGTAGTGGTGATTCTGTGATGTCCAAAGGTTCTAAGGCATCAGCTGAGAAAATTGATATGGCAAGATCTCTTAAATATGTCAGTGCGCCTTGGAAGGTTTGTATTTGGCATTTTAGCTTAGTTCATTTGCAACATCTCTTTACACAAGCTCTCCTTTTGTCCTAAGAATTTTACTCTTACTTACAAATTTTTTTTTGTCCCAGAACAAAGCTTTGAAATCTGAGGAACACAGACCTGTAGTATATCCTGAAGTAATTTTTTGTGTGGAAATTTATGAGAAGAGATATGGCCCTGTGAAAGTAATATGTTAAAATTTGGTCACACGTGTTTATTTTTAAGGTGAGATATGTGTAGATTAAGTTTTGTGATCTCTGTTCCCTGCAGAGCCAGGAGTTTCTTGTGTTGGGAAGCCAGCTCGTTACAGATCTTAAGGACAATATTTACTGCTTGACTGATAAGTTGATGGAGGTGGCCAAGCAACACGATCATTCTGGCTATTTTCTTATTGAGGTAGTCTTTTTGGGTGAAAATTCGAGACATGTTCTTAAAGATGCGTTGCAACTCTGTTAATCTCCCCTCTCTTTTGTCAGGACACGTTCTACAATGATACGAGACATTATTCTGCCATTGATTACAGTAAACCTATACTTGACTGGTCTAAAAATTCCAGTAATGAGGTGGCGAGAAGTGGGATGCCATAACCTCGGTGTGTTGAAGAAACGTCAAAGGACTTCTCGAGTGGTTTGAATATTTTGAATGTGCACGAGTTTAAATCGCAAAAATGCAAAGGGCTCGCTTTTCGACTGCACTTCGGCTTGGTCTTTGGATACCTCTCGCCACCGAGTTCTCATTGTCTTTGAGAAACGTTGGTGTGCATTCCCTAATTCTCTCCATTGTTCTGGTGGATTTTTGTATATTATATCTTTTTTCATATATTGAAATCAAATGGTCATCCATCACTATAAAATGTTTTGTTGCTTATCCTTGTTGTCAAGAAAAGAAGATAAAAGAATGTGATTTATCTGTTCCTTTGTTATGTGATGTTTGCAGTAGAATCTAAAATCAGTTAACTCGAACTGCAGCACTGTATGATGCTTAATATCTGCCTGCAATTCACTTGGCAGTGCGTAAAACATGTGCAATCCTATTAGGCAAAAAAAAAGGGGTTCCTTTCCCCCATGTCTGACAACAAAACCCTGCACATTTTCAGGGGAGCTGCAAACACATGATCATTATTAGGGACATGAGGTTGATCCACCCCGAGGACACACAGAACCAAGCAGAATACCCTCTCATGACATTCCAGTTGCAGAAGCGTCTCCAGAAGTGTTCGGTGTGCCAGATCTACCATGCAACAAAGATGACGGTGGATGATAAGTGGGCTCTGAACAATCCTTGTTATTTCTGCATCCAATGCTACTACCTCCTCCACTACAAGGAGGACGGCTCACTGCTATATCTGAATACTGTATATGATTACCTGAAAGACTAAATGGTTGCTTTTGTAAAGAACTATTCTTTAATGTATATTCTTTGTTGCAAGGTTCCCAGGTCCCGACTTCTTAAATTCTACATTTCTACTGATAGCTCTCTGTTTAATGTTAGTTGTTAATCAGGTATGCCCTGTCAGTTGTCGTACATTACTATGGGCTGGTTATAGCGGCTAATGAATTGAATACCCTATCAAAACTCAGCTGTAGCAACATTTTGAGGCATCTGGCAGTCTGGCTGTCCACTGCCTTGACACAGGCAGCAAATGCGCTGTCGTCTCGGCCCCCGAGGCCCCAACGGCAAAGGCGCCGGCATTGTTCTCTATCTTGGTTGTTTTTGTCTGGTTGGTCTCTCCTAGTAAGGCTCCGTTCGGTTTGGGGCTAGGAGGGTGAATTAGGGATTTTTTTTAGTCTCCGCTCGTTTCGATTTCAGCTTTTAGCTTTTGACTTATTTTTCACTATTCATAAATTTTGTCTTTTTTTGAACTTTTGGCTTTTTTTGAGCTTTTTTGCTTATTCTTTTTTCTTGTATTCGTTTGCGTTGTCTGTGATGAGTTAGCATATTTTTTCTATTTTTATTTTTTTTAAATTTAATTACGCCAAATAAGTCACCTTCAGCTACAGTACAATTTCAACCGCTACAGTGCAATTTCAGCTATAAGCTACAGCTTTTCAGCCCAACCGAACGGGGCCGGCCCAACACCATTGTGTTAGAAAGAATTAATTTAACCCAGTCAAAGCATTTTAATGCTTCTAGTTGTAATTTTGGTTTGGCCCCGAGTGCTCCGCTGATCGAAACGGTGCAGGGCTCGGCCGACCTGCTCAAATGTGCGCGTCGGCGCCGTGGTGCCGGGTGCGGAGGACGTTTTCGGCAGAGCAGCGAGTGCTGGTGTCTGCCGGCTTCGGTGCACGCGTCGTCGATGCGTCTCTAACGCACATCACAATGAGTAACCGTCGAACAGTAGTACCTAGCAACGTGCGACCTTCATATTTAAAGCAGCTATGTTAGACAACAGGGTTATAAATGGTTTTAAAGTGCGCATGGTTCTAGTTGAGGATGATATAATAATATTTTAATTATTATGTCATTATATTATCTGAGTATATCCTTTATTAATAAAGAAGAGATTCTACAAGATAACCGTAAGTCTTACTAAGACTACTCCTTAGTCGTACGTCTTTCTACGACCATATGGTTGTAAGTCTTATTGCGACTATTCCTTGATCATAAGTTTTTCTATGACCACATAGTCGTATGTCTTACTGTGACTACTTCTTGGTCGTAAATCTTTCTACGACCATGCAATCATAAGATATCCTACGAACACCTCATGGTTGTGGGTCTTTCTGTAACCGACATATTCCCGATTAGCTTGTTTACAATGACCTACTTTATCATGGGATCGTCTGACAAGGCGGTTAGAACATATGTTTATTCTTAGTAACCGCACACGAACTCTGACAACAATCGTCGCAAGGCGAACTGGCTACTATGTCTCTCTGGCAATAACTTCTGTCAGACAGTTATCATCCAAAGCGTTAAGATGTCTTTTGGCACAGGACAACGGCCACCACTTCGTCGATTATATAAAGGTTAACGTCGGAGAGGAAAAGATAGAAAACATTAGAGCAGGAGATGGTGCTAGGATACGAGGATACATTTACTAGGATACGAGGAGTCTCCACCTTGAGTGGTGGAGCCTTCTCGCAAACGAGCTTGACTCAAGATTCAATTTCCCCCAATTCAAGATCTATTCGTGCATATGACGTGGTCAATGTATAGTATTCAAAATCTAATTACGAGAATGAGTATGACTTTTACTTACCATTCTCGTAGTCTTTGGTTGTATCTTTGGCTCCTGAGTACATCCACATGGGATGCGCTCGTTGCTTTAAGGGGCTGATGCAATGGGAGATGAAGTCCTTTACCACATGTCAGCCAGTGAGTCCTTTGTTCCTCAACTCTTTAATGGCTGAGATTTATGGAGCTATTTGAGTAAGGTCCTTTGGAACTGAGTTCCAGAAAGTGTTCTTTTCGGCACCCTTCCCTACAAATGAAATGTTGTCTTTACTTGTAGTCTCCTAGTAGAACTATTTCTTCTTCCAGTATGGCTATAAAGATCGAGTAAACATCTGAATGTACAACTCCGTCTTACCGTCATGGAGCTTCAGACCACAGCTCCCGGCAATTCCAGTCTATCGGTTTAATTTATAGTAATACCGAAAGAGCTCGAGGTATGTCTGTCTTTACAACTCAAGCGAAATTATCTTATTGATCAAGATCGATTTTGATCGAAGAAAATCAAGAAGGCTTTGCTTTTGACTATCTTTTCTTCTATGACCACCTCGTGGTCGTGAACCTATCTACGACCTATTTTCTCAAGTAAGTTACTTTCACTTGAAGTTAGGGGTTAGATGACGAGGATATAATAATCCTCTAATTATTACGTCATTATATTATTTGAGTATACCCTTATCAATAAGAGAGAGATTACACAAGATAGTCGCAGGTCTTACTGTTACTACTCCTTGGTTGTAAGTCTCTCTACGATTACATAATCTTAAGTCTTAGTGCAACAACTCCTTAGAGTTTTTCTACGACCATATAGTCGTAAATCTTACTGCGACTACTCCTTAGTCGTAAGTCTTTTTACGACTATGCAGTCGTAAGATATCCTACGAACACCTCGTGGTCGTGGATCTTTCTGCAACCGACATATTCCCGACTAGCTTGTTTACAATGACCTACTTCATCGTGGGGTCGTCTGACAATGCTGTTAGAATGTGCGTTTATTCTTAGTAACCGCACACGATTACCCTAACAACAACCATCGCAAGGCGAACTGGCCACTACGTCCCTCTGATAGTAACTTCTGTCAGACAGTTAGCATCCGAAGCGTTAAGGCATATTTTGGCATGGGACAACGGTCGCCACTTCATCGATTGTATAAAGGTTGATATCGGAGAGGAAAAGATAGAAGACATTATAGCAAGAGATAGTGCTAGACATTTTGTAGTATTCTCGATTGTAATTCTCTTTGAGCAATAACTATACATGACGTAGGGTTATTATTCTCCTAGGAAAAATACCTGAATTTGTATAAAAATTATCGTGTCTCTATTCTGCAAGTACATACATGGAGTCTTCTAGAGTTTTTTCAAATCTAAATAAATCATTCGTAAATTTGATATTAGAACATCCACACTAGCAAAACTTGTTGTTCCACTCGATTCCTGTAAAAAGAAAAGTCGATTCCAGTATGTGACAAAGAAAAGACGAGTTTGTTTTAGATATTACATTTCTGGAGGACCGGAGACACGATTCGTCTTCCGACTTGATTTATCCACAAAATCTCCCGTCTCCTGTTCTTCCTTTGAATTTTTTTCCCTTTTAAAAACGAGGAGAAGCACAAGTTATCGCGATCTGCTACATTTGATGGCAAATGAAAAACGGCATTTTTCATTTGATGAAGGCTCTGTTCTTTTGGGTTAATGATTTTTATTTACGTTTTTCGAGATTTTAAGACTGAAAAATCGTTTAAATGATTTTGTTTGAAAAAACTATTCTATTTATTTTGATTTTAAAGGAGTCAAAAGCTAAAAATGAAGGGGAAAAAAGGACCGAAGTCCATGCCCATCACCGAGACATCCTTGGTCTTTTGGGCCGAGAAGAAGGAACACCAGTCGATACTAGTCGCTACCGAGAATTTTTTTTCCCACAGAAAAATAGGCCGTTGGGCCAGGCCAAGTGGAGCCGAGCGGAGCGGCGCGGAGGGCACACCACAGGAGTACAGGACGCAACGAGAGGCCGTGGAGCGCCGCGGCCTTATCCGCACCACTCCGCGCCTTTTCACGTCCCGCCACGCCGGCCGCGCGATGCGCCACCAATGGCCACCGTCGCCGCCTCTCTCTCCTGCTCTTGCTCCCCGTCCCCCTCCTCCACCCTTCTCCGGCGAGGCGTCTCCGCCCCCGCGGCTTCCGTCTCCGTTTTCCACCGGGGATCCGATGCCCGCGTTCGTCGCCTCCGCATCGCCCCCTTGCACGGTTCCTCTGCCTCGCCGCGCGCTTCGATTCGCACGCTTTTCTTGTAAATGCGCGCGCCTTTCTTGATTTGACGCGGGGCTGTGCGTGCAGTTGTGGATGACTCCAAGGAGGTAGAGACGGCCGCCGATCGTGCCGATGAGAGGTCCGAGACGGACAAGCTGGTGGACGGCATGGACTTCGGGGAGCTCTGCAACGACTTCGAGTGCATAAGCAGCCCCTACGTGGAGTCCACGGCCAGGCAGCTCGCGCGGGACATCCTGCAACTGCGCGAGGGCAACCGCGCATTCGACTGCTACGCAGTCTCCATCAAATACAAGGTGCGGATCTTTCTGTAACTCCCCATTTTTGGAAACAATGACGTCGAATCGCCCGCAACAGCTCAGAAATTCAGCTGCGGATAGAAGAAATATCATACCTACTCACAAACAATTAAAAGAAGTTAATTTAATTAAAATAAGACTTAATAGTCAACTTTAGTAACAATATGGGCGTCTAAGCCCAAAACTTAACTTACATTTAAAAAAGCCAAAGAAAACTTCACAGGAACGCTTGAATGCAGTCATAACCCTAACACGAAAACTTGCAGCACCCTCTTTTCCTCTGGTATCTGTTGTGGTGGAAACATTGCAAGACTGAGTACCTTCAACCGTACTCAGCAAATCATATGGAGAAATGCTTTATAGCTACTTGCTAGGATTCTTAAATGATGGGAATATTGTTATTTCATTATGATGTGGATGTAATTTTATTTGTTAACATTTTTAAACATAAAAGAATAGTAATAACTTCTCAAAGATTTGGGGTTCCAAAACTAGATTAACAGACCTCAGCATTTTTCAACTCATTTCTAATTCTACTTATGCCTCGCAGTTGGAATCACCCATGAACATAGATTCGTTTACCGGAAACACGGCGTATTCGAAATACTATTGTGATTACTCCGTAGAGTTGCCCAGCTTTACCCACAAGAATTTCTTAATCCCCATGACTGAGTTAAGAAAACAAAGTCGTTTCACTGCTCATCTCTTTATATAGGCTCTACAGGTGAGACCTCCAACTCGAACAGAGTATCGCCGACATGGCGGATATCTTCTCGCCGATCCGAGAGGAATCTACCGTTGTTCAGTATGGTTTTACCGTTTCCATACTAACTCTCCTGTACTTCTGTAGAGATTCAATCAATTTGAGCACTTACTAAACCAGGTTTGACAAGTCAAAACTTATGGTTGAGAGATCACTATGTTTTTTGCTCAACATAAGGTCATCCTTACTTTCTCCAACTTTACCGTCACTTTACTCTGAGACATTATCTGCATAACCTCCACCTAGGGTAAGGTCGTGGACGAGAGTCACCTTGTGGCTTTCCATTAAACCCACTTACCCTAGAGCCATCTTAATAATTCTACTGATCAAAAGCCAACACATGATTCTCATGATAATCAATTCCCAAGAAATACTTTTGCAAAAGTACATGCAAAATGATATGTTCAGTAGTAGTATGAAATAGTTGAGTTTCCTACGCTACCATGGTTATTTAAATAGTAAATTTAGTATTACTAAGTCTTATCAAGGTGAATATGGTCATCAATGTAAACATGGCTTTCTCAGTGATAGGATGTAACTAGATATCATGTCATTCTAAACATTTATTGTACATAAAGTATCAGCGCATACATACAAGATAATGGAAATACTGTTAAATAAATAATAAACAAAATGTAGGTTCAACATGATAAAAAACATGTGACTTGCCTTCTTCCTGTTGTTCTTGGTCTTCTCTACCGACTTCAAGCTTACTTCAATTGCCTTTGCTGCTCTTCAGTTGACCAACTCGCTTGGTCCGTTCACTAGCGTAGAAAACGCAGTCAGTCAAGTTCCTGCCTTACAGAATGCAAGCTGGGAACAAAATACAATAACAAGAGAAGATATAAAATAAAATGGGTTGGGTGGTTGGAGTTCAACAATGCTTGGTTGCTTGATAGGGCTAGAGTTGGATTGGTTAGGCTCGGGACGATAAAAAAAGTTATATACGTGTTGAACGGATTTTGGAAACAGAGGATTAATTTTTAGAAATGGATGATTGATTTTTGAATTGGGTGAGTTTGGGTTTCATCGAGATTTGATTTGACAAAAAGGAGGTCGGAATTGGATTCACGGGGTCGAAACGGTCAAAACAGGGTATTTTGTAAATTCGGGTTCTGATGAATAGTAATGGATTCAACACTATTCATTGCAAATTGGTAGCTGTAGTACTGGGTTCAAACAGTAGTGGGTCAGATTTTTCGAGTAAACAGTACTCCACGGTACCAGGCTCGGCCCAAAAGCGCGCAAGCAACTCGGCCCAACTGGCGCGTGCACGGACCGTTGATGGCGATGCGGACAGACGAGATTGAGCCACGCTGTCGTCGTCTACCTCCCTCTCTTCCTCCTTGCGCTACAGGGCGGCCGAACAGAGCAACGGTGGCGGTAGCCAGATGAGCGCCGGTGAAGGTCGACGATGGCAACCAAGGTCATCTATGAGCTCCTTAGGACTTTGGGACTCCATTTTCGAGGTTAGCCGGACTTGAGGGGCAACGATTTTGGCCAACAGCGAGAACGGGCGGTACGGGTCAGGGCATGGCACAAGATAGCTCCGGTGGAGCTCAGGTGAGGTGCTAGTGTTTTTAACCAACTACGGGACAAGGCGAACTCAACGACAGAAGCGACTTAGGCTGGGATAGCTCCGATTGAGCTGTCCATGGTGAGGTCCTTCCCGCAGGCAAGGGTTCATGCCGCCAGAGCTTTAGGGTTACGCTCATGCTAAGGCGAGCTCAATAGTGATATCAGGATGCTTTGGAGATGCTAAGGATCAAGGTAATTGAATTTCTATTGAGAAATGAAGGAGATTGCAGAAAGCGCTTACTGGCACAAGGAGACGATGGCGTCGGTGATGGTGAGCGAGGGAAAGCTATTGGCTGCTCGGGAGGGTTGTGTGGAGTGTGTACAAGCTTTAGAGAGACTCCAAGGAGCTTTAGTGTGATCTAGAGGCAGTTGTAACAGGAAGGCGGTTTAGGGGCTTTCGCGTGTGCAGGCGAGGAAAGGCAGGGGCTCTGCAGAGGGATAATGGAACTGGCGACGTGGCCCTGCGACGTCTGAGAGTGTTGACAAATGCTGACACTGCGAACGGAGGCGAGGACGTCGCTTGGAGCATAGAGCCGAAGCTGGTGAGAGAAGGAAGCGAGCAAAGCAGCACACAAAGCGAAAGAGAGAGAGTGGCAGGAGCCGGGTGACTGACGGGCGGGACCGCGGCGCAATCCGGCGAGATAGCGGCGCGGCGCGTGGAGCGGCCACAACAGAGAGGCGGTAAGGAGAAGACGGCTTCTCCAGAATGCGCCAATGAACAGAGAAAGCGGAAAGACGAGAAAGGAAAGCGGTTTTCACCGGAGACTTGCCGAATTGGGAAAGAAAAATCAAATTGAAAGAAAATTCAAGAAAATTTTCAAAATTTCGGGTTGTTTCACTTTCTACTCTCAATGTGTTTCCTCTCCTTCCAAGCTGTCTCATCCAATACATACAGTAGTGCGAATGTGTGATAGGATCATAACATTCTACAAACAATGGCCTTCTTATGGTTGCGTAAAATACTGCGTGGTAGTTGATGGGTGCTAAGTATGTGACATCGCGACGGAAACATTGATGTGCTCAATGCTCATTAGTCATTGTACGGTGCCTATCTTGGCCATTCCTCAAATTTTCAGATATTCATAACTACCCTGCCGTCCATGAGCTACTTGTACAGCTGAAATTACATGTTTACATGCGTACCATCATAGTGGCACCGTGCTTTCTTCTTTCAGGACCCTCTCAGGTCATTTCTTGGGCGTGAGAAGTACATGAGGCCATTGTGGATCACCACGGCACTGGAAAACCCTACAGTGGTAAGTATTGATCGACCTGCAATTGCTTATTTCAGCCATATGCTGACAACGAACATTTTTCACTTTCATCCACTCAGGATCTAAAGCTAAACTTGCTGCACAGCACATCACCTGTTTGAAGCATAATGCTAATCAACATTCTTGTTGTTGCGTCAGACAGTCCAGGAAATGTCAATGCAATCGACAAGCTCACTGACCATCAAATGGACATTCAGAGGGAAGCCTAAGAACCCAATCTTCTCAGCCATCGGAGGGGACTTGATCGTCCGCGTCGACTCGCAGTTCGTCTTGAACCAGATAAGCGGCCAAGTGCTCGAACATGTCGACTCATGGGACCTGTCTGCCTCATCTCTTCCTGCTCAGGCCTACTTTTGGTTGTCCAGAAGGGTTTACTCCACTGTTGAGTCCGGCAAGGATACAATTGACGCTGCTAAGGGTACGGCATCTCGGCTATCAACCAAGAAAGATCAGAATTTAGAGGCTTATCCAGATCCCTCAGGGGATCCTACAAAGGTACATGCATGGATCTTTCATAAATTGCATGTATATTTGTGTCACTAAATGGTAATCACCAACTTATCTATACCTATCCGGTGATTGTGTTTTCAATACTCAGGAAAAGATCTCAGGAAAAGATGACGAGATCAGTTCAGTTATGCCGGTTACTGACAGTTTTTTTTTTTTGGGTGTGTTCATGATGCAGTTCTTTCAAAGGCCGGATGATGGGTTGAACCAAGATGTGTATCAAATTGCGCTTTTCCTGGCGGTGGTCTACTTCATTGTACAGTTTTTGAAAACGACTTTGTGATTGTACTAGCTCCAACTCAATCTGAAACCCTGTCCTAATTAATTCTCCAAACCGAGCTTGTGCGTATACATATGCGTGTATTTTTGTAACAAAATCAGATCATAGGCATATCCACGCAGTTGATTCAGCGTCTTCTACAGACAGGCACGAGTTTTGAGACTTTCAGAATTGCTTGATGGCCTGTATGTGCAGATATTAATTTGGCATTGATCACCACGTGTGGTCACTGTTACAAATTAGGTCTATATGAGTGGGAGACTTATTTCTTATAATTCTAAAGATAGCATAGTTTAATACTATATTGTTAAACTAATATAGAGGGGCTCAATTTATAAGAAGGGATTCTTGGCATTCCTCAAAAGTTTGAGGCACATGGCATGAGAGGGCTTTAGCTAAACGCAAGCGCGCACACGTATTTGTGTAATTTCGCATGGTAAATTGCGTGACTTATGACTTGCAAGTGGCGTGACGTGACACATTACTTGGCAGATTAAGTCTACCTTATTTTTGTTGATCCATACATCTCTCTGTTTAAATGAGAAATATTTGAATTTGATGTTTTATTGGATATTGATGACAACTAGTTATTAGTGGATCAAGGGCCAGTTAATTGCGTCAGTTACTAGTAAGTAAATGGCTGGTTAATCATGTTAGTTAACAATCTATATCTATATATATGACGCACGAGCGACGTGACGTGGCATGCCACTTGGAAGATCAAGTCCGTCTTTTTTTTGTTGAACCGTGCATCTCTCTCCATTTGAATAAGACTCAAACATTTGAATTTGAGGCTTTATTGGGTATTGACGATAGGCAATTATCAGTAGGTAAATGGTTGATGAATTGCATTAGTTACCAGTGGGTAAATTACTGGTTAATCACGTCGGTTAACAGTTTACATACACACACACACACCCTAGAGATGTCTAGAGCATAGAGCCCTGAATTATTGCTTCATTTATTTCTTTTCCTTCCTACTACCAACTTGTGTTGTTTTATTGCGCTGCCTGAACCTCATCGACTCTTCTTCCTGATATGAACTGTGAAGGACGGGTGCAATATTTCCGAGCTGTTGTTGCCGTGAAGGAGTACAATGTGTTGCTTGCTGTTAATACTGATTTATGCATCACTTTTATTTGTGATATTTGTCTCCTGGTTAAATATAGAATTAAAATATTTTGCATATTTCTAACAATTAAGAAACCTTAATGTAAACTTTGTTGCAATTCAGCAATAGTTGGTGCTTCGGATGCAATAAAATCTAAGAGATTTTCTTGTCAAAACTTTCGTAGATGGTATACTAGAGCCAAGTTTGGCTCGTGTCTTTGGTGTTGTAATGAGTTATCCATCCGCAATATCCAGCTATGATTGACCAATACATGCAGTTTGAAAATATGAACAACACTTCTTTTGGCTACATTCTTATCATTCTGGCATGTTGGCTCTATGATGTATATATGGACTACAAGTCTGCCACAAAGTTGTGAAATGCACTAGAGCATAAATATGCATAGGCAGATGTAGGTGGCTGGCTCTACATGTATATGCAATTCTTCAGCTTTAACATGTATAAGGCTAAGTCTATAGTTGGACAAATTTATGACCTCCAGCTACTGGTTAGTGAGATTGCATACCTAAGCGATGGGTTCATCCCTAAGTTTGTGTCGAGGTATTATTGGCAAGCTTCCTGCTTCTTGACAAAATTTTGCCACTAGTTTGAAATACAAGAAAGAAGAGATTTCTGTTGAGCATCACATAGCCGCCCTCGATGTGGAAGAAAAAGTAAGAGCAAAATATGCACATAATACTTCTAGTTAAAACAATGTAAATTTTATAGAGAAAAAGATTACAATGCCATGAAATTCAATCACTTCTACGACTTGTATCCGTGCTCTATCAAAGAGCTCACATGATATATATAGTGGACTTTCTCTTTCTTTATTAATAATTAGGACTTGTACTGACACTCCACCATAGTGTAGCACTTTTATCCATTTCAATCAAAACGAAAAGAAAAAGGATCTATAATGCGTTTTCGCATGTTGTAATACACTGTGTATCTTATTACACTGTTGTAGTGTTTTACGTTACACCGTTGTTTACTCTCTTTCTTACATAATGCACTCAGCAAAAAATCAAAAATCATAAGCTAATACGAACGCCCCAGTTTATAGAAACCACTTCTATCAGCCACTACTATTCATTAGCTATAGCTAAATACCATTAGCAAAAGGCCAATATGAATATACCACCTATCCTGATGCCTCATGTTTTTACTAATAACAGTTATAAGTGTAAAAAGATACATATATCTCCGACATATGGGCACATGTTGTGTGGAGCCCACAACTTGCTGACACAATACTCGCATACGAATGTTACACATTCTCTCCTTCATGAAGCTTGAGAGCTGAGCAGGGCACCACACAATCCGATCACCCAGATACCGAAAATGCCCTCCACCGAGAAAGCTACGAGATGCAGCGCCACCACAAAAGTGCACAAATTGCTGGGGCCAGTAGTGCCATTTCTCGGATGGAACTCTCTCTCGTCGAAAGCCGATAAATACCACCAAGCTACCCAGGATGTCCCTTCAAGCTCACCCACTCGTCTTCTGCCACTGCTGCTGAACAACATCTCTCCTACCAACAACTCACCACCCGTTAGGTCATAACCTTCCAAAACTCTACCATCCAATGGCGTTACGCCTCTCCATTTCCTCGTCTCACGGGCCGGCCTCCTCGCCGGCCATCTCCACATGCCGGCTCGCCGCTTGCGGCCGCTTCCCGGCCTTGCTCGGCAGCGCGGCAGCTTCTCAGAAGAGGAGCCTGACGGTGATGTCTAGCCCTGAGGCCAGGGGAGTGACCCCGGTGAAGTCAAGCAGCTTGGAGACGGCCACGGTGGGAGACGAGGTGGTGGCGGTGACCGGACAGGTGACGGAGGTGACCAAGGAAACCTTCTGGCCAATTGTCAAGGCGGCAGGGCCCAAGGTCGTCGTCCTCGACATGTACACCCAATGGTACTGTACAAAACTCAATCAATCTCTTTGTTTCAGCTTTTCACCATTGATGAACTCTGGTCTGACATCGTCAATTCGTTGTACGAGCTAGATCAGATCATTTAGAGATGCATGAAAAATCAAGGTGCATCTCATCCCACTGCATAGTGTAAAGACTAGCTGATTTGCAGGTGCGGCCCTTGCAAGGTGATGGCACCGAAATTCCAGGAGATGTCTGAGAAGAACCTCGACGTTGTGTTCCTCAAGCTCGATTGTAATCAAGACAACAGGGTCAGTTGGAATTACTCTCCCGTTTCTTGTGTAGTTGTATATATACTATTTTTGTTGAAGAGATCTTGCTAAGCTTCTTGGGGCTTGTTACCTGCAGCCTCTAGCAAAGGAGCTGGGCATAAAAGTTGTACCAACGTTCAAGATTCTCAAGGATGGGAAGGTGGTCAAGGAGGTCACCGGTGCGAAGATTGATGAATTAGCCCACGCGATCGAGACAGTGAAGTCAAGCTGAGCAATGCCCTGAAAAATTGCACCAATTAGCTTGCTATCACTAGTGTACACTATGGAATGAACCATCCTTTGTGGAAGTGGATAATCAACATGGAGAAAAACAGTTGTTCTAGTTCTTCTAACTATGATGATTTACCAAGTGTTCAGAACAATATACACTCGTCCATGTGGAGTGCATGATGTAACTAACCATTTCATACTTCATAGGGATAACGTTGCTTTCTAATCTTATTAATTTGGAAATTACCCTATCTTGCATCCTGAGCATGTTTTGCAAACTATATCAAAAAATTATCTTTCTGAACCCTTACAAGCATTAAGATGTGGAGTTCAAATTGCCTTAGTTACGTCCATTCCTATGATATTTCATGAACCATATCTTAAAATCTCTTGCTAAAGCACTTATACAAGATGTAAGCTTTTTTTAAAAAAAAATAGCAGGAGCTCTGCCAATCTTTATAGAAGAATTAGAGAATAATCCTAGTACCGGGCCAAAGGCCCCACAGCTTAAAGAGGGATGCAGAATAAGACCGTTACAAGGATGGACTAGGCACTGAGGCACCCAAAACCAATGAACCACTACTCGACTTGTTGCGAACTAAGATGTAGAGCTTAAAGTGCAAGTGTTAGGTAGTAAGCTCTCCTACATCAATTCGTTAGGAGATTACCAAACTTGCTATACCAAAATGATGAGTACCTATACAAATCAAAATACTTCACCATGGTAATTTTCAGATATAACATGAACTTTGAAGTAAAGGTACCTTAAAGGCATATTGATCCGTAGCTCCAGCTTTCCTAACAGTTCAATTAGCTCTGTTTTATGCCTGCCTAGCTTGCAACATCTCAAATGAATTCACGTATGACAAAGAGAGATGTTGCTGCTGCTTTTCAGTTCCTGATAGACATCCTGCCACGCTCCCTCTGTCGATCCTCGACCCAACTAGACCCTGGCTGTTTGAAGGGCAATTTTGTTCTCATCATCAACCTTACTCTTTCTGCCGCCTGCCATTGTTCTTTGCCAGCATATATATTCGACAGCAGTATATAGTTCCCAGTGTTCCGAGGTTCCAACTCAAAAAGCTTGTTTGCGACAATTTCTGCTATTTCAACATTGTCGTGTGTCTTGCAGGCACTCAGCAGTGCACCAAGAGCCCCATCGGCATCGTTTGCACCATCTCATAAGCCTCCTCAAGCCTCCCTGCTCGGCCAAGCATGTCAACGACACAGGCACAGTGATCTGCACGGCGCTCCACCCCATAATCCTGCACCATCGCCTCCCAATTCTCCAATCCTTTATCAACAAGCCCTGTATGCTGCACGCAGTAAGCACACCGACAAAAGTGATTGGATCAGGCCTGACTTCCTGTGCTTGCATTCTTTCAAACACTTGAGGTGCCAGCTTTGCATGCCCATGTGTCGCCAGCCCACTAATAAGTGCAGTATAGGGGTATGCATCTGGCTGTGCAATCTCACTAAAAGCACTGAGAGCCTACTCAACATTGCCGCACCTGACGTGCAGATCTACAAGTGCTGTTAGCACCTTCTCATTCCTTTCAATCCTCTTCTGGTCGACATAAGTTCCAGCCCACCCAGGCAACTCCGTGCTGCCAATCTGCACAGCAGCAGAAATAACCCCAACAATGGTGGCTGCATCAGGCTCAATGCCAGCAGCCTCCATTTCCCTAAACAGCGCAAGTGACTCCTTTGGCCGCCCACTCTGCGCATACCCGTTAATCATCGCTGTCCACGCCACAAGATTCTTTGCCGACATTTTATCAAACATCTCACGCGCGCCCCGCATCGACCCGCACTTGCAGTACCCTACAATCAGCACCGACCACGAGGCCGAGTCCCTGGTAGGAATTTCATCAAACACACGGAGAGCGGAAGTGACGTCGCCGGCATTGACGTAGACGACCACCATGGCGTTCCAGGAGACCTGGGTTCTTGAGGGCATGGAGACGAAGAGGGACTCGGCGGCGGGCACAGAGGCGAGGCTGGCGTGTGCGCAGAGGAGCGAATTGAACGAGACGGCGTTCGGGACTGGTATGTCGGGCGAGCGCGGCGTGGGCGGCGAGGAGGCCGTTGCACTTGGCGTAGAGGTCAACGAGTGCGCTGGCGACGGGGAGGCGGGCGGGGAAGAGCGCGAGGCGGAGGGCGAGGGCGTGTAGGGAGGCGCCGAGCGGGCGGAGGCGGAGCGACGAAGCGGCGTTGAGCGCGAAGGGGAGGGAGAAGTGGTCGGAGGAGATGGGCGGGCGCGGCATGAGGAGGAGCAGGCGGAACGCGGCGTGGGGGCGCGGCTTGGAGAGGCGGCGGAGGGCGCGATTGAGGAGCGAGCGGAGGACGACGGGAGGGGTGGCGGCGTGCGCTTGGAGGGCGGCGGCCGGCTCGGGCGGGTGGTCGGAGGCGAGGACGCGGGAGAGGCGGTCGAGGCGCGCGCTGCCGCTTGGTTGGGCCGCCATGGCGGCGGCCGCGGTCGGTGGAGAGGGAAAGTTGGGGTTGGGGGCATTTGAACTTGCAGGCTGGCCGTGTTTGCACTCTGGGCTGAATTTGACGGCCCAATTCTTGAGTTGGTACTTCTCTCTTTTTCTTTCTTCTTCTCTTCTCCTCTTTTCTTTTTTTGTGAGGTGAGTTTGGGATTGCTAACCGTTCTTTTTTCCATTTTCGTTTTTACTAGTCTACCACTTCTCTGCATAGAAGAAATGCGATGGGACAAATAGTTGCCTTACTGCAAAACACAGGTGTCATGAGAAAAAGAAAATTTATGGTGATCATTACAGCTTCCAACTTCCAAGTGTAAAGACCAAAAATACTCAAGGATGAAGCTTGCAGCCAGCCGGCCAACCGGCACTCTAGTTGATCTGGCACTTAGTTTCTAGTGTTGCCAACTACAGATATCGTATAGCTAGTGTTCAGCGATGTGACCTCTTCCCAGTTCCCACTACGACTTCCAGCTTCCAACAAGTAAATCCCAAAATTCACCTTGATGACTGAACAACCTTCAAAATATTGTAACTCAAGCCAAGTGTAAGCAAAACCCTGGTAGACCTGAACTGAAGTAGTAGTCTCGCGCACAACGGGTGATCACATCCTTCTTCACGCCCCCCTTTGTTTACAACGGGTTGATGACGTTACCATATCCACATGTCATTCATCCTTTGATTCCAAACCACCTTAAGCCAAGTGTCAAGGACTCCCACATGGCTTCCTCATCCCTATCTAGATGATAAGCTTTGTAGCCAAAAAAACACAAAAAAAAAACAATATACGCATCCGTCACACCTTTATAAATCTAAATACCCAGATTTGTTATTGTTCCTCCTGAAATACTTCAACCACCTCACAAATTTTTGATTTACGATTAATGACTTTGGTATGTGTTTCTTGATATGAAGGTACATGACGAAGACAGTGACGGGGATAGTGTGGAACTAAGAAACTGTTTCAAAAAGTCATTTCAAAAAACCATTTCATTCATTTTAACATTTAAAGAAATCAAAAGATAAAAGGCAAGAGACAACGAAAACAGAGCCCTCCCCGCTTCGTCTGATCATATCTATCACCTTGCTGTTTACCTGCCCACCCCTAGGGGTGGAAACGAATCGGATACGATCGAATAGCCTCAAATACGAATACGGATCCATATTTTTAAAACGAATACGAATTCGAATATTTTCAAATACGGATATGAATATTCTCGAATACGAATACGGATTTTCTCGGATACGAATATCGGATAAAATGGATTCCTAGCGGTTTTGCTGATTTTTCACCGGTTTTTGACCGGTTATCGATTTTAAACTGCTTAAATTCAAATTTTGAATCACAAAATTTGTACGGATTTTTCATGGCTTCTAGAAATGGATCGAATACGAATCAAATAGTCTCGAATACGAATACGGATACGAATATTCTTGAATACGAATTGTTCTAGAATTGTTCCATCCAAGTTGTTGCTGGACAAATCCAGCAATTCAAGAGCAGTTAGCCCTCCAAAATCTCTGGGAATTTGCCCATGAAAATTATTCTTCAGAAGTATCCTACATAGAAACAAGCATTAAGCAAATATCATCTGACACACGGATTTCATATAACATAATGCGGTGCGCTTGATCTCAAGAGTAACTTCTAAGTTCTAACTATCCTTATAAGTGTAGAAAAGTACTTACAGTGATTTAAAATGGTGAAGGCTCCCGATCTCAGGTGCGAGAGTTCTAGCCAATCCTTGGCCTGTTAAGTTCGTATATGTTGAAGCAGATAGGAAGTCAAGGTACATGATGCTTAATTAAAACCACCTTAGCAAATCATATCGGCACAAATATGATTTTTAAAAAAATCAAGTCAATAGCCAGCAGTTCAAGCCTTCAAGGACATCATGCGCTACCTCTGGATGCCCTGCCTCGTCGAGCACATCTAGGCCACCGCCTCCACTGTTGGGGAGGGGCAGCTTGCCGTCGACACGCCTCTGTCGTGGCAGCATGGCGCCATCGGCCTCTACGAGTCACCGAAGCTCCCGGCGGCCGACACCTGCTGGCCAGCAGAGTATTGCGAGATGACCGGCGGGCAGCAGACCAACACGTCCGCTGTCCCGAGCTATCGAGCACCATGACCGGGTGGTTCTCACCATCCATGGACTCTGGCGCGGGGGAAGAGGAGGTCGAGTGGGGGAGGGGGAGACGAAGGCGGAGAGGAGGAGCACTTGAGGAGTTGGGTTGACTGGTGTGGTCGTGAGGAGCAGCTGAGCGCCTGATCCTGAGCCGAGTGGTCTTGAGATGTGCGATGTGTAGGCTTATAGCGATCCCTTATTTGTCATATGATGTTTACCTTCCTTTTTTCCGTTAGATAATCTGAAATTAAATGCCAGATTTTGTATGAAATATGATCTGCTTAGGAGTTGCCAGATGTGAGAGACCATGTGAAGGGCACCCCATGGTTGTGATGAGTAATTGACTCTTGTTCTAGGAAGATTGAGTTTAGTTTTTGAGGTTTGTGCTAGTTACGCTTTGTCGTAGCCACGGCGAAGTGTTCGCAGCTATCACGACCACGTTGGTCGTGGTCGAAAGTCATGCGACCGATTACGACCACTTTGGGCGTGATCGAAGGTCACCGAGGGTCTCGACCACTTTGGCTATGGTCGAAGGGCACCGAGGCGACGACCACGTTTGGCGTGGTCGAGGGCGATCGACCACGTTGGTTGTGGTCGGCAGTTACGACCACGTTGGCGTGGTCGAAGGCCGCATGACCACGTTGGCGTGGTCGAAGGCGGCGACGACCACGCTGGTCGTGGTCGAATAGGTTACGACCACGTTTGGCGTGATCGTAGGTCTCGAGGAAGTTTAAGACTGGTTTTGCCTTAATCGTATCTTGGTCATGGTCGAAATGACAAATGCGACCATGTTGCCGCAGATTGGAACCTAGCCGAGATGTCACGACCACGTTGTGCGCTATCGGAAGCCGGTAGAACCATTTACGACCACGTTGTAGCGTATACGACCATTTTGGGCTTGGTGAAGGTCATTCGGTCGTTTACGATCACGTTGGCGTGGTCGAATGCGGCCGACCACGTTGTAGTGGGCTGCAGTCGAAGTCGGCACTCAAATCTTCGACCACGTGAGTAGTCGGCACTCTACGACTATGTTATTGAGAGCAGTCTGGCGTGGTCGGACGTGCTTGCACGCAGTTGGAATCGGTCGTATGACCTGCAGACTTGACCATTTGAGCTGGAAATTGGTCGTAGGGCTTTGTGATGAAGTCAGGGACCTTGTGCATTTGTTGGTTTATCTTTTCGATTGGTCGTAACGACTTTGGTTGAAGTCGTAGACTTTGAGCGTTAAAGCCGTAGCGAGTTGTGGGTGGTCGTAGCAAGTTAGCGATGATCGTAGACTCATCGTATCTGGTCGTATGGCTTGATTTTGTGGTCGTATGTCGTGTGCATTCATTGTTCTCTTTTTCCGACTGGTCGTAGGTGGTATACGACTTGGTAAGAGTGTGTTTTGAGTTCTGTTTTCTGGCTCAAGTGATTGGATACTATTTTGAGCCGTGCTATGTAATGGTTTGCTTGTCTGTGATGGTTTGCAGGACCTTGAGACTAGTCGTGGCGAGGCATGGAGGGCCGAGACTAGGCACGGGCGGTGCTGAGGTCAAGAGCGGCCAGGAAGTGCTGAAGACGACGAGGTCTGTGAGGTGGTTACAAGCCGAGGAGATGAGGAACCGGAGCTGGAGCTGCCAGAGGACCTTGGAGACAAGTCTTGATGAGGCTTGGAGTGGTCGGGACTAGACATGGGGGATGTCGAGGTCCAGAACGACCAGGGGAAGCCGAAGGAGACCTAGTCTTGCGAGGTGGTTGCAAGCTTGGACGACAAGGCAGGAGGAAACTTCCGGGAAGGCAGTGGAGTGGCATTTTGGAGAAATGCGGAAAGTCGCAAAGGGAAGCGTGTCTCTGCCAATGCACAGGAGTTGTTGGCGCTAACGGGCAAAGCAGTGGAGCCGTTGGGTGTAACGGGTAAAGCACTGGAGCTCGTTCTAGCTAGTGGGTAAAGTGAGTTGAAAACCCGGTGTTAGGTGGGGATTTGCGGGTTTCCCTCTTCGGTGTGTGTGTGTGGCTATAAATAGAGAGGGTAGAGCTCGGTACTTGTGAGATTCGATCCCGAGTTGCTCTGTTCTTCCTTTGTTATTTGTGAGTGTGTGGGTTCTCGGGATGGAGCAAGTGTGCTCATGTATCTCCCAGTTGGAGTGGTCAGAAACCTCCATTATCAATCATTCATCTCTCTTCCTCTATTTGATTTTTGCTGTCTTGAGATGTTGTGATTGACTTGTTTGCGATCTGTTTGAGAGCTTGAACTTCTTGCTATCCTTTTCTCTCCTCTCTTCTTCGTGAGTCCGCTTTCGGTCTTTGTGTGCTCGATTAGCTCGAGGCGGGAATCTGTCTCAAGGCCACTTGGCGATTCATTCCCGAGGCAGAGTCGAATTAGAGAAGTTCTCTTTACCGGATGATTGTGCGCCTTGAGTCCTTCTGTTCTTGGTTCATCCTCTCAGTTATCACTGTTTGATTTCTTTTGTCGGCTCAGGCAAGTGTTCGACCACGTGGTGTTCGACCATCAGTTGGCTTACGACCACGTGTGTTCGATCGAAGAAGCTAGTTCTTTCACCCTTTTTGTCGTGTGAGTACTTGGGGAGTTTTTAGAAGGCACCATTCACCCCCCCCTCTGTTGCCATTTCGGTCCTACAATTGGTATCAGAGCCGGTTAGCTCTAATTCATAGATCTTAACCGGTCTCAAGAGCCATGGCGACGGACAAGTACTCGACCAAACCTCCGTCTTTGATGGCCGGATTATCCTTACGGAAGAGCCGAATGGAAACATACAT
Organism: Dendrocalamus sinicus; assembly: GCA_036346575.1. Classification (NCBI taxonomy): domain Eukaryota; kingdom Viridiplantae; phylum Streptophyta; class Magnoliopsida; order Poales; family Poaceae; genus Dendrocalamus; species Dendrocalamus sinicus. The sequence continues at coordinate 57,788,109 of CM070642.1, read as the reverse complement.
CCGAGGCTCGGGGTATGCCATTTGGCGGAAGGTGAAGGTCGATTCGTTGTTCTCGCCGATGAGAACATCAATGTGGCAAACATGCCCGATGTTGAGGCAAATGCGAAGGCAAGGAACATCATTATCCAGGGCTTGAGTAGAAGCGAGTTCGATCGCATCTCCCACCTGTCGTCCGCTTACGACATCTGGGTGACCCTCGATGCATACCATGAGGGCACCACCCAGATTAAGACGGTCCGACAGGACCAGTTCAAGCGCGAATACAACAAATTCGAGATGCTTGCTGGAGAGTCTCTAGATGAGTGCTTTTCGCGATTTCACAAAATCTTGAGCAACCTCCGAGCGGTCGGTCTTACATACCCCGACTCGGATAACGCTCGCCAAATGCTCGCGGCACTCGATCTTCGTGTCTGGGAAATGAAAGTGACCACCATCAAAGACACGACAGATCTCTCGACCCTGACTCTTGACGCGCTGTACTCGCGCCTCAAGACTCACGAGATTGACGTTGTCTCTCGACGGTCGAAGTCACAGTCGATGGCTTTGGTCACCAATCCCGTTTCTTCTTCCGGGCCCTCTTCGGATTCTTCTTGCGGTTTCTCCCTTGCTGCTCTCTGTGACATAACTGATGATCAATTAGAGCAGCTTGCGGATGATCAGCTGGCCCTCCTAGCCCGAAGGTTTTCCCATGCCTACAAGGGTAGGAGAGACAGAAAGAGAGGAGGACCCGTGATTTTCTTCGAGTGTGGTGGCCCCAACCACATTCGGGCAAACTGCCCCAAGCTGGAGAAGGGCAAGAACGACTACGGCGGTTCGGACAAGAACGACTACACCGACAAGAACCGGAACAAGAAGCCTCCAGTACATCCACAAGGCAAGAAGAAGTTCCGCGACTTCGGGAAGGCCAAGAAGCTCTTCCACCGCGTCCTCACGGCGTTCGACGACCTCGACCTCAGCGAGGTGGAGGGATGGAGCGACGACGACGGGCGGGTGACCAAGTGCCCAAGGATGGCGGCGACGACTTCTCGGCATGTGCTTCATGGCCTCGAGGGCGAACTTCAATGACAATGACAGTGTACTCGACTCGGACGAGGTATGCCCCACCCACGACCAGCTCAATCAAGCATTTCTTAAGCTAGGAGGTTTTCATGCTAGAGCTAGGGCTAGGTGTACCGAGTTAGAGAAGGAAGTAGACAGATCGTCACGGGAGCTTACTTCACTTACATCCGCTCCTCCCGTGACGATCGTGATACATGCCGTGCCTTGCTTGATGACATGGAGAAATTAAGGACCTCTCATGATAGTGTGTCCTCCGAGCTTGATATTGTTAAGGTGGAGAATGTTAGTCTGCTTGCCGAGTTAGAGTTGAGTAGGATGGCTGTTACCCTACTTACTACTGATTAGACTACTTCTCCCACCTCATGTGAGGATAAGGACATTGCTGCTAGAGGACCTTATGCCATGCTTCTTGATCTGCCCGATCCTTGTAAAAATTGCAATAACTTGAAGATGAACTTAAAACGGGCAGATCATAAAATTGCTGAACTACAAGCTTCTTTGCTTGAGCCGATTGATTCATGTTTGAACTGTCCTAAGTTAACTGCTGAACTTGAAGCTGTCTCTAAACAGTTTCAAGAAATGATTGATCATGATAGGAAGTTGGCTCAGTATGCCTCTAAGGACCCTGTTAGCTCACCATGCATTAATTGTAACAAACTAAAATCTGACTTGGTTGCATTGGATGAGAAATGTGTGAAGCTAACCAAGGACCTACTAGAGAAGCCACCATCTGCTTGTATTGTCTGTGCTGAGAAGGGGGAGAAGCCCCAGGGTAAGGTTGAGACGCTTAGCGACGTGAACCAACCTGCTAGCAGTAGGACTGTCCATTCTGAGTCGGCTGTGCGTGCACAAGCCATTCGTACCTCTGCTATTGGTTCTTCATCTGCTCCCTTACCCCCTGCTGTTCCTTCTTCTCCTTGCTCTTCCTGCACCTCTCTCTTTCGGGAGTGTCAGTATCTTATGAACACTCTCGAGAGATTTGTAGGTGGCAAGAAGAAGCTTAATCTTATTCTGGACCAGTCTAAAATTTGCAGATTTAATCAAGGTCTAGGATATGATTTTTATGAGGACATGAGGAAGCATCCACCTGCTATTCTCAGACCCATCTTAGGAGGTGTGATCGAGGTTGAGCCCAGGTCTGACGAGGTTAAATTCAAATCAGCGGGCTTTGTCCAAGGGATCTCGGCGAAGAAGGTGATTCCACCGTTGCTTCGCCTCTCGGAGGCGAAGCTTCTTCGTGCTACTCCCACCTCTCAGAAGGTGAAGTACCACTGTACCCTCTGTCAGAAGGATGGGCACTCGATCGAGAGATGCTTCAGGCGCGCCAAGATCGCGTGCAGAGACCGTGTTGAGTCTCTTAGGGGTATTCGTGGTCGGCCCAGTTCGAGTACACCTAAGACCAACACGAGGTCTAGGTTTGCTCTGTTGCGGAGTTTAGGCGGCATAGAGGACTTGGTTTTTCCGAGTTTTCGCTTTCCGTCCTCATGCCGCCTCTGATCGTGTCTTCCGCCGTCATGAGGATAGATCTCGTTTCTTCCATCGAGATAGCTACTCGCGGCGTGATCAGCGTGTTGCCGGTGTTCCGACTCGCTCTCCGAGCGATCGGACCCGCGCGACCAGTCCGCTCACAGACCTTCGGCTTCTTTGAGTCACAGAGAGCGTAGGGTAGATAGAGGTCAGTCGTGCTTGATGACTTCATCTGCTCGACGTGTTGTTCAGTATTGGGTGCCAAAATCACTCTTGATTTACGATCGATCGATACTTTATTCTCTGCTTGACTCGGGTTCGTCGGGTAGGGAAGGAGAAGGTTTGGCTTGTAGACTCCGGTTGTTCTCGTCATATGACCGGAGACTCCCGTTGGTTCTCCTCCCTAGCCCGCGCTCCAGGTGATGAGACGATCACCTTCGGAGACGCCGTGCAGGCGCGTCATCGCCAAAGGTGCGTGCATGTTAATGCTTCTTTTATTCTTAAGGATGTTGCCTTGGTTAGTAAGCTGCGGTACAATTTGCTTTCCGTTTCTCGACTTACCGATGACGGTTTCGAGGTGAGCTTCAAGAAAACGCTTGCAAAATTCTTGACTCTTGGGTAGTCCGGTTTGCGGGATTTCTCGTTATGGGAGGATCTTTCGTGCTGATTTTTCCGAGTCTTCCGTGATCCTCTCGGTGTTTAGTTGCTTCGAGTCCCGCGACCTCTCATTCTGGCATAGGAGACTTGGTCATATAGGCTTTGACCATTTGACTCGAGTTAGCGGTCACGATCTCATTCGTGGTCCGCGAAACTCAAGATGGTCAAAGATCTTGTTTGCGCTCCATGCCGCACGGCAAGATGGTTGCCGCTTCTCACCCTCGGTCCACGATTACTATGACCGATGCACGGGACATTGCTCCACATGGACACAGTTGGACCAGCTCGAGTGTAGTCAGCAGGAGGGAAGTGGTATGTTCTTGTTGTGGTCGATGATTTCTCGAGGTATTCTTGGGTGTTTTTCTTAGCCTCGAAGGATGAGACATTTTCACATTTTCGAGGTCTTTTCAGTAGGCTTTCTGTTGAGCTCCCTGATGCCTTACGAGCGATCCGCAGTGACAATGGCACGGAGTTCAAGAATTCCTACTTCGAGAGTTTCTGTGGTGAGACAGGTGTAGAGCATCAGTTCTCCTCTCCGCACGTCCCACAGCAGAATGGCGTTGTGGAGAGAAAGAACCGTACCTTGGTCGAGATGGCCAGGACGATGCTTGATGAGTACTCTACACCGCGGAAGTTTTGGGCTGAGGCTATAGCCACCGCGTGCCATGTCTCAAATCGAGTTTTTCTTCGGGCACACTTGCACCGCACTTCTTATGAGTTGAGATACGGGCGAAAGCCTAGCGTCTCTCATTTTCGTGTGTTTGGTTGCAAGTGCTTTATTTTGAAGTCCGGGAACCTAGATAAGTTCGAGTCACGTTCTTGTGATGGGATCTTTCTAGGTTACTCGCCTTCTTCGCGGGCTTATAGGGTGCAGGCTGCGAGTCTAGCAAATTGGTAGAGACTGTGAGGTGACCTTCGACGAGGCCGGTCCGGGGCTAGGCACGATATCTCGAGTTCTTTAGAGCGATTCGAGCCCATCTTCGTGGATGATGAGGTTGATGGAGATGAGGGTTGTCTACGATCCAGTCTCTCATCCACCCTTGAGGTGCCTTCTTCCACCGCACCTCGGGAGATCGGCCCATGCCCTCGCTTCTTCCGGAGCTAGTGGCTCTGCTCCTACCTCCTCACCACGAGGTAGAGGCCACTTCTTCATCCCATCCTGAACCTCCTCGTCATATCCAGAAAAGACATCCTTCCGAGCAGATGATTGGAGACCTCCTTGAGCGAGTCACACGCTCAAAATCTGGCATGTCTCAATTCTGTCTCCATTCTGCCTTTGTTGCCTCATTCGAGCCCAAAGATGTTTCTCATGCTCTTTCCGACGAGTCTTGGGTAAATGCCATGCATGAGGAGCTAGAAAACTTCGAGAGAAACAAGGTCTGGTCGCTTGTCGAGCCCCCGCGAGGTCACAATGTCATTGGAACTAAGTGGGTGTTCAAGAACAAGCAGAGCGAGGATGGAGTGGTTATTCGAAACAAGGCTAGACGGTAGCTCGGGGTTCTCCTGTGTTGAGGGTTTGGATTTGAGGAGTCCTTTGCCCTGTAGCTCGACTTGAGGCCATTAGAATCTCGCTTGCCTTTGCGATTCTAAAGGTTTCAAGCTTTACCGATGGACGTCAAAAGTGCCTTCCTTAATGGCTTCATTGAGGAAGAAGTATATGTCAAATGACCTCCTGGTTTCGAAAACCCCAAATACCCTAACCATGTCTTCAAGCTTTCCAAAGCTTTGTATGGACTTAAGCAAGCCCCTAGAACTTGGTATGAGAGGCTTAAGTCCTACTTGTTAAGTCATGGTTTTGAGATGGGTAAAGTTGACAAGACCTTGTTCATCCGCCGTCATGGCAATGACCTTCTGCTCGTCCAGATCTATGTTGATGACATCATCTTTGGCGGCTCTTCCCATACTCTGGTTTCACAGTTCACGGATGTCATGAGCACCGAGTTTGAGATGAGTATGATGGGCGAGTTGACCTTCTTCCTTGGCTTCCAAATCAAGCAGACTCGGGAGGGTACATTTCTTCATCAGGGAAAGTACACTCGTGATCTCCTGAGGACGCTTCGACATGACTGATGGTAAGCCTGTGTCGACTCCTATGGCTTCTACAGCCTATCTTGACCCAGATGAGGACGGCGAGCGATTGATCGAAAGAGTTCGAAGTATGATCGGCTCCTTCTTTACCTCATCGCTCGAGACCGGACATACACTTCTCGGTGTGTGCGTGTGCTCGTTCGAGCCTCTCTCGCGTATCTCACCGCCAAGCGGTGAAGCGCATCTTCGTACCTCAGAGCTACCATTGACTATGGTATCGGTACTCTTCCTCACCTGTCTTTCCTTGAGAGCTTTCTCGACGCAGACTTTCTTGGTGTAGGATAGATAGGAAGAGCACTTCGGCTCTTGCCAATTCATTGGCAATTCTCTCGTCTCTTGGTCTTCTAGGAAGCGATCGGTGTTGCTGATCCACCGCAGAGGTCGAGTATGTTGCTGCGACCATTGCTGCGATCGAGTACTACTGGATGGCTTCGACCTGCGGGACTTTGGGTTAGTTATCGGCGGTGTTCCACTCTTTTGTGATAACATACTGCGATTAACATTGCTAAGAACCAGTGCAACACTCTCGGACCAAGCACATCGATATCCGTTATCACTTCCTTCGAGACCATGTAGAGAAGGGCGATATAGTGCTCCAGTTTGTGGAGAGTGACCACCAGTTGGCTGACATCTTCACCAAGCCTTTGGATAGTTCGAGATTTTCAGCTCTACGGGAGAGCTTGGGGTGGTGTGTCCTTACTGATTTGTAGTGAGGGGGAGCTTTGGGCTTTATTGCTTTTCTATATTGATTTTGCTTCTATCTCATTTCTATTGCTTTGCACTTGGGGTGCATCGGGCTTAGTCCTTCTAGCATAGGTTAGAGTGCTTCTCTTGTCTAGTTGTTTAGACTTCTTCTCTTATCTTGTGCTTCCAGGATGTTTCTTCTAGCTGTTACTTATCTCTCTAGATTGAGCTCACTCACTTCTTGTAGGTTCTAGCGAGGTTGGGCCACCCTCGGGTGCAGACAGTGCGTGTTTGCTCTCTAGTGTGTGATTTACTGTCAGCTGGCTGTCCTAGAATCATATGGGGTAGATGAGAGTCAGTCTGAGCCATAGTTGTCTCTATGTCTTATCTATGCTTTAAGGACTGCCTGTTTTGGTTTTATTTGCCAGCTTCTCGATTTATTGCTTTGGTTGAGAGAGTTCTTTTGGGAGCTTCGAGCTTAATTGTGACATAACTCAACTTGAACTAAAAGTTGCATCTAATGTTGAGGGGAGCTGTGTTTTTTTGCATTTTCAGCATTTCGCATTATAATCAATCTGCATTGAGCCTTGATTATTATCTGTTATGACATGCTTTAATGCTTTACACCTTGCCATGATTTATGCTTGGTTGCTAGATTTATCATGACTTCATATGTGTAGACTTGCTTTTGCCATGATAAGTTAATTAAAATTGCTCAACTTGAATTAAAACTTGTCATGCTCGCATTTGAGTCTAGTCTTGCTTTAGCTATCCTTTTATGATTCATGCCATGTCAAATAGGCTAAGTTGAGCGTTGAATCTCTATCGAGCCTTAGATTGAGCTATTGTAGTCTTTTGATGATGCATAAGTTAGTACTACATGTTAAAATGCAAAAAGATCTCTTTTGTGCGAAAAACTGATCTCACCAATTCTCTCCTATGAGACGGCTTGCCATTGCACTTGGCATGAACTTAGGAGAGTTTTGGATGACCTAGACTATCTTCTTAAGCTTATCGCTTGGAGTAGTCGCATAAGGCTTGAGGTCTAGCACATGACAAAACAAAAATCTGGTTGTCAACAACCTTCGATTTTAAAAGAAAATATGTCATTTGTGCTCAATTTGCTTAAGCCACAACAAGAATCAAGTAATTCAACAAATGCTTCATTCTCGGACTTGTAGCACTCTTTTGGCCTCGATTTGAGCTTCTTAGTTACGCTTAGCTTATTGACATGGCTGCATCATCCTTGGATATCTCTATTGGACTTTGCTCATTGATGACTTGACTTGATCACAAACAACACTATATTTCAGATTGTCATCCATGTGTTCTCGCTGGCTTATATATATGTTGTCATGATCTAGATAGCGTTTTATTGAGTTATGGCTTGGTGTAGTACTTGTTGGTCATTATGGATAATTCTCATGGCTCTAATCGCTTAGAATAATCAAACTTCACCATATTCATCCATTGACATGTCATATTCTCTCTATTGCATCTTGATGTGTTTATTGCCAAAAGGGGAGGATAGAGAAGAAAAAGTGCATTGGGTTCAATTTGTTCATCGACATGGTCATAAGTTTCATTCCCTTCTTTGGACCATGTTGGATTCTTCAAACTCAAACTCAACTTCTTGCTTTTTCGGTTTTGTCAATATACTCATCAAGGGGAGATTGAGAGACCATGTGAAGGGCACCCCATGGTTGTGATGAGTAATTGACTCTTGTTCTAGGAAGATTGAGTTTAGTTTTGAGGTTTGTGCTAGTTACGCTTTGTCGTAGCCCGGCGAAGTGTTCTGCACTATCACGACCACGTTGGTCGTGGTCGAAAGTCATGCGCGATGCGACACGACCACTTTGGGCGTGATCGAAGGTCACCGAGGGGTCTCGACCACTTTGGCTATGGTCGAAGGGCACCGAGAAGCGATGACCACGTTTGGCCGTGGTCGAGGGCGACGACCACGCTGGTTGTGGTCGGCAGTTACGACCACGTTGGCGTGGTCGAAGGCGCGATGACCACGTTGGCCGTGGTCGAAGGCGGCGCGACCACGTTGGTCGTGGTCGAAATAGGTTACGACCACGTTTGGCCGTGATCGTAGGTCTCGAGGAAGTTTAAGACCGGTTTTGCCTTAATCGTATCTTGGTCATGGTCGAAATGACTCGCACGACCATGTTGCCGGCGATTGGAACCAGCCGAGATGTCTCACGACCACGTTGTGCGCCATCGAAGCCACCAGAACCATTTACGACCACGTTGTAGCGTATACGACCATTTTGGGCTTGGTGAAGGTCATTCGTGTCGTTACGATCACGTTGGCGTAGTCGAATGCGGCCGACCACGTTGTAGTGGGTGCGATCGAAGTCGGCACTCAAATCTTCGACCACGTGAGTAGTCGGCACTCTACGACTATGTTATTGAGAGCGATCGGCGTGGTCGGACGTGCTTGCACGCAGATTGGAATCGGTCGTATGACTCGCAGACTTGACCATTTGAGCTGGAAATTGGTCGTAGGGCTTTGTGATGAAGTCGGGGACCTTGTGCATTTGTTGGTTTATCTTTTCGATTGGTCGAACGACTTTGGTTGAAGTCGTAGACTTTGAGCGTTAAAGCCGTAGCGAGTTGTGGGTGGTCGTAGCAAGTTAGCGATGATCGTAGACTCATCGTATCTGGTCGTATGGCTTGATTTTGTGGTCGTATGTCGTGTGCATTCATTGTTCTCTTTTTCCCGTGGTCGTAGGTGGTATACGACTTGGTAAGAGTGTGTTTTGAGTTCATTTTCGCTCAAGTGATTGGATACTATTTTGAGCCGTGCTATGTAATGGTTTGCTTGTCCGTGATGGTTTGCGGGACCTTGAGACTAGTCGTGGCGAGGCATGGAGGGCCGAGACTAGGCACGCGCGTCTTGAGGTCAAGAGCGGCCGGGAAGTGTCAAGACGACGAGGTCCGTGAGGTGGTTACAAGCCGAGGAGATGAGGAACCGAGCTGGAGCTGCCAGAGGACCTTGGAGACAAGTCTTGATGAGGCTTGGAGTGGTCGGGACTAGACATGGGGATGTCGAGGTCCGAACGACCAGGAAAGCCGAAGGAGACCTAGTCTTGCGAGGTGGTTGCAAGCTTGGACGACAAGGCGGAGGAAACTTAGGGAAGGCGGTGGAGTGGCATTTTGGAGAAATGCGAAAGCGCAAAGGAAGCTATGTCTCTGCCAATGCGGAGTTGTTGGCGCTAACGGCAAAGCGGTGGAGCCGTTGGGTGTAACGGGTAAAGCACTGGAGCTCGTTCTCGCTAGTGGGTAAAGTGAGTTGAAAACCCGGTGTTAGGTGGGGATTTGCGGGTTTCCTCTTCGGTGTGTGTGTGTGTGGCTATAAATAGAGAGGGTAGAGCTCGGGTACTTGTGAGATTCGATCCCGAGTTGCTCTGTTCTTCCTTTGTTATTTGTGAGTGTGTGGGTTCTCGGGATGGAGCAAGTGTGCTCATGTATCTCCCAGTTGGAGTGGTCAGAGAAACCTCCATTATCAATCATTCATCTCTCTTCCTCTATTTGATTTACTGTCTTGAGATGTTGTGATTGACTTGTTTGCGATCTGTTTTGAGAGCTTGAACTTCTTGCTATCCTTTTCTCTCCTCTCTTCTTCGTGAGTGCGCTTTGGTCTTTGTGTGCTCTCGATTAGCTCAGGCGGGAATCATCTCAAGGCCACTTGGCGATTCATTCCCGAGAGCAGAGTCGAATTAGAGAAGTTCTCTTTACTGGATGATTGTGCGCCTTGAGTCCTTCTGTTCTTGGTTCATCCTCTCAGTTATCACTGTTTGATTTCTTTTGTCGGCTCAGGCAAGTGTTCGACCACGTGGTGTTCGACCATCAGTTGGCTTACGACCACGTGTATTCGATCGAAGAAGCTAGTTCTTTCGCCCTTTTTGTCGTGTGAGTACTTGGGGAGTTTTTAGAAGGCACCATTCACCCCCCCCCCTCTGTTGCCATTTCGGTCCTACAAGATGCTTTAGTTACAATATGCTTGAATGAACAAGATGTGTACATGCAAAGAAAATAAATGAATTTGACTGGGATCCTGTAATCAGTATACTTTACACGACAATTTTAGTTGTAATATGCTTTAATGTGGAAATACATTAACGGAAAAGATGCTGCCCTTAAAATGAAGTTACTAACATGGATGGGCAATTGCGATCTTATGCACTTCGAGCAACTAGTTTGAATATGTAGTGTTGATATGTTTGATTTTAGTTGGCACTGAATATGCCAGGAGGGGTACCTAGTTAATTGTCCAGTGCAACACATTGAAATGTTACGAGTGACAGGTACAGTAGTTGTGATCTTCCCAGAATTAATGCATTGTCCTTGTACTACTAAAATTGGTTCATCTATGCTTTGAACTAATACAATTGTTAAGCTAAAACACAACATTTGAACAGTGTGATGCCCATTTCTAAGAAAACGGTTTGCTTATCTTCCCATTATTGTGTTTCAGATCAAATACATTATCCTTGTACTACTGAAATCAAGCATGCTCATAACAAATCGTGATCTCCTCGATGGGAATTGTAGCCGACATTATCCTCGGATGCAAACATTTAGATAAAAACATGGAAAAGTTTTTATGACAGCTGATTGCAATTTGTGCTCATTGACATGACTGAAAAAAATGCTAGCAGTACTCTTATTCCTGTTGTGTGTATCCTGAAGGGTTTGGGCTCCTTAACTTTTCAGCATTACCAATATGGATGGTGCTTTATGCAGAAAACGAGTTGTATGCGGCCTGATTACATGTCCAGTCAAGACGGCATAAATGAAAAAGATGAGAGGGATTCTGAGTGATTGGCTCATTGAGGTAGAAAAAGCATGTAAACCCTGAACCTTTTTTATCTTACAACCTGTGCTGATTTGAACTGTGCATTTGAGACTCATTATATTTTGTATGTCTCTTGACAGGTCCATTACAAGTTTGAGCTGATGGATGAGATGCTCTTTCTTAATGTGAACATAATAGGCAGATTCTTGGAAAAACAAGTGGTGCCAGGAAGAAGTTGCAGCTAGTTGGAGTGACGTCTATGCTTGTTGCTTGTAAATATGAGGAAGTCTCAGTCCCATTTGTTGAGGATCCAATGCTAATTTCTGATCGGGCTTATACCAATGAAGATGGCGACCGCTGTCGTCTTTGCCATCTATAATTACTTTGGACTAAGCTAAGCCGACACGACAGACTTTGGGTCGTAGCTAGGCCGACACGACGGACTTTGGGTCATGCCTCGACCTGACCAGAGACGAGGCAGGATGGCTGGACCGAGTCAGCCCAAAGCACACAGGATGCAGCCCGGCCTAAGTCCCAACTCTAGCCACCACCCACCAGTCAGCACTGCTTCCACTATGCTCACTGGTGCGGTGACTGGTCCAATCTCCCGAAGTGAGGTCACTTTTGGCGAGACAGATCAGAGATCAGCCATTCAGCTGCGGGCTCGGGCACTGGATGGGGAGCATGGATAAGGCACGAACCACAAGGCTCGCCATTCTTCTTTCCCGGACCGGATCCCTTAGGATCTTCTCGCCAGTTTCGCAGTGGCGAATCGCGACGAATGCATTCTCCCTCAGATTCAGTGCACGATGCCACATTGCCACCACTCAGTCAGAGGAGTCGGAAGCAGTATTAGCAAGCGGCTACTGTGGCAAAGCAATCCCATTGGATGCCAAGATGGCCCGGACAGAGACGGTCTCGCCACGCAAATCCATACAGAAACGAAGGAAAGATCAAAATGGCGGAGGCATCGGTGCCGGGACAACGACGCTGCTCCCCTCTGCTGCAACGCCAAGAAAGAATGCGCATTGCCGATCACCATTTGCTGGATTGCACAGGACGAAGGGGAAAAAGCATTGCAAAGCCTATACGTATCACGCCGAATTCGACCCAGATATGACGCGAGTTCGCGACCCCAAGAATCCGAGAAACATATAGCCATTCACAACTTAACAATATACACAAACCATCCATTACCGCGAAAAATATCGCCACCAGGCGGCGGCGGCGGCCGCCGCCGCCGCCGCCACGGCCACCGGAGGCAGAAGTACACGCAGGCAGCGCAAGCGAGCATTCCCGAACGTCGCTGTCTGCCGGATCGGCAGCTTGGAACCTCCCAGCCGCCGTGGCTGTAGCTTTCGCCCGCACCGGACACGGAAAAGAACGACAACAAGAACAGAGCGATGAGGTGGTGAGGACCGGTTACTAGCTAGTAGCAAACAAAAGGAATGCCCACTCTATCTATCTGCACAGACGCCGGCCGGCCGCCGCTGCAACCGCCGGCGACCGACCGACCGATCACTTGCTTGTCTCAAAACTGCGCTTCTGGTTCTGGCTCGCTGATACCATCATCGAATCCGCCCCATCATCGCAACGCCGCGCCGCCGGACAACGATCCGTCCACGTCGTCGTCCTCCCGCCTCTGCGGCGCCCAAGAACAAGAATTCAGAACAGTTAGCAGGCTGCAAGCGTACTAACGGAGTGTTGATACGAAAGATCCGTTTTTGGTGGGTTGCTTGGTGTGTTCACCTGTTGGGACGTGAGGAGGAGCGGGTCCGGGGTGCAAGACGGCGGGGCCTCGAAGACAGCGAGAGGGAAGTGCTTGAAGACGACGCCGACGTCGAAGTAGATGACGCCGGAGGAGGGGACGTCGACGCGGATGCCGCGGACGGGGAACCAGAGGAAGAGGTCCTGCGCGGAGACCCCGGAGAGCGCGGCGATCCGGCCGTAGCTGATGACCCCGGCCACGCTGGCGTTGTACCGCAGCCCGACCTCGAACCGCGCGGTGCACGCAGACTCCAGCGCCGCCTCGAACCGCCCGCTGCCCGCGTCGTGCCGGAACTCCGCGATCCCCGCCGGCAGCAGCCCCCGCGGCAGCCCGTGCGCCCGCAGCACCTCGTGCGCCGCCTCCGCCGCCGTCGCCGCCGCCTCACCACCACACCCCGCCGCCGCCGCCACCACAAGCAGCGTCCACAACGCGGCCGCCATTCTCGAAGAGCCGGCGATGCGGGGGAGGGGACGGAGAGGATTGGGATGCAAGGGAGGGGAGGAGGCAATAATTGAGGGCGAAAATAGAATGAAATGCCGGGGGAAATGGAATGGATGGGGGTGGGGCCGACCTGCCCGTGACCGGAAAGCGCTTAATTAGGGGGCTCGGTTTGCTCCGTTTAAAGTGCTTTTGCGGGGGCGTTTTAATTATGTTTAGCATGTAACAGCGGCGCAGCATCAGCGCTCGGCAGCCGAGCTGGCCGGTTCGCTGGTTTTGGCTTGAGCGCGGCTGTTGCGAGGGGATTGGCTGCGTTTCCTGCCTTTTTTTTTGGTGCGCATTTTTAGGCTTGATTCTGTTGTTCTGCTTCAAGTGTTCGTTGCCTTTTACGCCTTCTTTGAGTGGAAAATTTAACTATTTGTCACCTTTATGACTCGAGTGGTAACAGATTTGTCACCTAGGATCATTGTCAGTGACTCAGGTGACCCCATATATAAGTGACAGAGTGAATTGATCAACCTTAAAAGTGGCAAAAAAAATTAAATCTCCCTCTTTGAGTTGGTAGCTCATGTCTCGTATGATCAAATGCCAAGGTAAGAGACGTGAAACGAGATGGTGATCATGTGAGCTAGGTGCCTCGCCAATTGGATTATTACGAGAAGTAATGACGGTCAAAACGAGGTGCTGATTAGCATAGCTTTTCCATTTCACCAGGGATGTGACGTTGAGCAAGCAGAGCCATTTCAATGTTGTAAGTCAGGTGCTTGCCAGTAGGATTACCAAATGTAGAGCATCTGATGTGAACAACGTGTAGGCCTTGTCTGGATCACAGGTTTTTGTAAAAACTTGATTTCACGAGACCGGCTTTAGCCTGATTTTACGACAACTTTGTTTGGCTACTCTAACTAACTAGCGGGATAAGGAAAAACTGGTTTTCTGTAAACCCAAAATATCGCGTTTTTCAAAAAACGAGTTGTCGTTTTTAACAAAACTGGGTTTTGCATGCTCGTTATCTTCTCAACAGATACGGCTATTCGGCGTCGCTATCCGAAGTTGGATCAACTGATCAAGCTCATGTCTATTGTTATTATAAAAAAAATCTAGAGAACGGTATACTATTCTTTGCTTAATCGATGGGATAAAGAAATTACATATGATGCATCTCGGTCAACTCATCTGATGGACTTATGTAAGACCATGTGGTGGCAACTCTATATTGGTGATGAGTATTTGACTTTTCTTATGCTTGATTGTCATTGTCATTGTTTAAGTTTGATTTTGTGTCATTTGATATCTGGATTTTGCTATCAGGTAGACAGCGTCTGATCAGCTGTGGTTGCGATTTGACCGGTGTGTGTGGTAGTACTGATCCGTAGTTGGTGATAACTATTTTTCAGAGAAGTGCTCGTCGGGTTACGTGAAGGAATTGAGAGCGGTCTGACCGGCTTTGTAATGGCAGTCTAACCGGTGTGTCGAGCGGTTTGACCGGTCGTGTAATGACGGTCTGACCAGTGGGAGTTGGGCGGTCTAACCAGCATGGTTGTCACGGTCAGATTGGTCCCCCTGTTATCAAGTTGAATTGGTTTTGGTTGTGTTAGTCATAGTTGAGTCCATACAAGTGTTAGTTATGGCGTAAGCCCATGCAAGCGTTAGGCATGATGGGAGTCTATGTATGATTTGTTTTGCTAATAAGTGTCAAGTGCACATCATTTGTGGTTGGATCAATTGCTTGCTTTTTGATGTGCGGCATGCTTGATGATTGTTACAATTAATAGCAAGACCGAGGCTACAAAAGGGGTCCTAAGGCTATGGCATGTCACGTAAGTCCGAGTGAAGCGCCATCTCAAGCAAAGAAACACGGAAAAAAATAAGGATCGTAAAAAGGCAAGTGTGCGCATATAGTGTGCCAATTGGAGTTGTGTGTTTTAAGTGGTGACGGTCCTCGAAGTAGGCGTATGATTTCTGTGGCAAGTAATTGGGCATCACAGACTATGGTGTAATATGGTGTACCATAGAACTCGGGCGTTTTAAGTGGTGACAGCCTCGGAGTAGGCATACGATCTTGACGACGAGGCATTGGGCATCGCATCTTCGTGTGGAGTCAGGTGAGTGGCAATTAAGGAGTGGCAATTAAGGTAGTTGTCAATACTAGTTGGAGTGATGGTTTGCAAGGCCGCACATTAATCTAAGTGGTTTAGGCCACATCTTAGAGGATTGAACATCTTATGGGGCTATTGGAGACATGGAAGTTGCACATTAAGAAAATATGCTAGTGTGTATGGGTGTAAAACCAGCTTGTGTGTGGATTACTAGGTTTTTTTATTTGTAAGTGGTTATATCTACTAATGGTTGCTTGTTGTTTAAGGCTTGGTGAGAGATAAGGAGCCTCTAATATATAAGCCTTGTGTAAGTTGAGACAACTAGCACTTCTAGGGTTGTGAGAGAGATTAGGGTTTTCTTGTATGGAGCTTTGTATGTTTCTGCTCTAGCCTTAGAGTTTTGTCCTCTGAAGATAGTGGCTATAAAACGTTCATCTCTAAGTGAAATGAACATCCAAAGTTTGATAGAGTAAGTTGTGCCATAGATCCTTCTATGTACTTTTTATTTGCTTGGCTTTCTTATTTGGATTTCTCTTTTCTTAATATTTTCTATACCAAAGATGTGTCAGAGGTGAAAATATCTCTTGGAGATCAGATCCTATCAATATATGATCTTCTATGGATAGTTCTTGAGTTTGCCCTTTTTCTCAAAAGAGGTGATTTTGGGATTTTGCTTTTGTGAGTTGATTTGGTTTGAATTCATGCTGTGATCTAACTTCCTATGACAAATGAGAACGCATTCAAGATTATCTAGATCATCAAAAACTCACGAGCAAAAGTTGATTAAGATTTCTCTTTTCTACCCAGTTTTGATGAAACCCTCCTTGTTTTCGATAAAAATCAGAACTTTATCATCAATCTTTATGAACCACGATTGAAATAAAATTTTGAGGAGGTTCCAGAGGAGGTCGAGCACCACGACGGGCGGGAGTAGGCCCGGTCCGCCTACCGCTCCTCGAGGTGCTCCACCGCCGCCTCCCGCACCAGCATCGATGGCTCCTGCATCGCACACCGCCCGCTGCAGCACAGCAGCTGCGCCATGCCGTGGAGCGATGGTCGGCGAAGCTCGTTCCCTCGACGTTAGCCCTCGCTGCTGGCGCCACCAAGCAGTGGCACCGAGTCAAGGAGCGTGTCGCCGCAAGTGCTCAGAGAGCGAGGCATCGCCGTTGAGGGAACACCTGCGAGATCGAAAGGAAGAATGAGTGGGTGAGGAATGGGGATAGCGGAGAAACAGAGGGAGGAATGAGTGGGTGAGGAAGCGTCCAATATTTTATTAGCTCGGACATCTGACGTGTATTATTTTCTTTTTTCTATTCCAAATAGAGTAATCTATAAATCTATCTTAACAGAATGACAACTTAAAAACCAATTTTTGGTAAAAATCCCACTAAAACATATTTTCTGAATACTTGCTTTTTTAATCTATGAGATCCAAACAAACACTTAAGCCTCGAACCGCAGTCACCCACCCCGCTCTAGTCACAGGTTGGCAAGAACCGCCGCTTTTAGGAAAGAAGCCTATATTTGTTTTTCACTTGTATTTTCTTTCATGAAGGTTTGCTTTTGTTCTGAAGTGGATTAGAATCACTGTTACTCAAGGTTTAGATTTTTTTTTCCAAACTGACATCATCTTTGTTTTTATTTTAGGAGGTAATTTGTTTTTTAACATCATTTCATCCCACAAGAAAGTTCCCCCTGAACTGTGCTGGGTCCGCCTGTCCGCGACCTTTGTGATAAATTAGTGAGGTGCTGAGCCGTGGGATTAATAACAGCACCAGCGTCAGCATTCTCTGATGTCG
Organism: Dendrocalamus sinicus; assembly: GCA_036346575.1. NCBI lineage: Eukaryota > Viridiplantae > Streptophyta > Magnoliopsida > Poales > Poaceae > Dendrocalamus > Dendrocalamus sinicus. The sequence continues at coordinate 57,771,246 of CM070642.1, read as the reverse complement.
CAGGGGCCGGGCGCGACGCCAGCCTGCGATTGGTTACGTGTTTCCTTGTTTTCGTGCGTGTTTTAGGCTTGTTTTCGTTGTTATGCTTCAAGTGTTGGTTGCCTTTATGCCTCGTTTGAGTTGGTGACTTAAAAGCCTCACCAGTTGGATTACCAGATGTGACAACACTGGAAATGGGATCATGGTGGTGATTGGCATAGTAAGCCTGGTGCATCACTAGTTGGATTACCAGATGTAGAGAACTTGCTGTGAACAATGTTTAGGTGGAATTCTGGAACTCTGTGATTAATGGGATTAGTAATATTGGGAACAATCTCTTGATTGGAGCGGGAGCTGCGAGAATACTCGAATTATAAAGAGAAGGGAATATATATAAATAACAAGGGTACTATGGTGCCTAGGCTTTATGATTGAGACTTTTCATCTATAATTAAGACTTTCTATCCATGATTGATTTATTTCCAAATTGACGCCTTTTCGAATTAATGAATGTTAACGGGTTTACTTGATATATTACACTTGCACGTATCTAAAAGCAATTAAAAACAAGAAGGTTTGGTGCTCAGACACTATAATACCCTATTTTAACGTCCTGTATGTATGTATGTTATTGGCTATGTTTTTTTTATGCTGTAGCTTATCAAGATGGTAACGGACGATAGAGATGCTAATATAGATAACATGCAAAAAAAAACTTTAAAAATATACTTTAAAAATCCACCGTATTCTTTGTGCTTCAGAAGAAAACGAAGCAAAAAGCCAGCCCAAAAGAACAGGGGCAATTGGCTCATGTTAGCGTGAAATAGGTAAGGAGAGGGCTACAGGAGTTAAAAGAGGAAGGAGAGAAGCGTCGTACTCGTACCAGTAGTGTTGCGCCTGGGAGGAGCATGTGACGTGGGCACAGAGGAGTAGCCTGTCATTGCCCGGTTGACGGGGAGGTAAAACGAGGAGGAACAAGAAGGAACCCGTGGACGAGGACGAGATTGCCGGGCGTCCGTGGAGCGCCAGTGTCGTGTGGGGCCCGGGCTCCAGTCACAGTGTGCCTAGGTTTGATTCTTCTTCGCAGCATCGGTTCCTCGCCGAGCAGACCCTGCTGTACGTAACACAATCCTACAGGGAAGTCGATCGTGCTAGCCGGGTACAGCCTATGTCAAAAAAAAAAATTAAGGCCGTTCGGATAGGCTGAAAAATAATATCTAAAATTATACTATAACTGGTTAAAATTACACTGTGACATAATTAAATTTTAAAAAAATTAAAAATAGAAAAAAAAATGTTAGCTCATCACGGATAACATAAATAAATACAGAAAAAATAGGCAAAAAAAGCTCAAAAACCAAAAGTTCATAAACAGAAGAAATTTATAAATAGTGAAAAATAAGTTAGAAGCCAGAAGTTTAAACCGAAATAAGCAGGGCATAAGGCCATGCGGAGATTAACTCCACAAGAAAACTGCAAAAATAATGTTCTTTCTTGAAACTCCCGCGGAATGCTTGTGTTCATATCCAGTAATCACGCTATTTCCCTTGGCGGAACAGTCCTGCTTCCTCGTCGGGTGGCTCCGTCAAAGGCACTTAGGCCATTCTCAGTGGAGAATTTCATGGCGTTGTTTCCAAAACTGCCACATCATGTAAAATGAAATGAAACATAGATAAAACATCCATCCTCAATGCATAGTTTCATTCTATTGTTTCATAGACATTTAATTTCATGACTCATATAGAGTTGGTAATCGTGTCAAGAGAGTTTCATCTAGATGAAACTCACTTCTTCTCTCTCTTCTTAAAAATGTTGCCATATCATCAAAAATGCCTATGTGGCAGCCTATTAAATGCAGATGAAACTCCCACTGAGACTGGCCTTATAATGCAACAGCCGTAAACGAACAATAAACAATGCATTATGTCATTGTTTTTTTGGTTTATTGGTTTTTATCTATATATTTTCGAGATGATAGCAAACAATAGAGATATAGACATAAACAACACTTAGCAGTTTTAAGTTTAAAGATCTCTTTAAAAACCGTTCCATTTATTTTCTGTCGAAGAGCGAAGTGCATTAGTTATGCATCTGGATTTTAGAGGCTTCCATCCTATGGTGGTGATCGGTTCGACTGAAAAGCTCATGGCTTATGGTTGAAAACACTGTAGCTGGCTGAAAAAAACATTGTAACTGACAGAGGCTTGTTTAGCATAATTAAATTTAAAAAAATTTAAAAATATAAAAAATATGTTAGCCCATTACGTATAATACAAACAAATAGGGGAAAAAAAGAACCGGCAAAAAAGCTCAACAAAAAGCCAAAAGTTCAGAAAAAGACGAAACTTATGAATAGTGAAAAATAAGCCAGAAGCCAGAAGTCGAAGCCGAGTTGATCAGGTCCACCGCATTTGCGCCCTCATATCCATTCTGACATGCATCTGACTGTACCTGACCGAAACGATAAATTGCCATCCAACTCAAACCAATGGGGTGTTAGCCCCCGATATTTTTTGCTTTTCAGCTGTTTTTAATTTTTTTAGTAATTACTATTTATTAGGCTAATAAATCATAGTCATAAACTACAATCTTGTCTAAAAGAATAGGCCTTAAATTATGGGGCGAGAGAAACTAGCATATTCTCTTTTCCTATGCTCACAAAATTGCACTGAACAAAAAAAGGAGGCACTCCTGTGCTTTCCTCAATAGTGATTTGCACAATTTTTAAAACGTGATGAATAATTGATAGATGTTACTTATCTTTTCGTTTGCTTTGAGATTAATGCTACTCTTATTAGAGAGGAGAACACTGAAGCACTGCTAAAATAAACATATTCTTTTTCTAAGTTGTAAAGATGTACTTAGCTTACCAGTCAAAAATGAAAATTGATTAAGAATAAAAGGAACGATTTTACAAGGTGGCATTTAGACTAGATCCGTCAGCCAGTCATGCAGGTCCAGCGACCACCACCATTCTAGAAAAAAGATATTGCCTGAGCAGGGGCGGAGCCAGCGTATAATCATTGAGGTCCAGTGACCTCAATAAAATTTAGCAAATTCTATAGAAAATTACGGTTTATTACTGTTCATCAGTGGAGGGGATACCATCGTGCAATGGAGGTGACCTCAATACTTCTGTCGTCTGGCTTCGCCCCTGTGCTCGAGTGAACCTAGTCCAGCGATCACTCGCCATTCCAGAAAAGATACTGCACGAGTGAACCTAGCCGTCGTTCACTCGGGCAGAGATAACGCCCTACAAGCCGTCGCGCAAGGGGGGTGGTTCAATCCTTCGTTCCTGGTGTTACAAACTCACAATGAAGCAAAGCGGAGACAATACTAGTGATGTGGCTCTAGCTAGTGTTCACTTCTCGAGGATTCAGCTGCCTCTGGTGACCACAAGCTGTCGGGGAGGCAAGCGAGGGGGCACTATAATAACAGTAGGGATCAATTCATCCCTAACACACACACAGAAGAAAGGAACAGACCCTATTTCGTTTTTATGGAGTCACGCTTGGATAGGCTGTACGTGATGTACGTATACGAATCTTCGCGCAAGGCATCCCTCCGCCCTCCTTTTCCGCCCCCAAATCGAGTAAGAGTCTTCCTCCCCCTTTTCCGTGGCCGGCAATCCATGGTCGGCAAGCCGTAGTCGAAGGCCTCCATGCAAGTTAGGTTGTGACGCAGGAAGAAGAACAGGTTGCGCTCAGTTTTGGAGGAAAGGAGGAGGAAGAGGGACTTACGTAAAGATTTGTGCACGTGCGCTACGAGCAACCTATCCGAGAGTAATCTCGTAGAGACGAAATGTGATCTGTCCCAGAGAAGGTCCTCCCCCACATAGTGGTATTGGCAAACGGGATTCACACACCACCAGTCGATTGGCCAAGATTTTCTCCCGTTTCTCCCCTGAAATCTTGCTGCTAGTTGCACTGCATGCACGCACGCACCCATCCCTTCAGCTTCTCCCATCAACTTTCCATCGGAATTGATGGGTGACATTGATCTTTGTCTCTTTTCATGCCCAGATCGATGCTTCTTGTTGTTCTCCGGCCTTTTGCCTTCATTCCTCGCTTCCATCTTTGGCCCTCCCTTCGTTTTCCCTTCATCCCATGATGTGCCATCACATTGCGTACGCCTCAAAGTCGAAAGAACACCTCGAGAAGAAAGGAGATAGCTTTGTTATTTTTGGTTTCTGATTTATACTATAGTAACTAGCTTTCAAACAAAATGTTTTTTAAGTTAGAACTATAAGTCGATAAGTAGTAGACACTATACCAACTTCAACTATACTGACTAAAATCACATGCAACTATTTCTCTTCATATTCTCTCTCACGAACAATTATAATTCAAAAGTTATATGTTATAAGTCACAGTAAAAAAACTAATCTTCATAGTACCTTTCTTCATCTCTCCAGTTTGCTAAGTTGCTTGATGCATTTTTCTCTCTCACAAACTTGCATGCATGAATGATTTGGAGAAAAGAGAAGAATGATTATGCAAGAGCGGCCCCCTGCTATACCCCCACTTTGCCCATCATGTACCACAACCTGGATGTCCAGGTAACTGGCTCGATCATAGGTAGGGAAATAATTAATTGATGGATAGTATCGTGTAATTTGCCGATCCATTCCCGAATTTGCGAGTGCTGGCTGACGTGGCCTCATAGTCGAAAGGACATATATAATAGTATAGGTAATTGTCATTTATAATATATTTTATGTTATCTATAAACAATATAAAAAAATTTATATAATAATTTATCTTTTTTACATACCTTTATTAGACAACTTTTTATGTACAATATGTCTTATAGGTAACTACCATTTATAATACCTTTTATATTATCTATAGACAATACAAAAGATAGTTACTATAATAATTTGTTTTTTAATATCTCTATTAGACAATTTTTATGTATAATATGCCTTATAGTCAACTACTGCACGAAAAACTGTCCAATTGTCTACGCTCCTCCTCACTCGTCCATATTTTTTTGATATCATATATGATAATATTTATTGATAACTAACGCCATACTATTATATACGTGCACTTGCTTCCTACCACAGAAGAGAAGGTTAATTACCAGTTGACATTGATGGCTCTAAATTAGGCTGTGCAGTAGGCATGCTATTCGCGCTTAGTTAATTGGTGTTTTTTTAACTGTGGTATGGTTGGTAGTTTTTATTTATGCTTTTTGATAGGATAATAGGCGACGGAGGCACCGACATGAATAATATATATAATTTTGGGTTTGAGAAGCTATTTGAACAATCTGCTTCAAAAGACCACTTATTTCGATATTTGCCTTTTTAATTTTCGAAGAAAGCAAGAGTTAAGAACAGAAACAAAAAAAAATAAAAGGTACAGGATCAATGCCCAGTGAGCGAGGCTGTGGGTGGCGAATTAGGTGCCTCGCGGCACGGATCGGTTGGTGAAGCCACTGAACTCACTAACGCCGATGGGCAAAGTGGTGCGCGGGCGAGCAATGATCGTGTCGACCTGTCGAGTTCCTTGCGAGCGCACACGTAGGATGGCGACGGCCGGCGCAAATGATGCAGGCGGCGAAAACTTTCTGCATGGATCGATCCAGGGGAGCGCCTCCGCTCCAGTCAACCTGCATCGCGCGCGCAACTGTGTGCGCTCCCAGTTCAATAATTATTACGGTCACTTAGAGCGCAAGTCAAAACAGTCTGCAAAAACTAGAAAACACTATACACTTCGAACAACATAGACCCTGTTTGGTACAACTTCATCAACAACTTTATGAGCTGTTGTGAGCTGTTTTTTTTGCCAAACACCCTTTTTGCAAACAGCTTCATGGATGAAGCTCCTTAAATCATGCTCTCACAAGGGAATGGGGTTGGGTGAAGCTGAAAATAGTAGCTTTTCACAGCTCTCTCTCTCAGGCTCGCAGTTCTAGGAACCCACTGCCCTTATAGTTGACATAAATTACATCACTTTGCCACTGGGTCCCCATGCATATTTCCTCTCCTCCCGTTCGCACTTCTCTACCGTTCGCACTGATTTTAATTTTTTAATTTTACTTTTTTTAATTCATACTCATTCAAATATATTATTTTTAATTCATATGACCATATACAAACATACAACTCCAAATGTTAGAACAAATCAGGTAGACAGGGGCATCTTGGACAATTGCCCTCTCTCAGCCATGCATGAAGCTGTTTTGCCAAACAGTTTTCCAAAACAGCTTTAGCTTCACCGGTGAAGCTGTTCGTGAAGCTGAAACAAAAAAAACAGTTTCACTAGTGAAGCTGAGCTGTGCCAAATGGGGCCATAATGTTCTCTCTCTTGCTCACTCTTTCGACCATCGTTTCGTCATGCTCTCTATCTCGCTCACTCTCCCTCTTGCATTGACAGGGGTACCACTATTGCCGATAGGTTTATTGTGCTCCCGAATGTAGAGGGAGGTTAGAGAGACGGTGGAGGGTGGTGGTGAAGAAAGGCACAACGAGATGGTACACTAAATATTAGATTGGGCTAAGAGGATGGTGGAGGAAGACAGATGATTAGTGTAGAGCTACACTGGCATTGAAGAAGAGAGAGAAAGGAGAGCTTGTCAATGGAAGTTATGCTGGCACTAGAGAAGAGAGAGAAAGACAGAGAAGGGAGAGAAAAGGAGAAAAGGAAATTAGAGGCTATATCGTTGGAAGCTCCCCAAAGATTTAGTACTCCCAGCTGCTTCCAATTTAGTCGCGTCTCACCCACGGATAGGTTTGTTTTGTATTACGTTTATAAATTTAATCTTAGTTCGCGAGATGAGAGCGTGTTGATCCCGGAATGATCGATTGATATGGATCAGATCCACGGTACGTACACGCGTCATGATACATGCGACAGGAGCTTCATTATTGGAGTACTTGTTTTGTTAACCGTTGAGCCCCTTCTTTTCAGTTATTAAAATCTGTATTTTAATTTTTCTACACTAACTAGCTTTTAAATAAAGTGTCTTTTCAAGATAGAATTTATAAGTTAATTGTAATATATACTGTAACAACTTCATTTATATCGGCTAAAACCGCACGTGAGTTTCTGTTATTCCGTGCTTTCTTACGAATAGCTCAAAAGCCATAGATATATTTTTTGCTTCAGCTTATAGCTTTTAAACCATTCATGAGAGAGTATGGAATAACAGAAACTTGTATGCAGTTTTTATCAATACAAACGAAATCGCTACAGTTTGTACTTCAACTAACTTATAGACTATGTCTTAAAAAGACACTATGTTTAAAAGCTATTTTCTGCAGATCAGATTTATAAACTACAGTAAAAAAAATCCAAAGCAAAAAAACATGGCACGTTAAAAGTGTGGTGGAGACGTCCTTTGCGCCCAGCCGTGTCATGGGACATGGCTTTATGGATTATGATGATTGCTGTTACCTACTAATGGAACAATCCACCTCACTAATTTACTGGGAGTTTGTTTCTCTCCCTTCCGTGTCCTGTGGTAGATGAGCACGCTTGAACTATCACGCAGGTGGAAAGAAACAGCACTACAGCAGGGAGGAGACTAGCGAATTTAGTGTTAAAATGGGCCAGCTTTGGTTGAGGCTGGGCCAAGCAACTTGGGCCATAAGGACCTCGGCTTAAAAGGAGCCCAGTTAGCTTTCTAGGCCCCTAGCATGATTACGGGCTACGTATCGTGTTGGGCTATTTACATTCCAATTTCCTCCTATCAAAGAACCCCGGATTTCTTTCTTGAGAGGAAAAAAATCCTTTCTTTTTTTTTTTTTGCGAGAGAAAAACCCAGTTTCTGACTTCGCTGAATTTCGCAGTCATGGAAGGAAGTAGTAACCTAACACAGAATCTCTCTCTCTCTCTCTCTCTGAAAAAAAAGACTAATGCGACAAGCGTTAAGATGTGGATTGAGCCTCCATCTAGCTCCACGAGACCAAGATCAGGAACTAACTGGAACGGATGAGAATAGATGTACGTAGCTGTGCTATTCTATCCTGTTCAGAACGTCCTTTTCTGGTTTCAAAAAAAGAACGCACTTTCATCTCTCGTTCATGCATGCACCGAAAAAAGCATCCATTCAAATTAAAACGAGCACACCGTTGCAGACGATTTTTCGAGCCATTTTGTTTTGATATATCCAACAGATATGAACACGATCACACGAGCCAGGTTCGGATCTGTTCGGGCTAAGGCCGAGGCTGGATCAGGTTGGGTTTTGTCAGGCATTGGTTGGGCCACTGGGCAAACAAGCTTGTTGCCCGGCCAAATGCGAGATCGATTTAACTAAGAAGAAATACACACCCAAATAGAACTATACACCGATTTAATTAAGAAGAAATAGGCATCCAAATTCGAGCCAAAGCTAACTCGAACATAGATAATGGAGATGCACACACACACATTGGCCAACAGATAATGAAATTTTTACGGAGACTGCCCCAACATGGGAATGGGGTGCCTCTCACAGCTATCTGGTCGTGCATCGAGATTCACGACATGATGATCGGATGGTACGAGGGGCATCCAGATCATCCGTTTAGAAGGCGGAACACAACAAATCGGATTCAGGATGGGACGCACACATCAATGAAAGCAAAGCTTGCACCTTTGTAACTTCGTACAGCACGTTAATGGTGGTTGACATCTTTCTTCATACAAATCAACTAAGAATACCCCATCGTAGGGTACTAATTACTGAATGGCTGTCATTTTCTGTCTAGGCAGCAACTGAGACATTTGACAAGTTTGCGTCAGTTGGGGTGGCAGCAAATTTGACGGTTTATCTTGTGAAGCACTTCAACATTGGGCAACTCAAGGCAGCCAACATTACCAACATGTTCTACGGCACGCTTGACTTCGCGCCGCTGCTAGGCACCTTCATCTCCGACGCCTACTTCGGAAGGTTCAAAACCCTAGCCTATGGATCCTTCGCTAGCCTCCTGGTATGTCCATGCCACGACAGAAGTCCTTCTCTCTGTCTCATTTCACCTGCTCGTCGACCCAAAATCAAAAGGAAATGCAAGATCAGTTGTCATTGTCAAAATGAGGCCCCAACAAAGGAATGGAATAATCAGCAAGATTGGTTAATGGATGAAATGACGCGCAAGGAACCCCAGTCAATGCTTAACACTTTAATCGTTTATTTAACGCAACATAGCTTCATATCTCAGCAAATGATATTTTTACTGGTTTAAGCTGTTCTAAGGAATCATTGTCCGCAGTTACCCAGATTTCCCACCAAGATCAAGGAGTAATACCGCACTATGTAGATGCTATCATGCTACAGCATGCTGCTACACACTATTACTTCATGTAGCTTAAAGTACAAATGCAGAGCACATGACACACAATTCACCTCATTTAGATCAAGATGCATATTCTAGTTAGATTGCACTTGCTTGATGGACAGAACCTTACACAAGCTTAAAACAACATGAACATCACAACTGTACTAAAATTCCTACAAAATGCTTGTGCATTGCTTCAGAGCCTATAGTACATTGAGATTAACGTCTTCCTAATCTGTGTATTTATTTGGTATGAAAACAGGGGATGCTGGGAATGACTTTGTCTGCATCACTTCCAGCTCTCAAACCACCAAGCTGCAATCAAACAGCCCGATTAGGTGAACACTGCAATAGTCCATCAACACTCCAGCTGAGTGTGATATACCTTTCCCTAGGGTTCCTAACTATAGGTGGTGGATCCGGCCCGGCAGCTTGCCCTTTGGAGTAGATCAATTCGATAAGACCGACGAAGAAAGTTGAAAGGGCCTAACCAGTTTAACTGGTACTATGGCACAACTGCTGCTCCCTGGTGTTCTCTATGACTCTTCTCATCTACATCCAGAACATCAGCTGGTCAATAGGATTTGGCATACCCACATTCTTCATGTTTCTGGGAATTATCATCTCATTTGCGGGTACCAGACTTTATGTCCATGTACCACCAGAGGAAAGCATCTTCGCCGGAATTGCCCAAGTTTTAGTGGCATCATTTAAAAAGAGAAGACTCAAGCTTCCATGTCCTCACAATATAAATCAACAAGAGTTAATGCTCTACAACCCTCCCACAAGGGGCAACCGTATTTTTAGATCCCCACTTACTTCCCAGTTCAGGTAAATATATGTAAACCCTATACATGTACAAAATTGAAAGTATCTGTAGGTAGAGATGCAAACAGCTTCCAATAAAAACTGAAATAATTAGCCACAGTGAAAGTATCACAACATATCGAAAAAAATATTTGATGCTGCCCTATTTCCAAAAGCATCCTGATTTTTCCAAGCAAAACCAACCTCCAATAATTAATCAGGTTTTGTTGTTTGATTGAAGTTTTGCTCATTACCTATGAGCAAGATGGAAGACTTGTACAACTAGATGTTAAACTCATACAGATTATGTATATCCTAACTTGCAAGAGTATTTTGTAGGCTTAACAACAACGACACATAACTATTTACCAATTAACGATATGCATGTACAATGCAGAAATTCATGTGTGTTGGTAAATAAAAGCCCTTTTCTGCAAGTAAAGTGAGTAGAATGTCCTACATGCTTAAATAAAGTGAAAAGGAAACATAAGGAACATGCTGGTCCTGTCAAATAATAATAATAATCCTTTCAAAGACTTATATACTAGATGCTAGGATTGTCTGATCTGATGCATATCAATTGTTATTCATCCTCAGGTTTCTGAATAAAGGTGCAATTGCAAGGGATGGTGATATAAATGATGATGGTTCTGCAAGAAACACATGGGAGCTTTGCAGTATCCAGCAAATAGAGGAGGTTAAATGTTCAATAAGAATTGTGCCTATTTATATATCTGGTGTCATATGCTTCGTCGCAATGGCTCAACAGTTCACCTATATAATCTTGCAAGCATTAACAATGGACTGTCACCTTGGGTCACACTTTGAAATTCCTGGCTCTGTTATATCCATGTCCCTCATCGCCCAAACTGTATTCATCCTTGTTTATGACCGAATTTTAGTACCTATAGCTAGACGATTCACCGGAGTGGAAAGTGGAATTACACTTCTACAGAGACAGGGTGTAGGGTTGATGATTTCTCCAATTTCAATGGTGGTAGCACGACTTGTTGAACGTAAACGGAGGAACTCGGCTTTGTCTAATGGAGGAATAACACCTATGTCAGTCTTGCACGCCAACTGGTTTTGATGGGTATTGCTCAGGCCTTAAATGCAGTTGGACAAATGAAATTCTACAATAAACAGTTCCAGAGAACATGCAAACCCTAGCAGGATCCCTATTCTTCTGTACTTTAGCAGGTGCAAACTACTTGAGTACTGCTCTAGCAAACATCACGAGAAAGGTTACTACCAGAGATGATCACACAAGCTGGTTACTGTTAGTCGCTGGACTCTTGCTCTTGGTGATAGCAAGATCCTTACTCTCATGGAGAGGATGACACTAGGAGATGGGGCAAGTTTTCTTGTTTATTGCTCACACAATGCCATGCCAACCTGAGGGGTTGGAGATACATATTTATAGGCTGCTAGTCAGCCAAGCATATGCCAAGATGCTATCCTAAACTAGTCCAAGATGCTGTCCTAAAGCTAGTCTAAGATGCTAAAGCAAAAAGCTGCTAAAGCAAAAAAGCAAGTCCTAGATGCTAAAGCAAAAAAGCAAGTCCTAGATGCTAAAGCAAAAGCAAGTCCTAGATGCTAAAACAAAAACAAAAAGCACCATGTACACCATGTGCAGACAACACAAAGACTTATTTATCAGTTACTACCAGAGAAGATCACACAAGCTGGTTAACAGACAATATTAATCTTGGCAAACTTGACTATTACCTCTATTTCATTGCCCTCATGGGAGTACTGAATCTTTTCTACTTTCTTATATGCTCACACTACTATCAATATAAGGCCATGTCGCTCCATGCTAAAAAATCCATCAAAATACACACCAAGGAAGAGGCAGCTACAGAGGTCGACATTGACATAGGTGCAATTAGCAAATAAATACTGCAATGGTAATTTGTTCTGCACAGAGAATATACTTTTGGTCACGTTTTAGCAGTGCTACAGGAGGAAGAACCAGGGCTGCAGGGGTGGTCACCCTCCCAAGGGTAGTGGTAGCTCTTCCCAGTCAGGTTCTTGCTAGAGCTTCCCTACCGAGGTTCAGCAGGAGATGCTCACTCTGCTTCAACGCCTTGCTACCTCAGCTCCATTTGGCTCTGCTGGTTCTGCTGCTCAGTCTTCTGGTGCTCCGCCGCCACCACCTCCTTCCTCAGGTGTCGCATTCCTTTGGATTCTAGATTTTGGTGCTTCATTTCACATGACACCAGATTCTACTCACCTCACCTCAGTGGGTCCTCCTGTTCTTCCTCACACAGTTACAACTGCAGATGGTACCTTCCTGTTGCAGGACGAGGCACTCTCTACTTATTCCTTTTTTGTTCCTGCAGTCTCTCATGTTCCCAAACTAGCTATGACTATAAAACTTATGTCAACTGGTCAGATCACTGACCATGGTTGTCGTATCATTCGAGTCTGATTTGTGTTGTGTTCAGGATCATCGCACCAGGACTCTAGTTGGGATTGGCCTGAGGCATCATGATTCGCAGCGTCCCTGGGAGCTCGACTGGCTGCACCTTCCTTCCACTGCCTCCACCAGCCAGTCGGTCCTTTCTACCGCCTCCGCTTCAGTCGTTTCTTCCACTGCCACCTTCATCCAATGGCATTACCGTTTGGGTCACATCGGAAGTTCACATCTGTCTTCACTAGTTCGGAGTGGTGTTCTTGGGTCTGTTTCTAGTGGCACTTTCCTACACTGTATAGGTTGCAAGCTTGTCAAGCAGTTGCACTCCCATACCCCTCTAGTGATTATATGTCTCACCGTCCTTTTGATCTTACTCATTCTGATGTTTGTGGTTCGGCCCCCTTCGTTTCGAAAGGGGGTCACTGCTACTATATAATTTTCAGTGATGAATTCTCGATATACTTAGATCTATTTATGCCTCCTCATAGTCAGGTTCTTTCTATTTATCAGTCGTTTGCAACTATGGTTCGTATTCAGTTTGATTCGGCCATTCGTGTCCTTCGTGTTGACTCTGCTGGTGAGTACCTGTTTGCTGCTCTATCTTTTTTTTGCTGACTAGGGTACTCTTCCTCGGTACTATTGTCCTAGTGTTCATGCTTAGAATTGTCTCTAAGAGTAAGCATTGTCACTTGAGACCACTCATGCTCTGATGCTTGCTTCTTATGTTCTGCCTCATTTCTGCGCTAAGGTTGTTTCTACAGCTACTTATTTTATCAATTTACAACCTTCATCTGCTCTTCAGGGTTGTACTCCAGTTGAGCGTCTCTCTAGTAGGCCTCCTCAGAACAATTATCTCCATTGTTTTGGTTGTTACTGTTTTGTTCTTCTTCCCCCTCTTGAGCACACCAAGATGACCGCTCAATCAGTTGAGTGTGTTTTTCTTGACTATAGTTCTAAGCAAAAAGGTTATTGTTGTTATTACTCTGTTGCTCATAGGATGAGGATATATCGAAATGTCACTTTTAATGAGTCTCGTCCTTACTATCCTCGGTCTTCTTTCACCAGTTTAGCGTCCTCTGATGTGCTTTCTTTTCCACTATTTCCACTCTTCCGTCCTTGCAGCCACTGCTCTTGCTGGTCCTACAACTTACTGTGAGGCTGTTGCTCATCCGAAGTGGCAGCACACGATGGCAGAGAAGATTGCTGTTCTCGAGCGCACTGGCACTTAGGATCTTATTCCCCTACCTGCTCGTGTCACTCCTATTACGTGCAAATGGGTGTACAAGATCAAGACTCGTTCGGATAGTTCTCTTGAGAGCTACAAGGCTCATCTTGTGGCGCATGATTTTCAGCAGGAGTATGATCGTAACTATGATGAGACTTTTGCTCCTATTGCTCATATGACCACTATTTGCACTTTTCTTATTGTGGTCTCTGTTCGTCAGTGGTTCAACTCTCAGTTGGAAATCAAGAATGCCTTTCTCAACGGTGAATTGCGTGACAAGGTCTACATGCAGCCACTCCTTGGGTATTTTATCCCTGACGGTATGGTTTGTTGCCTTCGCCGCTCTCTATGGGCTCAAGCAAGCCCCTCGTGCTTAGTTTGAGAGCTTCTCTTCCGTTGTGAGTGCTGCCGGTTTCACCACCAGTGATCACGATTCTGCTCTCTTTGTTCACACCTCTCGTGGTCGGACACTTCTTTATGTGGATGATATGATCATTACTGGGGATGATCTACAGTATATTGCTTTCGTGAATAAGCGTCTTAGTGAGCATTTCTTATGTCTGATCTGGGTCTCTTTCATTATTTCCTTGGGATTGAGTTTTCTTCTACGTCTGAGAGCTACTACCCTCCCAGGAGAAGTACATTTAGGATTATCTTGCTCGTGCTTGTCTCAGTGATCAGCACACGGTGGACACTCCTGTGGAGCTTGGAGTCCATCTTCGACCCGCTGATGGTGAGCCCCTTGAGGACCCCACTCGATACCGTCACCTTGTTAGTGGTCTTGTCTACCTTGAGATCACTAGACTGGATATTTCCCATTCTGTTCACATTTTGAATCAGTTCGTTTCAGCTCCACTACAACCACCTTCTTCGTGTTCTGTGATATCTTCGCGAGACCACCTCTCGTTGTCTTTTCTTTTCTCGCTCTAGCTCTTTATATCTTCAGACGTACTCTGATACGACCTGAGCCAGTGATCATTCTGATCGTCAGTCTCTTTTTGCTTATTTTGTTTTTCTTGGTTTCTCTATGATTACTTGGAAGACTAAGAAGCAGATTGCAGTTTCTCGTTCAAGCGCGGAGGCTAAGTTGAGGGCTATGGCATCACTGACTGTTGAGATCATGTGGTTACGGTGGCTTCTTGCGGACTTTGGTGTTTCTATCTCTGCATTAACTCCTCTCTTGTCAGGCATCATGGGTGCGATCAGTATTGCTCGTGATTCAGTGAAACATGAGCTCACAAAACATATTAGCGTTGATGCTTCCTACAGGAGATCGCAAGTGTAGACGCAGGTGGTTGCTCTTCAGTATGTGCTTTCAGAGATTCAGCTAGCAGATTTCTTCACCAAGGCGCGGACAAGAGCTCAACACAACTTCTACCTCTTCAAGCTTAGTATGTCTGATTCACTATGAGTTTGAGGGGGGTGCTAGACATGTATAGGCTATGTAGGATTATTACTTTGAATAGGGATTCCTTGCTTATTTTTCCTTACTTGTACCTGGTATATTTGGCCTTTGGCCCATTGGAAATAGATACGAGGTCCATTTCAGCAATATTTTTGTGGAACTTCTGAGGCCTGTTATATTTTTGTGGAACTTAATTAAGTCCCTAAAATATGTACAAGTAAGCACACGCCATTCACCATTTGCTAGTACAGCCTTTCATGCGTATAATGCTTAGATTACTAGGGCTCGGAAAAGTAATGGTAACTAGCCAGTTAAAGGCAGTTGCTGATCAAACCAATCAGCTCCATTTATAGGTGACCCATTGGGGTTTAACATGTGAAGAAGCAAAGTGCCAAGTTATATAAGCTTTAAATTATTATTTTAGGTGAGTTCACACAGTATGGGTGATCCTTCATATAGTTAAATGCATAAAACAAGTAACTGTTTCAAAAATGCAAAAAAAAAAAAGATGCATAGAAGCACCCCTGTTTATGGAGATTGGATTTGATTTATTTAACTTAAAATGTTTAGGATACACACATTGCAATGAGTCTAATAAAAATCACAGCAATGTTTTTATAGAATAAGGAGTTTACAGTAGGCAAAAACATCTTTGTTTCTGGGAAGGGCATGAATATGTCGATTAAGTTTACCCCACCGTAGAAAGTCGTGGAACAATAACTGGTGCACCACGGACTTTGTCAAGAGCAAAACTTATCCGCAACGGTCGTCCTAGCATTACCTGTAGAATTAACAAAGAGTGTGCTCATTTGCTTGATTATTGTATGATTGCAATATTAACATAGTAATCTGTAAGATAACTATCTTCATAAAGTTGTACCTTTCCATCCATAGCATCCTTGGCGCACTTAGCTTCATAATCATTTGAGAAGTGAACAAACCCAAAGCCTCTTGACCTTCCAGAGTTTTTGTCGTACATTATTCTCACTGCAACAACAAATAGTCTCCATATAATTTTGCTTAATTATTCCATATAATGTTGCTTAATTATAAGCCTAACTAACATAAAAAAGCATTAAGCATTACAATCTGTGGGATGAATAGAATATACAATACTAAAATCTATTATGGACACACAACCTTATACCAAGTTGTTATGAATATTGTGTATGTATTCATAAGGCCCAAAGGGCAATATATAGAGAGGTACAAGGAGGATGTACAGAAGGAATACAAGGTATATTAGGAAACAAATAACAGACCTAATCTATTTCCTATTCTATCCTTAACACCCCCCTCAAACTCATGGTGGATCACACACACTGAGTTTGGAGAGAAAATACAAATGTTGTGCCCTAGTCTGTGGCTTCGTGAAGAAGTCAGCAATCTGTAACTCTGAGGACACAAACTGAAGAGCAAGTACACCCTCCTGCACCTGGGAGTGAGTGTATGAAGCATCCACACCAATGTGCTTGGTGAGCATTCTTAACATCCAGCTGAGAGATAGACCACTGGCGAACAGAAGCAACCGCAACAAGAGTGCGAACAATGGTCATATGAGCAACAGGAGCAAATGTCTCATCATAATCTCGACCATACTCCTGCTGAAAACCACGTGCGACAAGACGAGCCTTGTAGCGCTCAATGGTAGCATCAGATCTGGTCTTAATTTTGTACACCCACTTGCACGTGATAGGACGAGCGTGCACAGGTGTCGGGACAATATCCCAAGTCTCTGTACGATGAAGCGCATCAAGCTCCTCTGCCATGGCGAGCTGCCACTCAAAATAAGAAGCAGCCTCACGATAAGAACTAGGCTCAGTGACAGAGAGAGCATGAGCTGGCGAAGCAAAACCAAGACGAGCAAGAGGCCGAATAGTTGCCCGGTCACGAAGGGCGCAACTAGGAGCATCATCAGATGAATCAGACGTCGGTGTCGACAAGAGACCAGGAGAGGGATCTGGTGAAGGATGAAGACGTCTGGAGTAGTGCACCCCAGAGAAACGAGACGGTGGTGCCATAGGAGCAGGAGGCGGTGCTGCAGGAGGCAACACAGGAGGTGAAGGTACCGAAGGCGGGGAAAGGGGGGAAATGGGTGAGGAGTCAGGGAGAGACAACCAGGAGATCGTCTCGATGGTGGAAGCAGTGTGAGGAGCCGAATCTCGATAGAAGAAAGGTCGAGATTCGTCAAAGACAACATCTCGTGAGATCCTAATCCGTCGAGTAGAAGGATCATAGCAACGATAACCCTTATGCTCAGAACTGTACCCAAGAAACACACACTCGACTGACTGGACTGTCAGTTTAGTGCGCTCACGAGGCGGCAGCAGGACAAAACATGATCCGCCTTCTGAACTTTGTGGCACTCCTGGCACAGTGGAGAAGCCAGCTCATCTATCTGTCGCCAGAGACTAGCCAGAGCTCGGAAGAAGTCGTCGACGGAAGAATCTCCCTGGCGAAGCATCTCCAACTCACGCTAAAGCGAAAAGAACTGAGCATCACTGCTCTGCTGGTATCGCTCACGCAAGTACTCCCAGATCTGTTGAGTAGACGGCAGACCAACAATATCTGGCTGAATGGAGTCGTCGACGCTAACCACAAGGATGGCACGAACACGGGCCTCATCAGCACACCAGCGCTCGAAAGCGTCAATGGCATACTGAAAAGCCTCGTCAGCAGCGTCAGCAGCAGCAGCATCAGCCCCTGCCTTCTTCTTAGCGGCCTCATTTGCTCCAGGAGGTGCAAAGATAGACTGCCTAGGAGGAGGCTGAACCGGCGGTGGCGGAGAAGAACGAGCACCAGTAACATGTCCCCAAAGGCGGAGACCATCAAGCGTAATCTCCATGAGGGAAGACCATAGCCTGTAGTTCGTTCCATGGAGCTTTGTCCCCGAGAATGGGATCGCAACAGATGGAACGGAAGCCATCGGTAGGCGGCGCTGGACGGCGCAGCAACCAAGGCAACGAAGTCTAACAGGCGGCGCTGGACGGCGCGGCGGTTAGAACAACGTTTTTTTTGCTCTTTTTTTTACTAACTATAAGAATGAAGCTGAGCTGTGAAGTGAATCACACTTCACCAAGCTTCGCTTCTCGAGCTCAGCGGTGACCGGCCCAGCAGCAGCGGCGGCGCAGTGCCCGCGCGCAGAGGCGCGAGCGACCAGCGCCGGCGATGGCGGCGCCCGCCCGATGCAGAGGCGCGAGCGCCCGCGCGCAGAGGTGGCCGGCAGCGGCGCGGCGGCGCATGACAGCGGCGACGCGCGATTCGTCGGATCTGGCGGCGTCGGCGTCGGATCTGGCGGCAGCAGCGGCGACTCGACACGATCGGAGCAGCAGCAGCGGCAGCGGCACAGGCGACGTCGGAGAGCCTCGGGCAGCGGCGGCGGCGGCAACAGAGGCAGCAGAAGAAACTAGGTCAGAGCCCTAACCCTAACCTTTGCTCTGATACCATGTTATGAATATTGTGTATGTATTCATAAGGCCCAAAGGGCAATATATAGAGAGGTACAAGGGGATGTACAGAAGGAATACAAAGCATATTAGGAAACAAATAACAGACCTAATCTATTTCCTATTCTATCCTTAACACAAGCAAATACTGGTACGACTCCACTAGATCATTCCACCGAATATGCACATCGGCATGTTATCATTCAGAGTAAACCATAGTGCCATGTGAACCAATAACCACACACCACAGATGAACTTGCACCAAACAGAAATGATAGCAATAAACAGGAATCCATGTGCATTAACTAGACTGCATGAAGGTACGGATAATTAGACTTTAGAGGGCTGCAAATGTTTATTGGTTGAATGAACAAGAGTGCTGCAAGGGCACAATATCAATATATTTCCCTTTATTTTATGACTTCATCAATCTTAGTGTCAACATCTGAGAGAGCAATATGCATGAACATACTATCACTTTAAAGGAAGAAAGGTACGGCCACACAACTAGATTCATGAACAAACATCCTAGTTAAACCTTAAAAGTGGCTGATATATAGGGACTGCCAAATAAAAATGCAAATTGCAGCAGGAATACTTGGATTGCACTTAACCGGATCTATGGATGCACATATAAGGAACATATATTATCAAATATATCGAGTAAGTTCCTGCTTATATTTTCGCAATTTGTCTAGGGACTAACTGTATGTCCACAAGTTACATGATGAGGTGCACCCTAATACATTGCTCAAAAATTCTATACTGCACACAACTGGTATTTGCAGGCTCTTCTACCAATATTTATTACTACGAACTGTATGCTGTTGCTGTAGCTGCGATTCAGCACATGCATGTAATCAGGATAGCTTAATCAGAGTGGTTAATATCAATGCAGATCAGATCAACCAGAGGCTCGTACTGTTGTGCCTCCAAATTCTAAAAACCAGTGAGATTCTAAGGCAACTGTAAAAACAAAAAATAAAATGGGCATAAACAAAAGGAGGAAGTGATGAAAAACGACAATGCACTTAACAAGTCATCCAAGTATGTCAGCATAGCATCAGATCAGCTCCACATTCACATGTCAAAAGGCTCCTGAAGCAACTGTGCTAGAGTTGAGATGAAATATTGCTAGTCATGAGACCCACGAGGCCACGACACTGTAAGTTTAGTATGAAGTCTGAATCTATTGCAATAGCTCAAGAGTCAATATATAGGAATACAAAGACTCAAACCCTAAAATAGGAAAAGATACCAATACCCTTAACACCCCCCGTCAAATGCAAGGCATATGCAATAGTATTACATTTCGAAGGGTTGACACTAACATAGGAAAAATCTAAAATCCATATCTTGAAGACGTCATCATAATGTGCAGCTCTTGGAAAATTGTGTCAGAAAGATCACCTCTCATCCGAAATCGTGCGGCGGCCCATAAAGCACAAAGTGCAGGGGTCGAAAAAGTAGAGGTAAGCGTGAGTAAAGTCGACCGTGGTAACACAACAAAAAGGATGTGGAAGATGACACGAGAGAGCTGTCAAATCAAGCCAGAAGAGGGAGATAGAAGCATAGCAGTACAAATCGAAGCCCAAGAGGGCGGCGGTGCAGTGCACAAGAAGCGCAACGGAGGCGCGGTGCAGAAGAAGCACGACGGTATCATAAAGATTTCTACGATCTGCAGCGGCTCAAGGAGAAGAGTGGCGGCGGCTATGCAAAAGGAAAGAGATGACCACACTCATCCAAAAGGATAAAACGTGGCTAGCAAGTAATCGGCTGACTGACAAGGATTTTGTGGACTCACACGACTTTCATAAACTAATAGAGAGATGGCAACAGACTTTTGGATGACACAATGGAAAACACAAAACAAAAAGGACTCAAATGCAAGGCAGCGGATTCTAGCATCCTTAGCTCCAACATGTCGATGTGTGCTTTCAGCTACCTCCACTTTCATGTTCCCCCAGCCAACTCAAATACCTAATCCCCACCACCACCTCCTCCTCCCTCATGTCTCTGCGCCCTCCACGCACCACCCAACTCTAGTGCCTTGCCCGCAAGGAAGCCACATGGAGGGAGGTGGAATGGAGCAGGGCACGGCCGCACGTGGAGGAAGGTGGCATGGAGCAGGGCACGGCAGCGCGCGCGCGAGAGGAGGATGGCGGCGGTATGGCGCGGTGGCGGAGACCAAGGCGGTGTGGCTCGGCGCGGCGGTGTCGGGCGGCGGATCCGGCGAGGACCGCGAGCGGAGGTGGAGGCGGCCGTGGGCTCAGTGGACCGGCGGCGAGTGGAGGTGCGGCGGATCGAGCTTGGAGGCGCCAGCGGTGGAGATGACCGAAGACGTCGTCGGCCGGGGCGACGGTGGCCGAGGTGGGCGCGGTCGGATCCGCCTAGATCTGGCTGGAGGAGAGCGCAGGCCGGCGACGTGAGCGAAGGCCCGGATCCACACGAGGAGGCGGCCGGAGTGGTGGACGGCGGCGGCCAGATCCGAGGTGGTGGCCGGAATCGTGGTGGCGATCGTGGGATCCGAGGCGACAACGGCTCGATCTGAGGCGGTGGCAGCCGGATCCGGGTGGGAGTCGGCCTAGCGCAGGCGCGGCGTGGGCGCGACGGCGGCTCGGGACAGCACAAGAAGAGACTGGTTCGGCGGTGGCTGCAGGAGGAGGTGGCTGCCCCCGGTAGTGGAGCACACTCCTCCCTGGGGTGGCGGTGACCGGCGGCGGTGGTCAGCTGAGGCTAGGAAGCTAGGTTCAAAATCTAGTATGAAGTCTGAATCTATTGCAATAGCCCAAGAGGCAATATATAGGAATACACGGACTCAAACCCTAAAATAGGAAAAGACACTAATACTCTTAACAGACCCAAGGGCCAAGGCAATCCTCTATTGCATCTGCGCCTTTTGAAACCTCATGCTTGATGCTTATCTTTTTTTTCACAAGGGCTTGACCATTTGACAAAGTAAAATCCTGCCGCTCACGACTAAAATAGATTCCAATAGCTTGAGACAGTGGAAAGTAATTGTTAGATTTACCCTTCCCTAGGGAAGTATAGTTCTGCTATCCTATGCTGAAGGATGGCACGACCTCAATAGAACTAAGCCCTAGACTTTTCTTTGCAATTCGTTTCGTATAACAGGATCTGACAGATTCGGCAGCTCTATATTTCCCAAGTGAAGCATAAGTGTTAGAAAGTAACACCACATGCCCATGATCAAATGATTGCATTGTAAGCACCTTCTCTGCAACAACTTTAGTGAACTCCATGTCACTATGAAAATGACCCCCTCCGGTCAAAGCCTTCCAAGCATTTTGTCCCATTTCATTGTGAGTCAAGCTAGCCACTCCTGCTGCTTCGCCCAAGCGGCCAGATCTTGCCAACATATCCACTATGCATCCAATGTGCTCCTGACCATGGTTGTCACGGCGTCGCCTAGGCGTCGCCTAGGCGACGCCAAGTCGTCCTGGCGCCGGGGAGGCTCGCCTCGCCTTGGCCCGAACCCTAGCTTCACCGCCACCCAGTGCGCCGTCCGCCTCTCTCTCGGCCGCGCGCCGCCTCCTCCGCGCGCCGCCTCCTCCCTCCGTCGCGCGCCTTCCCTCCCGCCGCGGCTTCCTCTCCGGCTAGGGTTAGGAGAACGGCGCGGAGCGGAGCGCGTGAGGAGGCGAGGAGAAGGCGCCGGGAGAGGATGCGCGCGGACGGGGAAGGCGCGCGAGGAGAGGATGCGCGGACGGAAGAAGCGGCGGGAGAGGAGGCGAGAGCTCGGGAGACCGAGAGACCGAGAGAGCGAAGGGTATGGTATCGGCGAGATATGTAGTGGGCCGAGGGGGTATGGACTTATGAACAGCATCACGATACAGGCATACAGCTGCATATCGGCTGATACGGCGCTCGCCGCGGCGTCGCCTGGACGTCGCCTAGGCGTCCAGGCGCCTCTCACTCGCCGTGCTCGCCGACTTCGCCGTGACAACCATGCTCCTGACATGGATTTATGCCCTTCTCTTTAATCATTCTCTAAAGATGATCAACCCATCATCCACGAGTCCAGAATGGCTGCATGCTAACAATGTGTTCAAGTATGTTACACTGTCTCGGTCCTCACTATATTTCCCCATCTCATTAAAAAGTGCGACTGCTTCGTCTCCTTGGCCATTGATACCATAGGATAATATCATAGTAGTCCACGAGACAACATCTCGAGATATCATCTCACCAAACACTCTATGCGCTAAAGTCACATATCCACGCATACCATAAACTGCCATATGGGTATTAAGAACAGGTCTGTACAGATACAAACCTGACTTGTAGCTGCACCCATGAAGTTGAACACATAGGTCAAACTTAGCAATCTCATAGCAAGCAAGCAATAAGGTGACTAAAGTCACGGAATCAATCACAAATAAACCTTCATGCCTCATCATAGCAAAGAGATGCATCCCTTCTAGGGCATTTCCATTTTCTACATACCCTGACACCATTGCAGTCCATGAAACCAAGCTCTTATCCCTTAAACCATCAAACAACATTCTTGCAGAACTTAAATCCTCACATTTGGAATACATTGTAATTAAGGAATTAACTGTAGGAAGCTCTCTACTGAACCCACGGATTACAATCTTGTTATGAACCAACTTTCCTCTCCTTCCATCACCTAAAAGTGCACAAGCTTGCACCAAACTAACCATTGCTACCCTGTCAGGCACTATGCCATTTGACCTCATCTGAACAAGTATAACGTCACCAGCATGTGCTTTCTCAAGAAGGGAGCCCATCATCATCGTCCAAGTAACAACATTGTTAACAGCAATCTTCCTGAAAATCTCGCTTCCAATCTCAAGACCAACAAAACTCAAGTACATGCCTAGTATCAAGTTTGTAACTGAGACATTCAAATCAAGCCCGGTCTTGACTGCATAAGCATGTGCACTCTCAGACAGTCCAAGGTCACCACAGCCAGCATAAGCTTGAGCAATGCTTATCATGGTCACAACATTATGAACTGGACCAAACAAATGAAGCAGCCTCTTAAACACCAACAATGCTCCCTCGAACAAATCATTGTGCACTAACCCGGAGATCATCGCATTCCAAGTAACCATACCAGGATCCCTCATTTCACTAAACAGAGCCCACGCCTTCATGGGGAACCCACATTTTGCATAGGAATCAAGCAATGCAGTCCCAACAAAAGGATTGGATTCCAACAGACTCTTCACAGCCCACCCATGCACGCACTCGGTGGGCACGGTGTCACCCAGCCCAGCCGCTGCAAGAGACACGCCAACCAAGGTGAACGAGTTTGGGCACACCCCCATCCTCGTCATACCAACAAACAGCCCAATCGCCTTGTCAAACAACCTGCTCCCCGCATGCCGGTATATTGCCACCGAGCAGGCGACCACGACCCTAACAGGCATTTCGTCAAACAGTTCGCGAGGCTGGGCGCGACTGAGACACCCACGGCCTTGGAGCCGTTTCGTCGAACACCTACCGTGCGCACCATCTGAACCCGCCCACCACTCACCACTCGAGGTTATTTGCTACGGCCTAAATGAAGCGACTTTTAAGTGAAAATGATGGCCGCAGTCTATGGGTTGTTCTTTACCTTCGGTGACGGTGCCAAACGAGGAGAAGGCGTCCATGAGCGACCGCTCGTCCGCGGACCACGACAGCCCTGCGCGCGCTCACAAGAAAGCGAGGCAAAACGAGGTGAGAACCATTAAACGGTTAAGGATTGGATCGGAGCAGGAACGGGAGGCAGGAGAGCAGAGTGGTACCGGCGACGAAGAGCTTGGAGTTGGAGGGCGGGGGCGGCGGCGGCGGGGGAGGGCGACTCGTCTGGTGGTGTAGCAGCAGCAGTGAGAGAGCGGGGCAGGTTGTGGTGAAGAGGAGCGAGGCGTACGCGGGAGAGCAGCACCCGATGAGCCATGCCGACGGTGGCGGTGACGGCTGGTTCACCGCGAGCACGGGAAGAAGCCTACAAGGCGGGCACTTGGGATGGCTGGGTTTGAGAACGTTTTTCCCCCTTCAAGTAAGCTTTCCTTGTATTACGAAGAACCACCGTCTTACAACATCAATTACAGGAACGGGTTTTAGGCTTTTAGAATCAGCAAATGTTGTCAAATACTTTTTTTTTAAAAAAAAGTTGTCAAATACTAATGCTACTCAATGTACTTCAATACTATTCTTTTTTTGTGTTTGATCCGTGTGCTGTGCTCTTGAGTTTCAGCTTTTAGCTTTTTAATTTAGTTTTTTAGGGTTTTTTTGGTTTTTATTTATTTTTTATTTATTTCTTTGTATTGTTTGTGATGACGTAAATTTTTTATTATTTTAAAATTAAGTATACTGGAAAACTAATAACAACTATATTATGAAAAATCTCAAACAGCATCAAATAAGCTAAAATCTTAAGCTTTAAGCTCAAATTAGCACCTCAGAATCAACACACCGCTGTGTACGAGTTGTAAGACTGCAACGGCGTCTACTTCGGATCTACTTACAAGTCACTACAAGAAAATCAGCAAGGGATGGCTCATGTCAAGTCTCGAGAGTCGAGACGCAGGCTTAAAGCCTCAGCTTGCAGTTTCCTGTTACGGTGCCTGCCACCTGCCGTTGTGTACGAATCAACGAAAAATTACAGGCTGAATCATTAGTTGCAACAAGTCGTTGCCAAATACCAACTTTTTAGTTTTTAGTGACCTGTTACGGTGCCTGCCACCTGTTGTTTTGGTACCTCCAGATAGAGGGTGCTTCTCTGTAACAAGCATTAGCTGTTATGTCACTCTTCCTAAGTTTGCTTGCATCCAGCTCAAGAAAATGGCATTGCAGGCTTGCAGCACTACCTAATGCATTAATTACCCTACGGTAGTGGCAGCCACTGAGAACAACACCAAGTGCAAAAAACAACTTTAATTCTTTAAACGCACGCAAAACCTGAAGGACAGTCCTTCATCATTGTGAAGGAAAACTGAGCTAACACTCCACTTTAACTGCTAAGCCATTCGTACTGGAAGAAGCAACAAGTTCTGAAGTGCCTAAGTAACCACAAGTTACAGAAATACAGGACAACTGATGAGCTGAATGAAAGGAAGCATGTGTGTTTCAGACAAACAAGTTCAGTACATAAATATCAGAGTGTCTCCAGAGCGAATCGATTATATAGGTTGAATAAACATTATGTGAAGAACAGGAAAAAGAAAAAAAGAGAGTGCGAATCTCAAACAAATCAAAGGCAGTTAACGACGACGACACAATGAATCATTCTAGAAGCAACAGCGCATCTGCCTTGGATTAGCTAGGAGCTAACATTTTCCGTAAGCCTTGTCCCACATCATTGGATGGCTGGCCAATCCTTCCTAATCTCAAAGTAGTAACTCATCTCCAAGTAGCACTTGCCATCATCGTCAACAAACTGTAAAAACAAATGAATTGCAGTAGTGATTAGTACAGCAATTGCCCTAAATCAACGTAGTGAACTCCATAAGTAAACATACCTTCAATTTAGCAGAATAGGAACCTCTTGCAAAAATGCCAGCAGGGGTGGTCTCTTCTTCACCCTCATATGTGTAGGGCTCTGGCTGGGGACTGAATGTCCCCAGCATCATCTTCTGGTTCTCCACTGAAAGAAAGGAACATCAAACAATCAACTACGTCTACTTCAAAAGGACAAATATGATATGGTGGTCATTGTCATTGTTGCATAGATCACAGTTATCTTGAAGCCTTTTGGGAGTTATGTATGGTGAAGTCATTGTAGCTATTACGTTATCTTAAACTAATAGCAGATTTGAGGTGCCCGCGCGGGGAGATCTGATCTTTGACTGAATAAGTAGTGCAAACGCACTCCTTCAGGAAAGAAAAGATCAGGTAAGGTAAAAGCTTAATTTCCCTTAGCGTCTCCAGAAAAAAAATGAATTGTTTATACTTATGATGTTATTAAATTATCTAGAATAACCTATCGATCTAGGAGAAGTTCCCAAGTTATACACTATTATTGACGATCACCACAGAAAATTTAGTACAACCGTTAACCATGACATTTCAAAATGAGCTATCGATGCCTGCTGTAACGTTTTTGATTAAATGTAGAATATAAGCATCGTTTTTATTCGATCTACACATACAATTTAGCCAATGTGAGGAAAATGAATTGATCAAGTAAGAATGCACAGAACAGGTCCGATTAAATAGAGTGGTCACGATGTGTCACCTCTTACTCCAGTCTTCCAGACAGTGTTCGTGTACTTGAGTCCTGACACGATGTTGTTGGAGACGATGAAGGAGAAGCGGAAGCTGTAGGGGCTGCCGTCCTTGAGCGCGAAGGCGTAGCCCTTCTCGTCCGCCACGAATGGGATCGGCAGGATCAGGTCCGGCCTGTCCGGCGACAGGATGGTCAAGTTCAGCACCCTCACCTCCGGCTCGGCAGTTTCTGCACAAGAATTCCGAGATCAACACATGTACGTGGTTTTGTTCATGTGTTGAAGCAAGAACAATGGCCAGATCCATATGAACTTGAGAGCAAGCGCAGATGTTATGGTTACCTCCAAGCTGTTCTGTGTCAACCTGCCCAAGGAGTTGCTCCTTCCACCTCCTCAGGCTCTCATCATCCTACATTAGTCGAAAATATCACAGAAATTAGTACATGGATTTCATCAGTACCAGCATTTTCCCAAACTAACGGAGAAAAATTGTTGATCGGCACCTTGTCGAGCTCGAGCTGATCCTTGAGGGGGACCTGGGGGCCGAGCAGGACGGCTCGCTTGCCCTCCTCATCCTCCTCGTCCTCCTCGACGTCGTTCACGTCGGCGTTGCTGGCCGACGACGCAGCGCGCTCCTTCTCCTTCTCCTTGTCGTCCATGAAGGCTACGTGCGCGCGGTCTCCTGCTCCCACGCCGACGGGGGACGGCCGGTGGACGGGGGCAGCTACCGATCGGGGCACTCAAAGTTTGGAAGCTGCGGTGCGCTCCGTATGTATGTTTGTATGGGTGGGTGGGTGGATGCCGCGAGCGCGCGGTGGTGATGGTAACTAAGTACGCGGTGCGCTGGTGTTTGGATTGGTAGGGGGGAGGAAAGGGTCGTGGCGTGCATGAGAACCGCCCGGGAGGCCGCCAAGTGCGCGCGCGCCGCGGGAGCCGTGCGCTGCGCCCGTTCGTTCGTTGGCCGGAGGCCTTTTCCTTTTCCTCTCTTTTTTTTTTTTATCTTCCTTGTGTTTCCATCTTGACTACTCTGATGCATCTGAACAGTCGATGGTATTATAGAATGAAGAAAAACTAGGAAACGGTATACGGTTCACCACCAAATAGACCGGATAGCGAGTGTCCGTTTCGATTGCATTGCAATCAAACGCATCATACAAGCATTCCAATCATAACTTGATCCCCAGTCCTACACACGATGCTCCTCTCGCTCCCTTCGATTAGGTTTCCGATGTACGGGCATGGCAACGACGAGGAAGGACATGTCAGCTAGCAAGCATGTGAGCGTGGCCACGGTGCGACGACAAGGGCCTATGTGTGAGTGTCGCGAGCCATGTGTGGACGTGGTGAGCATGCACTATTATGGTGTGTCTATGCATCATCCGAATGTTTTTTTTCTCATAATCATCTAAATTTCGGATTATTGAATTAGATATCTAACGGTTTTTTAGGGGGAGGTTTTTTTTTGGAGGGAGGAGATTTTTTTTGAGGAGAATTCGTGACTGTTGGATTAGAAATCTAATGGTCATAAATTTAGATAATAGTTAAAAAGAAAATATCCGAATGATGTTTATTAACACCCCACTATTATAAGCGCTCCTCCTTCCCAGCACTAATTTGAGTTGCTGAGGTCCAAGACCACCTTGCTTATCCCTCTCCATTGAGCTCTAACGCTACCTCCTCCTAACCTCTCCGGCGAGCTCCATAGTGTACTTCTATATCTCTCACCACTGCCCGTCTGCCCCCAAAAAAAAACTAATAGAGTTTCTTTAGCTAATGCAGTAACCCTTCTAACGAGTTTCTTTGGCTTCAGCTTATTCAAGTGGGTGCAGAACCAACATTTCCTTAATTCTGCTCAGCAAGTATTTGGCAAAATGACTTGACCAATCAAAGGTCATTGATGTTGTTTATTTGAAGTGATGAGGGAAGTTCTTGTTGGTAACTCTTTGAGACGGGCTAGAATCAACCTAGAAATTGATGAATATCATGGCCATTTCTCTCTCGGAGTTAAAGATCTGTAGTTAGTCTGTTTACTTTTCAATCTTTGTTACTCTCCTATACCAGACTGTTTATGGCTAGATGCTATCCTGACGAAAAATTCACTCGACGGTATAGCGCAGTGTAGCCGCATCCTATGGAACGCGCTTTTGATTGTTTTAGAATCGGCCTATGGTTTCCGAACACTGATTTTGTTTCGATTCAGGAGAAAATAATTTAGAAATATTTATTTTTCTAGCAGTTTAGAGATCGATTTGGAGCATGTTTCTGTTTTCTTCGTCTCCTTTTTATAAAGCTAAAAATTTCGCTACCGTGCTGTCATTGGGCCAAGGGCTATGGTTTTGGTTGAGCCCATATTGAACACCTGACATGGTCGTAAACATAGACGTGGGCCTTGCACAGTTAGTTTGGGCCGAGCTGGTTGAGTCAGCTTCATTTCTGGGCCTGGCCGACTAGGTGAAGAGAGAATTGGAACCATGGCGTGGTCGAGTCGCGTCCACAGCGAAACGGCAGCGGCAACGGGCGCCACGCCGGTGCGGTGGCCGCGGGTGCTGGCCTCGGCGCACCTCGCCGGAGCCACCCGCCGGCAGAAGAACCCCGTCGAAGCCGTCCACCTGTACTCCGACGCGCCCCGCCGCTACCAGCCCTCCTCCTACCGCCACAACGACGCCGTCCACTCCTCCCTCCTCACCGTTGCCTCCGCCTCCCCCTTCCTCCCCTCCCTCCTCCCCCTCCGCCGATTCCCTCCTCGCAGCCTCCATCCCCCACCTCCCACCCGTAGCCGCCGTCCCCATCTTCCGCTCCTCCCTCCCCTCCTCCCCCGCCCCGTCTTGGTCCCTCTCCTTCTCCGCCCTCATCCGTCGCCTCCTCTCCCACAGTCTCCTTCCCGAAGCTGCCCGCCTGTTCGCAGACTTCGCAGGGCACCCGGAAGTCTCTCTAGCTTCCCAAGACCTTACTCTGTTTATCACCGAGCTGTGCTGCGTGCGGCGCCCTGACGTCGCGCTGCAGGTGCTCGACGAAATGCTCAGTCAGTGCCTCGCTCCGGATAGGGACGCGTACCGCGCGATCGTGCCTGCTTCTGCGATGCTGGCATGCTCGACGAGTCCACTCACGTCCTGTACTCCATGCTGTGGCGCGTGTCGCAGCGGGGCTGGGACGCGGATGTTGTGGTATACCGGGCGTTGCTGGTTGCACTCTGTGCGGCTGGCCGTGGTGACCAGGTGGAGCTGGTGCTGGATAAGGCGCTCAGGAAGGGGTTGAGGTCGCCAGGTAGTCGACGCTCTCTTTGTGTGCCAATGCTTGCTGGGCTTAGCATCGAGGACGCCCGGGAAGTCATTGACCGAGCGTTGGCTGCACGAGGTGGGTGAACTGTCGCGAGCTTTGAATCCATGGTTCTTGACCTCTACGATGATGGACGGTTGAACGAGGCAGAAAATTTGTTTGAGGACATGGGCAAGAAGGTGTTCAAGCCAACAATATGCATGTATGGCGAAGATCACTGCTTTATGCAGGGGAGGGAGGGTGGATGATGCAGTGAAGGTGTTGGAGGAGTTGCCCAAGAATGGCCTTGTTCCGACTGTGACAACATATAACTTGATATTGAAGGGTCTTTGCGACATTATGCAATCAATGAAGGCACTTGAATGCCTTAAAACGATCGATAAGCTGCTTGGCTGTGTTGCTCGGAATTCTCTATCTTAGTCAATGGCTTGTGTTCAGAAAGTCAGTTTGTTGTGGCGACAAGTGTTATGAAGAGGATGGTGAAAGGTCATCATCGGCCTGATAGAAGTGAATTTAACAATGTTGTTGAAGGTTTATGTTCTGTTGGCAGAACATATATGATGCATCCCTATGGCTACAGGAGATGATCAACCATGGAGAAACACCTGATGTCCGTGTTTCGTCTTCCTTGGTTTCGGTGGCTTTAGGAGTAGGAGAAAGTGTTATGGTTGCAGCTATGGCCTATGTGAGAAGTGTGACTCAGCCAACAAGACTCTTGAAGCATAGCAACAAAGCAGCTCACCTATTATGTATGTAAGTTGCAAAAGTATTTCCTATTAGCAAATTAGTTGCTGTAATTAGTAGCAATGTCCTAAACGAAGGCTGCATTGTCTTGCCAAGGCTCAAATATATTTTGGTGTCTACTTTGATGACAAATTGTTGTTTTTGACCTTTATCGTTGTGATGAGAGAAATTAGTACAGGTTACTTGTCAGGAGTTTTGACTTTTGAGTCCACTGCTTGATTTAAATGTTACACAGTGGATTAACATGCCATTCTGATGTAACAAATTCCATTGCAATGGACGCTATTATTGGCACAAGATGTAACGAGTTGCTTAACTATATGATTGTTTCTGTACTCTTGTACTTTACAAAATTGCCAGGATAATCTACAGGCATAGGTACAAAATTGCTAGATCTTGTCCTGGCTGAGTCTACAAAATTGCTGGATTATCCAAGCGGAGTTACAAAATTGCCGAATCTTCTCCAGGCTAATAAAATTGCTGGACCATCCAAGCAGGGTTACAAAATTGCCAGATCGTTTTCTGGCTAACAATATTGCTGGGCCATCCAAGCAGAGCTACAAAATTGCTGGAATCTTCTCGGAGCCCAACTGCAGAATTGACAAAATTGCCGGGTCTTTTCCTGGCAAACAGAGACGACCTAGTAGCCCATGTCCGTCGCTCGTTGGCCAGGAAAATTGCTCGGGAACCGTGGGCGCGGGTGGCAATATGCTAAATCCGGCGGCCATCCGTCACCCAAAATTGCCGGACTCACGGGGTTGCACATTTGACTCGGACTGACTATTCTAGACCGTACCATAGAGCATAGAGCATGATGACAGAGTCGACTGGAAGCAAAGGGTTTAGTTCCCCCAAAGCTGTAACTGCGTGTCCCTGGAAACGAAGCGCATGCCTCCGGGCAGATCGCTGAGGTAACGCTGCTGCTCGACGCTGAAAGAATTCTGGCTCGTGTCGGAGCACTGGAACTCATCGGCCGAAATCTGCGTCTTGTTGCCGTCCATGTTAATGAAGTGGTCGCCAACGCCGAACCCCGATTGGTGTGTCGATGAAGTTGTCGCCGATGCTGAGGGCGAGGTACTCGGCCGGTGTGTCCATACGGTTGCCGCCGATGTCCATGGAGGAGGTACCCAACTGGCACGACGGCGTTGCACGACTCTCCGGTGCTCCACATGGCCAGATTGGGCCAGCCATCGTCGGCATTGCCATTGCCCCGCACCTGCATCTGGTAGCCGTCCGTGCCCACGCAGCTGCCGTCAGTGCATTGGAAGGCGCCGTACCCAGGCTGCACGATGGCATTGCGCGGCTGGAAGCCACCCCATGCGAGCCGGCCGTGGTCGTTGTTGCCATCGCCCGGCATCTGCAGCTGGCAGCCGCCCATGTCCACGCCGTTGCCACCAATGTATTGGACGTTGTACCCCATGCGAGGATGCATCATGCCGGCGATGAACGGCTGGAAGGCATCCCGCGTAACCTGCTCAAGCCGGCCGTCGTTGATGCTGCCATAGCCTGGCGCATGCATCTGGTAGCCGTCCAAGTCCACGAAGTTGCTTACAGGGCACGGGACGCCATGCCCAAGCGACACGACGGTGCTGGAAGCAACGCTGCCTGCTCGAGACGGCCACCGTCGGCGTCGTCATCTTCTGGCAACCCCATTACCCCAGTGCCTTTCGCCTCTCACCCGTAGCCCACAGCGCCGCATCGACGGACTGGAGCAGCTCCTGCAGCTCGCCCAGCGTCATCGCGTTCAACACTGCGTCCGACGGCGCCAGCGCGTCGGGGCAGTTCCGCCGCTGCCTGGCGAGCTTGGCCGTCTCCTTGCCCAGCTGCCTCTCGAGGTCAGTGGCAAATCCAGAATTTTTAAGATGGGTGTTTAGACTTCGAAGCTAGATTGTTCGGATACGTCGATACCGATATACTGATACCGTGACACATCATTTCTCCCAAAACACTGATACAATGGTACGTGTATATAGATACAAAAATACAAAAAATATAGAAATGAATTATTTCCTACGAGGAAATGGGCGATGAATGATGGTTCATTGCATCAAGAGTAAAAATCAATTGATCTTTTTCTTTGATATGAGCTATTCGTTGCATGAATTTTGTAAAAACCCCATCCTTATCAATGTTATCTGCTTTTAACCTTAGCTAAACTAAACAACAAATCACATTTGGATATTTCAGAAAGTGTTCATCTCAATAATGGTTTATAGCAACTAATATCATTATAAATTTGCATGGTAAATGTGCTATAGTTAGCTATCAAATCAATATCATATTAGAGGGTCAACTGTCTACTTAAATCACATTTATGAACAATGGCTAATCTCCAATAGACCAAGATATAGCCTTTACAAAGGGAGAAGCTATAGTCACATGCCAACTCGCAGTTTTCTAGCATAGGCAAAAGTCAATTAATTGGTTAACATACTATTTGTTGTTAAATCACCATACACAAATCTACCTCTGATGAGAGATCATGTTATTAAACAAATATAACACCTTGAAATATAAAGCTTGTAGATAGGCATTCTGTTTATTAAAATCATTAAAGTGCCAAACCACCATGTAACAAGATATGGACAAGCAACACATCTAAATTTGCACATTTAACATTTTCTAATCAAGTGATTATAAAACTAGTACCATCACTTGATATGGGTATATTGTGCCAAAGTGTAATAATTGGTCAGCATATTAGCCTAAGGTATATGAACTATGAAGATCAAAGTAGATGACTGCCTTCATGAATGTGTAATTTGGCACAAAATTGTCATAGCATGATGACTGAGTCTTATATATGTGTGTTTCAGAAATTTTCAGGGTTATTTTTGGAATGCTCATTGCGCTTCCGATCACGATACTCTATTATGTTCTTCGGATATAGAGTGATCTTGAAGAAATTTGACAAGAAATTGAGAAAAGAACTATATAGCATATGCAAAACAATGAAGCAATCAATGAATCAAGCATACCAACCTGAACTCCCTAATTCCCTGAAGGCAAATATGAAGAGTAAAGGCTGAAATCCAAAATCGGCAAATCATTCTTTGGCCGCTTGCCTTGCTCGCCGGCCGCCCACCGAGTTGGCTCGCCCCTAGCCCCACACAGCCATGCCCCGTGGCCCACGCCACGCCTCGCCTCGCCTTTGGCTTCTTTGCCTGACCTATCTTTGTTGCTAGCCGCCACCACCGCCTTTGCCATTGATGGCGCTGTTGGTTGCGCCTAGCTTTGGTGAATGCCGCGCTCGCGCCGCCGCCCACCAAGCCCTCACCTCAACCCTAGCCGCCAAATGCTATCTATTGGTCTGGACAACTGGACTGATGCCTGGTGATTTTGATACATCGTACGTGGGCTAATCAGCTGATGGACAAAAATATGCGACCAGCGCACGGACCATGACTACGGCCAGGGCCCAGTCGGGAATGTGTTGTGTTGAGCTGAACAAGAATATGAATACTGAATACCAAAATATATGCATAATACATGTATAATATACCTAATATATAATAGATTTTTTGTCAAAAAATTTAGGTGTTCAGCTGAACACCTATGACCTTAATGGGATCCGCCCCTACTCGAGGTACTTCATGTGCGTGTGCTCCGCCCGTTTATGGACCAGGAGCGCGCGGTGTCTGTCGAAGATGCCGCCCTTCGACACCCACACGTCCATCGCGCCGCCGTCGAGGCCCGCGCAGACGACCGCGACGGAGGCGTCGCAGAGCGTGGCGAGCTCCCGCGCCTTCTTCATGAGCCCGTCCTTCCGCTTCGCGAAGGTTACGGCGCGCGTCCGCCGGTTGCCGATGAGGCTGATCGGGGTCTTGCGGCGCGGCATGGCATGGCGGTGGCGGTGCAGTGCTCCTCCCTCGGTGTGATGGATCTCGCGCTTTGTACGGATGGGTATATATCGACTCGGAAGTCGCGTGCTTAAACAGTTGAACCTGTTTGCACCGGACGCGGACTCGTCTTCAAGTTCTGACGCGCTGCTTCTACTAGGCTCGTAGCCACTAAGCGTATTTTTACTCGTCCGTAATTTCGTGTTTGTTGAAACAAAAATGATGCAAAATCAAAGCTTAAATCTTTAATCCCGTGCTCACGTGCACTAACATTGGATCACGACGTTGGGAGCAAAACAGATTGGACCGCCCAATCCGATTTGTCCGCATTTAATGCGAGATCTTTCCTTTTTTGAGTGCCTACTGCGTATACGGAAGCTTCCTTTTCGATTGTTTTTCTGCCTACTGGTTTTTGTCGCATTAATTCACGAAATTCTTCTGATCGCTACCGGCACCGTGAGAAGATTATAGCCCGCTCTAAATGGATTCAAAGTCACTTGGAACATGTTAATTTCTTAATTTTAATTTTTAATTTTTTTGTTTTTTTCTTATTCTTTTACATTGTCACAAAAGATATAGCGGTGTTTTTTTATATTTTCCTTACTTTTTTGATTAAAAAACTAACATCTGTTATAATGCAATTGTAGCCAAAAGTCTACAGCATAAGCCAAAAGCCATGCATTTTAAGAGCCCACTTCAAAGAGTTTAAACTTCTAACTTATGGCTTTGGCTGTTGTCTTCTACCCTACTCTATAATACACCAAAATTTTCTTTACTAAATCCACCCCCTCAACCACCCCCACAGTCATGCCTAATCTAAGTCCACCTAGATTTGTGTACCAAAGGATTCCAACTTCATACAAATGAATGGCCTGGATCTCTCCTCAAGCATTCTTCTCTTACTCATTGAAAATCCTAAGGCCAAAATCATTTGGATCATGCACATCATTGAACCTGAAACCCACCCCGACGCCCACGCACACGCCCCCGACGACCTCGCTCCTGCCTCCCCCAACTGAACCCGTGCGCTCCTCGGCTCCTCCCCTCTGATTTCTCCGCCGCCTCCTCCCCTCCCTCCTCCTCCTCCGCCGCCTCCTGCCTCCCACCACCGAATCCGTGCGCCTCCTCCCCTCTGATATCTCCCCTCTGATCATGGGGAACAACCGCGACCACAGCCCGCGGGAGCTAAGGTCGTGGGCGCGCCGCACGGGCTTCCATCCCTCCGCGTTCTTCTCCAGGGAGTCCACCGTGTCGAACTCCTCCTTCGCTTCCTCCACCGCGCCGCAGCCCCCGCCGCCGCCTCCCCCACCCCCATCTTGCCGCCCTCCGCGCCCACCGGAGGCGGAGGCGGAGGACGACACCGATCCCGCGCCGCCGCTCGATCTCGAGCGCAGATGCGGAGGAGGCCGTACTCGTCGCCGCATAGACCTCCGCGGCGAGCTCGAGATCCCGGCCGCCGGCGCCGGCGAGGTGTTGGGGTCGGCGGAGCCGGACACGGCGAGGGGAGGGCGCGGGGACGAGAGGAGGAGGAACGGCGTCGAGCGTCTGCCTGGCGAGAGGGAGGCGGTCAATGGGGGTAGGAGCGGGAACGGCGTGTACGCTGACGCGGATGCGAGAAAGAAGGCGGAGGAGGCGGAGGCGAAGCAGAAGGCGGAGGAGGCAGAGGCGCGGAGGAAGAAGGAGGAGGAGAGGGATGCGGAGCTGGCCACGTACTACCAGGAGCAGTGGGCGAACGAGGAGGAAGGAGTCAGAGACGGTGTCCCAGGCGAGGCGACGCCCGTGTACAGGGAGTCGGGGCGACGGTGCGGTGTCACCGAGAACCCCGGGTGGGGTGAGTTCCCTGTTTCTGAACTTCATGTTGTTCCATTGTGAGCGAATCGAAAGCTGCATTTTTTCGAAGCCTTGTTGATTGTGATAGTGATGTTCTAGGGGTGCCTGCAACCAAGTGTATATAAAGTACCTCAAAGTCCTTTAAGCTGGCCAAGGATGTAATAGAATTTCGCAACTTTGTAGGAGCACACATGTGTTAAGTTCATTGTTGATTAGATCACACTATTTAAAAACTCATATTGTAACGAAATTCACAATTTACCTGCTATTTTTTTCATTCGATGAATGTTTTATATCAATTTGATGGTAGCTGCAGGGACACATATTAACTTAATTTGCTTTTTCAATTGCAGTGCCCCTCATTTTTTATGGCATACAACATTACTTGTCAATAGCTGGTTCACTTGTTTTTGTTCCTTTGATATTGGTACCAACCATGGGTGGATCTGATGTATGACCTTCCCTTCCTTTCTGAATTCCTCTTATTTGCATTTAGCTGGAAAACTACCTTCAAATAATAAGTTCTTTTTATGTGACAGGAGGACACAACAACAGTCATTTCCACCATGTTATTAGTGTCTGGTCTTACAACAATACTTCATATTTTTTTGGGTTCTCGGCTTCCACTAATTCAAGGAAGTTCTTTTTGTATATTTGGCTCCTGCATTAGTGATTGCAAACTCTGAGGAATTCAGAAATCTTAGGGAAAATGTACGTTTGAATTCTAGACCTCCATTTACCTTCACTTTTTCTCAAGTGTTATCTGCAGATAATGGAATGGACCCATTGCTTTGAACTTCTGAAAGCTTAAAAATGGGACGACACTACGACAGTATATAGTGGACCAAGCTCACCTGTGCTGATATATGCACTGCAAAACATTAGGCTTGGTTAGTCCAGCGTGCAACCTAAATAGCTTGTGGTGGTGCTGCAGTGGTAGGGAAGTAGGGATGCTTTTAGTGTCTACTATGAAATTCATGCGTTCCAAAAGAGGCCTAAACATGTAAAAAAAACAACAAGTCCATACATGGCTTTCTCTCACTTCTGGCTTAGTTTTTGCTACTTGCTCCAGTCCATTACATTGTGATCTATAATTTTGAATGCCTAGAAATAATGATTGAAACAACAACTTTAGCTATCTGTGAAACATACATACATACATTTGTAGCTGCTTCTACTGGTTTCCTTTATGTGAGATAGCACACAGGGAGTCAGGGAACAACATTTACCCTCCATGTGTATTTGATTTGTTACCTGTGGTAAGCTGCATTGACTACCCCACATTTCTCTTGAATCTTTTTGACAACAATATCTGTAAACTTTTCCAGGTGTTAACAGGTGGTGAAGATGCATATTTTATAGCTTGTGATGGTTGGTTTGGTGTAGCAGATGGAGTTGGTCAGTGGTCATTTGAAGGTAAAAGTAAAACATATGTTTTTCTCAACTACAGTTTTGCTGTGTAACCTTGTGGATGCTTTGAACTCCTGAACATACAAGTTTCCCTCCCATACCTTGTTTCTTACATTGTGTTCACTTTTGGAAAGTGTTTGTTTGCCAACAGTTACCATCACTGTTAGATGCTCAGAGCTATGTTTTACCCTAAATAACTCACAATAGCAAATTTTCTTGTCCACCATGCATGCGTTATACTTGTGAGAGTTACAGTTGATCACTTGCCATCAACAGAAATTTGGAACAACCGGAGCCATTAGTGGAAAATAGTATAGGCATTGTTGACCACAGTGAATGCTATTATTCGCTATGAGTGGTGACCTACAAGTTACAACCACGTGAAGAATTTTTTAAGTCCAACACTGGTGGCATATTTAATATCTATGGGGTGCAGAATATTTGTATGAGAAGTAAAATGTTGAAGTTTAGCAAATTTTGGCATTGTGAAATAAGTTCATAACAACATTATATGACAGACTTGCTTATTTTCAAATACTACAGTAAGGCTCGAAAGGTCATTAGGAGGTGTAGGAAGTCCCAGTAAAGTTCAGATGGCGAGATCAAAGTTGATAGGGACGAGACAATGATTATCAACCTATACAATGACAGCTTCATTCCTTTTATTTTCATGTTTGATCTACATGTAAATGACCAATTATCTACTTGATAATGATTTGTGAAATTGCCATTGTGTCAGCCGGTGGCTCAACCAAATGCGGACAAGGACCCTAAGGGTTAGCTAAGAACAACATATTGACATGTAAACAGAACAAAATTACAGGGACAGACATAAAAATAGGCCCAAATTGCATGTCCTAATCCAGTTTGTCTCAAATGTCACTGTATATGCTCTTCAGCAATGAGGAGGAGAAGAAAATTATGTAGGGAGATTGGGAACTAAAGAAACAAAGGAAATCGAGGTCCTATGATGTGGTAATATTCAAATATCATTGCATACAAGCACAACAGTATTTGCTATGCCACAAACTATATCACATATATCTACTGGAAATGCTCCAATTTAGCGGTCAATTAATGAGTTCATATGTGCTATTGAAGTATCTGAACGAAATACAATATAGATTTCTGGCAAATGTATTTCTTATATTTAGCTTCAATAATTTCGCACCGACTGTGGATTTTATCTTTCATCATTCTCTGTTATCCTCAGGAATATGATCACTTATAATTGTTGATGTGATTTTTGTTCTCAGGAATCAATGCAGGGTTGTATGCGAGAGAACTAATGGATAGCTGCAAAAAGATTGTTATGGGGAGTCAAGGTGCTCCAGGGATGAGACCCGAAGTAGTTCTTTCTAAGGCTGCAGATGAAGCACGGTCCCCTGGTTCTTCCACTGTTTTGGTTGCTCACTTTGATGGGCAGGTACATTTTTTTCTTATTTCTTCATGGTTAATTTAAATATATTTGTGCTTATCGACTCATTGACATGACAGGTCCTTCACGCATCCAATATATGAGATGTGAATCTTAATGAATCTGATTGTTCGTTTTATTTTTTACAAATTTTATCTTGTTTTATATTTTACCGTAGCGTTAGCACGGGCACACTACTAGTATGATTAAAATTGCCCTGTAACGGTTGTTAGTTTTTTCTAAACCATTTAATTAAATTAAAAATAAGCCAAAAGCTACAACAAAATCAGAAACTGAATCCGTTTAGGACACTACCTATAATGGGATATGGAAAGTGGACACGCAGAAAGGAAAGTGCTATTATTGTTATTATTTTTTAACGAGCCCAAGCAGTAATCAGTTTCCATTACTCCCATATTAGTAGACAAAATACATGCATCTCTTTCTAACACCAAACTCCCGATAAAGTTTACTAAGCTCGCTTTTTACTTCAGGCGATGCAGCTCAGACCCAGGCACCCTCCCAGCAAATTCCTCAGCAACGTCTTCTGCAACACAAACAAGATCACCATAAGATAATTTCAAAAAAAAAAAAGGATCACCATAAGTCCATAAGATTATTAAAAAAGAATCGCAGTTCATGTTTAACTAGGATTCTTGCTGTTACTCCAAGAGCGCAATATATGCAGAACTTAAGCTTTTGAACAAGAGGTCAGTACTCACATCTTTGATATAGTACTGTAGAGCTATTATCCTAAGAAAAGCTACTTACGAAAGTTCAGATTACCTCAAGAAAGGTTCATGCCAATCCTAACTAGCTAAAGCAAACCCACTTGGCTACGCGTGGGCCCAGCAAAGACGCACTAATTTTGGAACAAACAACAGTTACAGGGTACTACTTGCCTTCTTCACCTTGCAGAGTAGCTTTGGGGAGATCTTGTACAGGTCCTCATCCACCGCTGCCTTTGGCTTCCACTTCTGCTGCTCATTCACATACTGCTTTCTGCCTCCCTTCCTGGCAGGCACAGCTTTTGCATTTGCCTTCCCCCCCTTCACTCGAACAACACACTGTATTTTTTTTTATCACGAAATAATGAATCTCTCTGTTGTTGCCAAACTCAATATAGAAAACTAAACTGAACTCAGTATGGGAGAACCGAACTACTATCGTAATTAAGGAACTGGACTCAATATGGGAGTTACACTGAACTAGTATCATAATCAAGTAAAGAATGAAGTGTTTTTGTTTGACCTTCTTGTAGTTGTAGGGCTTGGCAGGGAACTGGGGCACCTTGAAGAGGTCGTCGTCTTTCTCTGCTTGCGCTGTGATGAGGAAGGTCCCTGACTCGAAGTACTGGGTGACGGGCATGTCATCCCACAGGTTCCAGTCGCCGAACGCCGGGATCTGGCGCCACTTGCAATCGTCTAGCGCCTGTCAGAAAACGAAACGATCTTCACTGAGCAACTGATGCGTGCTTGGTTAAAGCA
The DNA here is from genome assembly GCA_036346575.1 of Dendrocalamus sinicus. Taxonomy (NCBI): domain Eukaryota; kingdom Viridiplantae; phylum Streptophyta; class Magnoliopsida; order Poales; family Poaceae; genus Dendrocalamus; species Dendrocalamus sinicus. The sequence goes on along the minus strand of CM070642.1, from coordinate 57,730,499 downwards.
GAGGAAGCACGGACATTGACAAGAAGCATCCGAGAGCCAGGACTGAATAATGTGCAAAGGTTTCCTTCTGAAACTTTGAATGAAGCGACCTCATTGGATAAGTAATACTTTCATGTGAACAGAACAGTGTCAATGTCAATGCATGACATGTACTTGTTGAGAAAAAAGAACTACTGTTAAGAGCATAGTATATTACAGTAGAAGAGCATCCTTCCGCTACAATGGCGGGGTTCACAAAGTGTAGTTTCTTGCCATTGCAAGGGAGTGTAAACCCCAACCTCATTATGAACTAGAATACAAGTTTAGAAACAAAAACTGAAGCATACAAAATGAGAAGAAAAGAGCAGGAAAGATGCGATGCATCTCCATGGCTCACCTCCATCTCGCAGACTCGCAGTTACAGAAGCGGAAGCAGAAGCTAGGAGACGACTACTAGCTGCGAACGAGGGAGGTAAAAGAGCAGGAAAGGCAGTCAAAGCTCAATTGGAATTGGGCAGAGGAACAAAGAGCTCTATACATAGCCACGCAAAAGCTTAGGTAAAGAGAATGTGGGGGGGCACACACGTACCTACACTTTACGAAAAGCCCACAAGAAAGCAATAGCCCAAAGCAGGGAGTGTTCAGCTGTCACTGAGCCGAGGCAATAAGCACTAACTGCTTCACACTCATCATTAACACCCCTAGTCCCTACCCCTTGCTTTCCGAGTTAGTGTCCGTAGTGCAGTGACGATGCTGTTCTTTTGTGGTCAGTTTCTCTCTCTCTCTCTCTCTGTGGCAGTAAATTTGCCGGCTTTTGGCAACAAGTCTTGCAGTTGTATGATAAACAATGAGTGTGCGCGTCTCATGCTTTTGTCACCCGCGACGCGAGATGGCACAGCGGTCGTCCCGGCAGGTCCTGCGGCGGCTGCGTCTCAAGGCCACGCATGTTAGCGAAAAGTGGCAAAAGTCGGGTGCTTTTCTTTGGAACCATGGCCAAAACACAAGGATTCTTTGGGTTCCGCGGCAGCACGCTTTGCCGCTTTCCACCGGCCGGCGTCACGATTACGACCGAGGAAAGGAGCCGTGACCGAGGCCGAACCTGTCTAATCGTGCACTTACTTCTGACTTTGTTTGGAAAATGATCCGTAATTGATCGAAAATACAGAATGTAATGAAGAACCAGTTGGCCATGTATAGGGTTGGACGAAAAACTCGAAGCTCGTTAGCTGGCTCAGCTCGTGGCTGGCTCGGCTCGGCTCGTTAGGATAACGAGCCGAGCCGAGCGAAGATTTTAGCTCGTTAACTATAAGAGCCAACTCGAGCCAGCTCGCGAGTCGCTCATGAGCCAAACGAGCCATGCTTCCAGGAATTTAGATATGCATATGCTGCTTCCATGGATCTAATTTGTACTCTATTGCATGTGTTAATGTGTAAATTTGTACTCTATTGTACCCAAACGAGCTATGCATGTGTTAATTTGTACTCTATTGTACCCAAACGAGCCAAACGAGCCATGCTTCCATGGATGAATATATGATGGAGACATTTTTTGGCCCTGGCTCACGAGCCAAACGAGCTAGCTCGAGCTTGTCACCGAGCTAGCTTTTTAGCTCGTTAGTTATAACGAGCCAGCTCGAGCCAGCTCGTTATCCTACCGAGCCAGACCGAGCCGAGCCGAGCCAGCTCGTTATCCAGCCCTAGCCATGTATTTGATCACTTGTTGAGTGAGCCCTGCATCGTAAGTATATCACCTGCCTTTTGCAAGTCATTCAGTGTGTCATCATTCACCAGAGCGCACACACACGAATCAAAGCTAGTTTTAGCACTAATTCATACAGTATTTACAAAAATAACAGTACATTTTTGCCGTCGCAGTCGGTGGCAATGGCGCGCGAGGCGACGCGTGGCGTCGCCGCCGGCAGATGCTCTGATGCCCGGGTGGGTAGCAGCAGCACTGTCGCCAGTGGTGCAGCGAGCAAGCTCTGTCGCCCACCCACAAAGTGTAGGTGATTAGGCTAGCTAATTAGCTGGCCTAATTACCTATCTAATTTTTTTCATTTAGTATTTGTTCGAATTTTTAAATATATTAAATGAGCTCAAAAAATTATAAAAATATATGTACGGCCTCCCAACACAACATTTTTTGTAGTGTAATTTTTGGAAAATTTTATCCAAGGCGAATGTTGCTCAAAAAATTGTACAATTTTGATATTTTACGAGTTTTTACATATAGCAAACGAGCTCCAAAAATTACGAAATTTCATGTGAAGCCTCCCGATGCAGTAATAGTTATTATGTAATGTTTTTGGAAATTTTATGCGGTCATAATTAGCTACGTTTGTTCGGATTAACTTAACCCTGAATTTAACGAATATTTCATTTTTTTACAATTTGATATATTATGAATTTGTATAATTAAAAGTAATTATAGTAATACAAAAAATGCATCACAGGATGTGATATAACTCACTCTTCTAAACCGCTGTTATCTTCTCGCTGCGCTTGCCTGCCCGTTCGTGGTCTTGTCTTTCGTCGCACACGAGCATACCTCCTCAATCTAACAATGGGCTGGGGCTGTTTGGGACCATGTGAGGTCCTAAAATCAAGTTGAATAAATCTTAGCAAATGTATCTTAGTATACAAAGATAACATCTTATCCTAGTATACAAACATGATAACCTTAATTTACGACACAACTGTTCAATTGAGTAATAGTTATTATGTAATTTTATGAGAATTTTATGCGATCCGAATTAGTCACGTTTGTTTATAATAAGTTAATCCAAATAAACATGGTAAATTCAGACCATATAAAATTCATAATTTATAATTTTTTAAATTTGTAAATATAGTAAATGAGCTCAACAAATTATGACATTTTTGGTGGAGCTTTCTACGACATCATGGTATGTTGTGTAATTATTTTATAATTTTTTGAGACCATTTTCTACCTCTAAAAATTCTTGAAAGGGTGCATAATTAATCAGGCGATTAAGCAATTATGCGCCTCTCTAAGAATTTTTAGAGATAGCAAATGGTCTAAAAAAATTACAAAATTTTTGTAAAGCTTCCTGATATAGTATTATATGTTTTGTAATTTTTTGCACTACTTTACTACCTCTAAAAATTATTTAAGTAGCACCTACTTAATTAAGCACTTATGGTCGGGCCTAATCACCCGCCGCTTGGCCACTTAAATAATTTTTTAGGGGTAGTAAAATGGTGTAAAAAATTACTTAAAAATTATACAACATAGCACACTATATCAGGAAGCTCCACAAAAAATTTTGTAATTTTTCAAATCATTTGCTACCTCTAAAAATTTTAGAGCGGCGCATAACTGCTGAATTGTCTAATTAATTATGCATCATTTGAAGAATTTTTAGAGGTAGCAAATGGCCTCAAAAAAACAATTACACAATATACCACGATGCCTCAAAAAGCTCCACCCACAATCATAATGTTTTGAGCTTATATGATATATTTAAAAATTTGAACAAACACTATCTCGTGTCTCTACTCTGCATGTGCATACATCGGGTCTTCTAGGAGTTTCTCCGAATCCAAACAAATCATACATAAAATTGATATTAAAATGTCGACACTTTGATTATTAATATTTTAAAAATGTTTAAATTAAATATGTTAAAATCATGTGTAGATTTATCTCGAAAATTACTTTCATAATATTGTAATTTTATTGGGTTTTATAAAAAGTATTATAATAGAAATTAGTAATCAAAATTGTGCTTCGAGATCATACCAATGTCAAAAATAACATGCATTTATGACCGGAGAGAGTACGATACTAAATATACATGACGGTGGTGTATCCTTGCTGAAGAGAGGAGTTCCTCCGATGCTCACTTGAAAGTTGAAAAGAAACTTGCCATGATTTCACAAAGGAGTATGTGATTGTTGTGATATGAGCAACAACAATGGGTACTCTTTCTCCATAGGAGATGTGGAGCTAAGAGAGCTAAAGAGTCAACCGAGAGAGAGCTGGTTTACGGAAATGAGTAGATTTGGATCTGTCCTACCCCTTTTAAGGGTTTATATACAAGAACAGGGTATAATAAAAAATTTCTATTTTACCCCTCAATAATTACATAAAGGTAAAGATAAAATAGTACATTCATTTATACGTAAGATAATGTGCTATTAGATTTGCCCTAAGACTTATTAGCCTATCCTGCGGCCTGAGGACCTAGGCACCCCATAACAGTTATCACTTCCGATTGGCATGTTAATACTACAACTAGTCGAGGCATCCCCGGCGAAGTGCCAGTAGACTCTTAAGATGCTTGAATTGCTCTTCCATCTCTCTCTCTCTCTCTCTCTCTCTCAATACTTCTAGCCTCTCTCAAAGCAAATGAAAGGTTCGTTGCTGATGTAAAGGTATGTAAAGCTATGTGGAGCAATGGTCCGGGCCTTGTACATGCGGATACCTCCATGGGCCCTTATGCTGGGCCAGCTAAGAGAACCTTTCGGAATCTACTTTGGCAAAGGCAGGAGCCATTAGGAACCTGTCGATTTTTATAAACCGCGCCCCGCATGGCGAACTTCTTTTCTGTTTTTCCTTTATCTTTCCCAAGTCTTTAACATGTCCTCACCTCCTTTTGATTAAAAGTTTGCTGCCTCTGTGTTTAGGCTTTTGATGTGTTACGTTTATCTTAGGTACATGGACAGTGCAGTTGTCCCAAGCGAAGTGACATTCAGATCTGCTTTTCTTGCTGCTGCGTGCAGGCAGTAATAAGCTTGTTCTGGTTCTTATCCTCCTGTGCGCTTAGAACTAGTGAATTTGACTTCCTTCTTGTATGTATGCAATGACAGAATATAACATGGGACATTTCGGACCACAGCTCTGCGTTCTTGCTTGTGTTATTTGCTTTTCAAGTTCGAACAAAAGTCGTAGATATATACAGTTAGGAAGAGGCTGGGATGCAGGTATAAGAAACAATCAAACAGACAAATACTAACACAAGACACAAATCCTATTATAATGCGATTAGCAGTGGGTTGTTGCAAACCAAGCATTCAGTTTGCTTTAGAAGTTACGCGGTTCACTTTCTGTTCTGAAATAACTGAGACATCTGTTGTGCCCAAATGAAGTGAGCATATATACAGACCGAACATGTCAATTTCTCCATCAAAGGAAGGCATGCATAATGTGGCAAGCGAGAGAAGATAAAAGAAGTCAGAATGTAGGAAAAGCTATCTCATGTTCCTGATCAATCAGCCAACAATAGGATATAGGTGTGTAACATAACACAGGGAGTCGCAGGCATGCAGATAGTCTACTTCACGTCGTCCCTACACGGTAACACGGCTACACTAGCCCATGTCCCATTCGCCGACCGTGCATACATTTCTTACCGCTGTTACCGTCGCCTCGCCGCCTTGCCCATTGGTACGGCCTGCATGCGCGCATTGCCGGCAGTGTCGTATCGATCTCTACGCTTATATACGCACATGCATATGCGTACAGCATCGCGAATGTGCTCCTGCCGATGATTCCATCCGTCTAACAGAGACAAGCCCGCCCGCGAGCGGCGAGGGCATGCATGCACGTCACGGGCCACGCCATCCCCAATTTCCCACGCTATATATATAAAAGGAATACGTCTCCTTTACCCTGAACTTTTATATTTATCTAATTTTCAATTTAAAAGTGCAAAATTAGATTTTACCCCTCTCAACTATCAATATCATTTATTTTTACTCCTGGGACTGATGGAAGGTGGTTTTAACTAACGTGGCGCTGATATGGCAATGGTTTTAACACGTAAGATGCTTTTAAGATGATATGGCAGCCTAGTTATCAGGTAAGCAAATAAAAAAAGATGATGAAAGTGGGATCTTTATGTCATAACTTTTTTCCTCTATTTCTTCTCTCCCACTGGCTGCTTATAGGCGGGCCAAAATATCAGTGAAGCAGACTCTCAAACTGGTTTAAATTACAAATTCAATTAACCTAATTATCTGGTCCCACATGTCATTGACTTATTAACCTTAATCATGTCATTAGCAAAAACTAACTATTTATCTATGGAGCTACCTGTCGGTGAGAGAGAATAGGGAGAAACAGAGAGGGAAACAGGGGAGGCGGCTTTGCTCAATTTGGCGAGCTCGCCGGTGGCGAAAGGATGGCGGTGGAGCATAGGTAGTAGGCAAAATGGAAAGGTGTGGAGAACCTAATGGTGGTGGCGTTGACCGGAATGCGGGAATGGTGCACCAGAGCAGCAACGCGATGGCGATGAGCGGCGAGGTGGCTATGGCCATGTGACGAATTCAGCGCGGGAGTGAAGGAAAAAAGCAACTGGGTGTAGAGCGAGCTAAAGGGGGCTATTGGGGGTGCAAAGAGGCATTGGCACAAAGACCTATGGTCACCAGCGTTGTGCCGACGACAAAGAAAAGTAGTGGGGGTAACACTGTTACGACGGTAACGGCAAAGACCAAAACTTGGGCCAACATAAACCAGCGAAAAATGATCCTAGGCCACAAGGAGCTTACCAAATTAATGACAACAAGGAAACACTGTGGTGGTCGAACGGTGGGTGACGATGGTGGCGAAGATAGGGCTCACGACAACAGCATTCTCTGGCAATGGGCAACTAAAATGGGGCCACGCGTTAGAAACCGGGGAGCACAGTGAAGCTATAAATGAGCTCATAGAAGATAGGGGCTCGCCAGAGTGGCAGCAATGTTGAGGGCGGTGGTGGCGGGATGAAATAAGGAAGACAGCACAGACACGATGATGCGTTGAGAAAAAACCATAACATTTTCAAATCAATTTGAAATGCTTTCAAATTTTGTATAAACAAACTTTGGACACCTAAGGAACTTTTTCAATAAAAATTTTCAAAAAAAGAGTTTTTTTATTGAAAAGTCATGCCAAAATGTATTTCTTTGCAACCCTTTCGCATAAAGAGAGGAGAAATGCAAAAACCTTTCAAATGAGGTCCAACTTTTGAAAATTTTCAAATTTTAACTTTGGACTAATTATAGTATTTTTCAAAAATAATTCTTGAAAAAGAAATTTCTTTCAACAGATATGACAAAATGCACTTTGTTTGTATGATGGTGGAGTTTTTCAATTTGAATTTCATGGAGTTTTTCACTTTCATGGCTTTATATGAGTTAGAAATACTATTAAAAACCAAGATGCACAAAGAAATTTGACTCAAATCTACACAAAGAAATTTGACTCAAATAGCCAAAGTCACTATATACAATACTAGATCGTTTTGGGTCAAAACTAGTTTTTCAGTGAACTTCAAATAAGTATAACTTTTCAATGGTTAGTCTTTTGTGAAAATTTTGAACTAGAGAAATGTTTAAAATGATCAACTCTTTGAGTTTATAATTGACAACTTTTCAAATACTCAATAGATTTTGATTTATGAAAATATGTCATTTTATTTAAAAAGAAGATCACATAAGATTCATTTGTGGCCAAATTTCATGTTTTGTTTGTAAAATAGAAACTTTTACTTCAAAATCATTGGAAAACATTTAAAATATATATTTAAGTACTTTCATTTAGTTTTGCACAAACTTTAACCTTTTAAATAAGATATTTTATTTTTGACCAAAATGGCTCTTTTGAAAAGTTAATCTTACATATCATTAGATTTTCACTCTATGAATACCAAATGAAGTAAATGAGAATGAAACATATGCATTCTCAAGATACATAAATATTTTGGGCAAAATAGTTTTTTTCCAATAATGATACTTTACCCCTTTTTAGATTAAGCCCAAAAATATTTAATAAGTTTTTCATAAAGAAAAGCTTTCCCCTACACAAAGGTTCCTTTTGACTTTTCCTTTGACACACAAATGATTCTTTTCCATCTTATCATCATGTATTTTGCTATCTCTCCATATTTGAACTTTCTCTCCTTCTTTGTCGTCTAGCGATATCACTTGTGAGAACAAATGATACCAAATATAATTAATTCTATTCGTAGAAACTTAATACCATTTGTGAGCATAGATGATACCAAGTATGATTGATTCTATTTGTAGAAACTTGATATTACTAGTATAAACCACTAGTATCCCTTATAATCATAATGTTGATTTGCCTACTTGATCTTCTCTTGAAGGATTAAAATCCACTTGTGAATACCAATTTTAAATTCGTCTTGAATAATAAAGGTACCACATGTAGATCACTTGTGTACCACTTCATATAACTTGAGAGATCTTCAATAATTGCCACTTAACACAATTTGTCGAGGATACCACTTGTAGGAGGAAGATGATATCATTTGAAGAGATACCACATTGGAGAAAACTTGGTTAAGGAAAGATTTTGCTCGACAAAAAGGGAAAAAAGGTATCACTTGAAAGAAAAGGATAATATTACCTATAAAGACAAGGATGAATCCCATGCTGAGGTCAAGATGATCAAAGTGGGTACCACTTTAGAGAAAATGCGGTTTTATGATAAAAGTATCAATAACAACAAAAATGGCACATGGAGTCAAAAAGTACTTCATGGTAGCTAGCAAGGATTAATAAGTATCAACTTGACTTTAGGAGCAAAGAGAATGGCTGAGGAAATTGAAAAGTAACAAATTTTGGTCAAATCAGGCATTTTTTTCACAATCTGGTCATACCGCCGTTAAGTAAGCGGTCAGACCGCTCTACGGTGGTAACACTTGGTACATTCCAGTCGTACCAAATTTCAACTGAAAGCATGCCAAGGATTGAAATTCAGATGAGAGAATTGATATAATGTTTTAATTTGCTCTAAAGTTTTCATAAAGAAACATAAACCACTTTTAGATCATTTCCAACTATACGCCAAAGATTAAAACTATTTTAAATATAGTTTTAACAATTATGCCTTTATTTTCTAAAACACAGCTTGCTTGCTCTTTTGTTGTGATGTAAGCGCCGAGCAGTTGGAAAAGACGGGGGAGGGGAGGAAATGATGGGGGGAGGCAAGGAGGAAGATGGAGCAGGGGACAAGGGGTGGAGGAAGGAGGTGGCTTGGTGGAGGACGGTGGAGGCTGTGGCTGCGGCAGATGGGAGGCAAGGGGAGAGGAGCCGGAAGGAGGAGGCTATGGGCAGGAGCTTTAGGTGAGATGGAGAGAAGAAGAGAAGAAAGAGAAGGAGAGATTGGGGCTGACAGGTGGGCCTGTTGTGGTGATTATGCTGATAGGGCTGCTATATCATCCAAAGAACTCTATATGTCAAAACCGCTTCCACGTAGGCTCCATGTAGGAGTTCTATGTCAAAACGGTATTGATATTTGAGGAGGGTCAAACATCTGATTTTATACTTAAAGGTTAAAACTTAGACTAATGCAAGAGTTCAGGGTAGAATACTTATTCTTATATAAGGGGCGCCCGTATCATCCCTTCATCGAACGTGACACGCCCGCAGATCAAAAGTCACAAGTATTTGCCCCAACTACACATAGGTACCACGCCCAGTCTGGTCTGATCGGATAGCCGGGAGGAAGGTGAGCAACGCCATGGCCGTGGCGCTGCTCGTCGTGGCGACGTCCGCGGCGCGCGCGGCCGGGCTCAGCATCTGCGCCGTTGACAAGGCCCTGCCGCTTGGTGGGCGCGTGCATGCATGTCGTACTGCGCGCCCGGCAGCAGGGAGGCTACGCCGAAGAAAGACTGCTGCGACGCGGTGGCCAACGCCGACTTCCGGTGCCTCTGCCGTCACAAGGGCGTGCTCCGGTCCAACGGCGGCATCGACGCCGACCGCTCCATGCAGATCTCCTCCAAGTGCAACGTCCGCGGGGCACCGACGTGGTGCTAGTGTGCTACCAGAGGCACTAATTAAGCTAGCTTCCTTGCAGGCCAGCATGCATGCACTCCAGCAAATAAATTGCTAATTAATTATTATCATTATGATCTGGTGTGGTGTGTTAAATTACACCATGGTTGTCCCCTGGCTAAAATTCTTCTGTTAGCTAGTCTCATGTTATGTATGTATCGCCTTGTGGTTTGAGCGCGTCGTGTTGCTTGTGCGTCGTGTTGTTTGTATAAAATTAGTCATGTACTGTACCGTGTTGTGTGGGTATACCGTCCATGTTGCATTCTAGCAACAAGCTCCATTTGGTTTTCGTATTCCTCTGTGACTCTGTGTGCACAAAATTAATTAAAGGTAGTCAATTTGAACTTCTTATTGTAATATGTATGCATATTGCCATGCAACGTACGTAACCCAGCTTCAATTCGAGCACCAAATCAGCGTGACAGGAATTCTGGAAATGTTTGACGATGTAGTCGACTATAGTGTGCTGTAACATCCTTTAAATTTCAACTTCAAACTCAAAAGTGTGTTAGAAGAAACAAGAAAGATAAGTTTGTTAACAAATGGTAACACTAATATTTTCCTTTTTTCCTCTGATTTTTCATTTGTTTTAGTTTTGTTACTCTTAATACAAAACGAATTTGAACTTAAAATTTTATACATACATAGAGCAAATTAAGAAGTATATGCATTTTGGGGGTTTTTTCCTTGATGATTTGGTGCCTCAAAACGACCAGGTTGTATGATTAAACCCTAAGTGTAGGTTGCACTTGATACACTGGCAAATATAATAATGTAATCCGGCTTTAGTTGGGACACTAAATAAACATAAAAATTCTAAAAAAAATGGTGACGTAGTCTATGGAGTGTTAGAAGGCCCCTTTAAAATTTCAACTTCAAACTGAGTGTGTTAGAAAAAAAAATATTTACTTCACTGGGAATATTGACATTTGTTTTCCCCTCCTTTCAATTTACCATTTGTCATAAACTCATAATTTACACGTTTCTGTTACTCTTAACACAGAATAAAATTAAACTTCAAATTTTACACATAGGTCAAGTAAATTGAGAAGTACATTGATTAGAGTTGTTTTTAGAAATTTTCTTGTTGATGTTTGCCTCAACCGATCAAACTGCATAATTACACCCTAAGAGTAAGAGTGATTGAACGTAATACATTGCTAAGGAAGTAGCATATACATGTACAGAAGTGTCTAAGATTTCCCACAAAGGAAAAATATATTATAATGTGAGAATGTATGCATGCATCTTTGTGTGTGTCCGAGACGGACTATATATGTAGCATGCTCGTGAATCCTGATCGGCCAGTACTCCTGTGGTACACACCAAGTGCCTTAGCTACACATTAAGCCTCTCTGCCTACGTAGCTAGCTAGCTAAGCCAACGCGATCCTATGGCCGGGAGGAAAGTGATGAGCAACCCCGCTGTCGCCGTGGCGACCGCATCGGGCGTCTGCAACATCGACACGGACCACGTGAAGTCCGCGTGCAGTTCGTACTTGTAGATTGGAGTAGATCAACTGGACACTTCTATTGATCGTATACAGTGTACATATATATGATTACAATGGCCTTTGGCCATGGGCACACACGCGAGTGTGGACTGGCGCACGCAGCGGAAGTGGAGGCGCCGTGAAGACCGGGCGCGCGTGTGTGCGCGGCAGAGCGCGCTCTCCGGAGGCCGTTGGCGCGATGAGTGCGCGAGGGCCGCTCGGGATGCGCTGGACGTGGGCGACGCTGGAGACCCGGGCGAGCTTAGCCGTTGGAGGCGTTGTTCCGCTGACACCCCCCCTCAGACTCCACGTTCGCGGTGGTGACGGAGAGGCTGTCCCTGAAGTCATTGAACAACGCCGAAGGAAGTCCTTTGGTGAACACGTCTGCGAGTTGCCGCGCACTGGGAACGTGCGTGACACGAAGCTCACCAATGGCGACCTTCTCCCGGACAAAATGAATGTCAAGCTCTATGTGCTTTGTGCGTCGGTGATGCACTGGATTCCGGGCCATGTACACTGAGGAGATGTTGTCGCAGAACGCGACCGTCGCGGAGGGGATCTTGCAGAGCAGTTCGGCGAGCAGGTGGCGAAGCCATGAACACTCGGCAACGGCGTTGGCGATAGCTCGATACTCCGCCTCGGCGCTGGACCTCGACACCGTGGTTTGGCGCTTGGAGGACCACGAGATGAGGGAGTTGCCGAGAAAGACGCAGAAGCCTGATGTAGAACGGCGCGTGTCTGGGCAGCCGGCCCAGTCGGCGTCCGAGTAGGCAGTGATGGTTGGCGTCGAGGCGGCGCGTAGCTGCACACCGAGGCCAATTGTGCCCTTGATGTACCTGAGAATGCGTTTCAGCATGGTCTGGTGTACGTCCTGCGGCGCATGCATGTGCAAGCACACCTGCTGCACGGCGTATGCAATATCTGGACGAGTAATCGTCAAATACTGCAGTGCGCCGGCGATGCTCCGGTAGGAGGTGGAGTCGTCGATGAGGTTGCCGTCAGTTGCCGAGGCCTTTGGCTTTGCATCTGCTGGAGTCGTGACAGGTTTGCAGTTCGACAGTCCCGCGCGCTCCAGAAGCTCCTCGGCATATTGAGATTGGGAGAGGAAGAAGCCTTCACGGTTCCGGCGAACGCCAATGCCGAGGAAGTGGTGCACCGGCCCCATGTCCTTCACAGCGAAGGCGTCGTGGAGCCGCTTGATGACGTGCTGAAGCAGTCGAGTCGAGGAGGCCGACAGGATCATGTCATCGACATATAGGAGTAGGTACGCCGTCTCGCCGTTGTAGTGGTACACGAAGAGCGACGAGTCCGCCTTCGACTGGACGAAGCCCAGCGATGTCACATGGCCGACGAAGCGGTCAAACCACGGGCTTGCCGGAGGCCGTAGAGTGATCTGGAGAGGAGGCAGACGTCGTCGGGGCGGCGTGGGTCGACAAACCCGGTGGGCTGCTGGCTGTACACCTGCTCTTGGAGGTTGCCGTGAAGAAATGCATTTGAGACATCAAGTTGGTGAGCCGGCCAGTTGTGTGTAGCCACCAGCGTCAACACGGTGCGAATTGTGGCCGGCTTGACCACCGGCGAGAACGTCTCCCCGAAGTCGACGCCGGGCCGCTGATTGAACCCACGGACAACCCATCGAGCCTTGTAGCGCTCGAGAGTACCGTCGGGATTCATCTTGTGCTTGAACACCCATTTGCCGGTGATGATCCGAGCGCCCGGAGGACGCGGCACGAGTGTCCATGTCCTGTTAGCCTGCAGCGCATCAAACTCTTGTTTCATGGCAGCATGCCAGTGTGGATCCTTCACGGCGGTGCGGACACTTCGAGGGATCGGTGATATGGTGTCCGACGCAGCCAACGCGTACTTCGGATTGGGCTTGTGAATGCCTGCGCGCGCACGAGTGACCATCGGGTGGCCTGCGTGCCCAGCAGCAGGTGAGTGCGGGCTGGACGAAGGTGCAGAGGTTGCAGTTGACGTAGTGGTGGCTGGTTGCTCGATGTCGTGTGCAGCAGGCGTTGGTGAGGAGTTGACGCCGGTAGGAGCTGGAGGAGGCGTGAGCTCGGCGACGAGGCGAGGTGGTGACTGCGCCGGTGTCGCGTGGCGCGGCGCGACGCGGACGACGCGACGATGTGTCGAGGCAGGCACTGGTTCATACAACACGGACTGCGTTGCGTCGTTGGTGTTCGCGCCCACTGTGGTGGTGCTGTTGTCGCGGAAGGGGAAAACGGCTTCGTCGAATGTGACGTGCCGCGATGTGATAACACGGCCTGTGGCGAGGTTGTAGCAGCGGTAGCCGCGGTGATCCGCCGGGTACCCAATGAAGACGCACGGCGTGGAGCGCTCAGCAAGCTTGTGGCTTGATGTGGCGATCAAGTTGGGAAGGCACCGGCACCCAAAAACACGAAGCTCGCCATAGGAGGGCTCCATGCCGAACAGCAGGGCGTGTGGCGTCGTAGAGCCAGTGGCACGGCATGGACGGCGGTTGAGCAGGTATGTCGCCGTAGCTAGTGCTTCTGCCCAGAACGCCAGAGGAGCTGCACTGTGAATTAGCATTGTACGCAAACAATCGTTAATAGAACGGAGGATGCGTTCAGCTTTCCCGTTTTGCTGCGATGTATAGGGACAAGAGAGTCGCAGTTGGGTGCCAATGGATGAGAGCAGAATGCGCATGGCAGTGGAGTCATACTCCTTGCCATTGTCAGTTTGGAAGGCTAGAATGGGGAGGCGAAATTGAGTATGGACATAGGAAATAAACGCTCGAATGGTGGAGAAAACATCAGATTTATTGCGAAGTGGGATTGTCCATAGGTAATGTGTGTAATCATCTAGAAAGACAATGTAATATTTATAACCAGAGTGACTAAGGACTGGTGAAGTCCAGACATCCGAATGAACAAGCTGAAAGGGAAAAAATGTACGTGTAGTAGATTCAGTAAATGGCAAACGAACATGTTTTCCCATACGGCAAGATGAGCATGAGTGAGCATCAGCTTTATTACACTGAAAAGGAAAATTTTGTAAAATTTGAGAGGTGACTGGATCTCCAGGGTGCCCCAGTCGCTGATGCCACAAGGATGCCGAGGCCGTGAGGGCTTGATGGTGAGGTAGACGGAGAGGGTAGAGATCGCCGCTGCTTTCACATCGGAGTATCTCCGCCCTGGTAGGAAGATCCTTGATAGAGAAACCAGATGGGTCAAATTCAATGGAAACATTATTATCGCGAGTAAGACGGCGAACTGAAATCAAGTTCTTGACAAGAGATGGCGAAATAAGTACATCATTGAGACGAAGAGGGGAAGTGGCAGTGGGAATGAGTGTCTGTGCTTGGTGGGTGACGGCCAACCAAGCACCATTACCTACTGTGATGATGGAATTGGAAGGCTGAAGGCTGGAGGGTGGAAATTTACCAGGGGAGGACGACATGTGCGACGTCGCGCCGGTGTCAAAGTACCACCGAGGCACTCATTGGATTCTTTGGGCCGGCGGATTGGAGCGCAGCGTAGAGGCCACTAGTGTCGAAGCTGTTGGACGAGCCGCCCGGTGGAAGATGGGTGGCCGCCATCGCCTGTTGTGGCTGGAACGGCGTCGCGCGACCAAGACGCCGCACGGGGCGCGAACGGCATCGTCGAGCTTGCACCATGCCTTGCCATGGGTTGTAACCCGCGCCCATGGCGCAGCTGGTTGGGTGGGACCGATTGTTGTTGGTGCGCGATTGCGCCGCCGTGCCGCCGCCGTTGCGCGTCGCGCGCCGATCAGCGGTTGTTGGATCGGTTGCCGCCGCCGTTGTTGGAACGGTTGTTGGAGCGCTGCGTGTTCGTCCGCCGGGCCCCGTCGCTGGCGCCGTTGGAAGCCGAGTTGGGACGAGCGGTGGGCGCTTCGGTGTGAGTCGCGGCGAGCGCTGACTAGCCTCGGCGTTGGTGTCGTGCTTGATGCTGAGCTCCTCGAGAAGAAGGAAGGACCGGGCGCTCGTGAAGGTGTGCGGCAGGTACTTGGACGTGATCACCGGCTTGACGTAGCGGTACTTGGGTTTGAGGCGCGGAGGAGATTGAGCACTGGCCGGGCTCGAGACGGATGTCCGATGTCGCGGAGCTGATCGGCGAGCCTCTTGAGTGTGGTGCAGTAGTCGTCGATCGACATGTCGCCCTGCTGGAGAGTGCGCAGCTCGACTTCCAAGTACACCGCGCGCTGAAGCTCGTTGTCCTGGAACAGCCCCTGGACGGCGTGCCAGAGAGAGAAGGCGGTGTTCCGGTCGCGGCTGACGTTGTCGAAGACGCCCTTGGAGACGGTGGCGAGGATCCAGTTGACGACGCATGAATCAACCATGCGCCATTCACCGTCTTGCTCATCAGAGGGGGTGGGTGAGCGAACATGGCCACTGAGGCCAAATTTGCCAAGAGTGGAGTCGAAGAAGAGACGCCACTGGCCATAGTTGTCCTCGTTCATGTCGAGGGTGACCGGAACGTGGTGGCGGATGGAGACCGTCTGAATGACAGAGGCCGGGGCGGGGGCAGCATTGGATCCATCGTCGGAGTTTTCAGAGTGGACGGAAGAGGGAGCCATGGGAAGAGTGGCAAAGGGGTTCGGTAGGATCGAAGAGGAGTCTGATACCATGTAGATTGGAGTAGATCAACTGGACACTTCTATTGATCGTATACAGTGTACATATATATGATTACAATGGCCTTTGGCCATGGGCACACACGCGAGTGTGGACTGGCGCACGCAATGAAGTGGAGGCGCCGTGAAGACCGGCGCGCGTGTGTGCGCGGCGAGCAGCGCTCTCGGAGGCCGTTGGCGCGATGAGTGCGCGAGGCCGCCGGGATGCGCTGGACGTGGCGACGCCGAGACCCGGCGAGCTTAGCCGTTGGAGGCGTTGTTCACGACACCCCCTCGGACTCCACGTTCGCGGTGGTGACGGAGAGGCTGTCCCGAAGTCATTGAACAACGCCGAAGGAAGTCCTTTGGTGAACACGTCTGCGAGTTGCCGCGCACTGCGAACGTGCGTGACACGAAGCTCACCAATGGCGACCTTCTCCCGGACAAAATGAATGTCAAGCTCTATGTGCTTTGTGCGTCGGTGATGCACTGGATTCCGGGCCATGTACACTGAGGAGATGTTGTCGCAGAACGCGACCGTCGCGGAGGGGATCTTGCAGAGCAGTTCGGCGAGCGGTGGCGAAGCCATGAACACTCGGCAACGGCGTTGGCGATAGCTCGATACTCCGCCTCGGCGCTGGACCTCGACACCGTGGTTTGGCGCTTGGAGGACCACGAGATGAGGGAGTTGCCGAGAAAGACGCAGAAGCCTGATGTAGAACGGCGCGTGTCTGGGCAGCCGGCCCAGTCGGCGTCCGAGTAGGCAGTGATGGTTGGCGTCGAGGCGGCGCGTAGCTGCACACCGAGGCCAATTGTGCCCTTGATGTACCTGAGAATGCGTTTCAGCATGGTCTGGTGTACGTCCTGCGGCGCATGCATGTGCAAGCACACCTGCTGCACGGCGTATGCAATATCTGGACGAGTAATCGTCAAATACCGCAGTGCGCCGGCGATGCTCCGGTAGGAGGTGGAGTCGTCGATGAGGTTGCCGTCAGTTGCCGAGGCCTTTGGCTTTGCATCTGCTGGAGTCGTGACAGGTTTGCAGTTCGACAGTCCCGCGCGCTCCAGAAGCTCCTCGGCATATTGAGATTGGGAGAGGAAGAAGCCTTCACGGTTCCGGCGAACGCCAATGCCGAGGAAGTGGTGCACCGGCCCCATGTCCTTCACAGCGAAGGCGTCGTGGAGCCGCTTGATGACGTGCTGAAGCAGTCGAGTCGAGGAGGCCGACAGGATCATGTCATCGACATATAGGAGTAGGTACGCCGTCTCGCCGTTGTAGTGGTACACGAAGAGCGACGAGTCCGCCTTCGACTGGACGAAGCCCAGTGATGTCACATGGCCGACGAAGCGGTCAAACCACGGGCTTGCCGGAGGCCGTAGAGTGATCTGGAGAGGAGGCAGACGTCGTCGGGGCGGCGTGGGTCGACAAACCCGGTGGGCTGCTGGCTGTACACCTGCTCTTGGAGGTTGCCGTGAAGAAATGCATTTGAGACATCAAGTTGGTGAGCCGGCCAGTTGTGTGTAGCCACCAGCGTCAACACGGTGCGAATTGTGGCCGGCTTGACCACCGGCGAGAACGTCTCCCCGAAGTCGACGCCGGGCCGCTGATTGAACCCACGGACAACCCATCGAGCCTTGTAGCGCTCGAGAGTACCGTCGGGATTCATCTTGTGCTTGAACACCCATTTGCCGGTGATGATCCGAGCGCCCGGAGGACGCGGCACGAGTGTCCATGTCCTGTTAGCCTGCAGCGCATCAAACTCTTGTTTCATGGCAGCATGCCAGTGTGGATCCTTCACGGCGGTGCGGACACTTCGAGGGATCGGTGATATGGTGTCCGACGCAGCCAACGCAGCATTGCCAGTTGGGCTTGTGAATGCCTGCGCGCGCACGAGTGACCATCGGGTGGCCTGCGTGCCCAGCAGCAGGTGAGTGCGGGCTGGACGAAGGTGCAGAGGTTGCAGTTGACGTAGTGGTGGCTGGTTGCTCGATGTCGTGTGCAGCAGGCGTTGGTGAGGAGTTGACGCCGGTAGGAGCTGGAGGAGGCGTGAGCTCGGCGACGAGGCGAGGTGGTGACTGCGCCGGTGTCGCGTGGCGCGGCGCGACGCGACGATGTGTCGAGGCAGGCACTGGTTCATACAACACGGACTGCGTTGCGTCGTTGGTGTTCGCGCCCACTGTGGTGGTGCTGTTGTCGCGGAAGGGGAAAACGGCTTCGTCGAATGTGACGTGCCGCGATGTGATAACACGGCCTGTGGCGAGGTTGTAGCAGCGGTAGCCGCGGTGATCCGCCGGGTACCCAATGAAGACGCACGGCGTGGAGCGCTCAGCAAGCTTGTGGCTTGATGTGGCGATCAAGTTGGGAAGGCACCGGCACCCAAAAACACGAAGCTCGCCATAGGAGGGCTCCATGCCGAACAGCAGGGCGTGTGGCGTCGTAGAGCCAGTGGCACGGCATGGACGGCGGTTGAGCAGGTATGTCGCCGTAGCTAGTGCTTCTGCCCAGAACGCCAGAGGAGCTGCACTGTGAATTAGCATTGTACGCAAACAATCGTTAATAGAACGGAGGATGCGTTCAGCTTTCCCGTTTTGCTGCGATGTATAGGGACAAGAGAGTCGCAGTTGGGTGCCAATGGATGAGAGCAGAATGCGCATGGCAGTGGAGTCATACTCCTTGCCATTGTCGATTTGGAAGGCTAGAATGGGAGGCGAAATTGAGTATGGACATAGGAAATAAACGCTCGAATGGTGGAGAAAACATCGATTTATTGCGAAGTGGGATTGTCCATAGGTAATGTGTGTAATCATCTAGAAAGACAATGTAATATTTATAACCGAGTGACTAAGGTGGTGAAGTCGGACATCCGAATGAACAAGTGAAAGGGAAAAAATGTACGTGTAGTAGATTCGATAAATGGCAAACGAACATGTTTTCCCATACGGCAAGATGAGCATGAGTGAGCATCGACTTTATTACACGAAAAGGAAAATTTTGTAAAATTTGAGAGGTGATTGGATCTCGTGGGTGCCCATCACGATGCCACAAGGATGCCGAGGCCGTGAGGGCTTGATGGTGAGGTAGACGGAGAGGGTAGAGATCGCCATTGCTTTCACATCGGAGTATCTCCATACAGTAGGAAGATCCTTGATAGAGAAACCAGATGGGTCAAATTCAATGGAAACATTATTATCGCGAGTAAGACGGCGAACTGAAATCAAGTTCTTGACAAGAGATGGCGAAATAAGTACATCATTGAGACGAAGAGGGGAAGTGGCAGTGGGAATGAGTGTCTGTGCTTGGTGGGTGACGGCCAACCAAGCACCATTACCTACTGTGATGATGGAATTGGAAGGCTGAAGGCTGGAGGGTGGAAATTTACCAGGGGAGGACGACATGTGCGACGTCGCGCCGGTGTCAAAGTACCAGTCCGAGGCACTCGCTGGATGCTGCTGGACGCCGGCGGATTGGAGCGCAGCGTAGAGGCCACTGGTGTCGAAGCTGTTGGACGAGCCGCCCGGTGGAAGATGGGTGGCCGCCATCGCCTGTTGTGGCTGGAACGGCGGTCGCGGACCCAGCACGCCGGCACCGGGGGCGCGGAACGGCATCGTCCAGGCTTGCACCATGCCTTGCCATGGGTTGTAACCCGCGGCCCATGGCGCAGGCTGGTTGGGCTGGGACTGATTGTTGTTGGTGCGCGATTGCCCGCCGCCGTTGCCGCCGTTGCCGCGTCCGCGGCGCCGATCGAAGCGGTTGTTGGATCGGTTGCCGCCGCCGTTGTTGGAACGGTTGTTGGAGCGCTGCGTGTTCGTCGCTGGGGCCCCGTCAGTGGCGCCGTTGGAAGCCGAGTTGGACGAGCCGGTGGAGCGCTCGGTGTGAGTCGCGGCGAGCGCTTGACTAGCCTCAGCGTTGGTGTCGTGCTTGATGCTGAGCTCCTCGAGAAGAAGGAAGGACCGGGCGCTCGTGAAGGTGTGCGGCAGGTACTTGGACGTGATCACCGGCTTGACGTAGCGGTACTTGGGTTTGAGGCCGCGGAGGAGATTGAGCACCTGGCTGGGCTCGGAGACGGGATGTCCGATGTCGCGGAGCTGATCGGCGAGCCTCTTGAGTGTGGTGCAGTAGTCGTCGATCGACATGTCGCCCTGCTGGAGAGTGCGCAGCTCGACTTCCAAGTACACCGCGCGCTGAAGCTCGTTGTCCTGGAACAGCCCCTGGACGGCGTGCCAGAGAGAGAAGGCGGTGTTCCGGTCGCGGCTGACGTTGTCGAAGACGCCCTTGGAGACGGTGGCGAGGATCCAGTTGACGACGCATGAATCAACCATGCGCCATTCACCGTCTTGCTCATCAGAGGGGGTGGGTGAGCGAACATGGCCACTGAGGCCAAATTTGCCAAGAGTGGAGTCGAAGAAGAGACGCCACTGGCCATAGTTGTCCTCGTTCATGTCGAGGGTGACCGGAACGTGGTGGCGGATGGAGACCGTCTGAATGACAGAGGCCGGGGCGGGGGCAGCATTGGATCCATCGTCGGAGTTTTCAGAGTGGACGGAAGAGGGAGCCATGGGAAGAGTGGCAAAGGGGTTCGGTAGGATCGAAGAGGAGTCTGATACCATGTAGATTGGAGTAGATCAACTGGACACTTCTATTGATCGTATACAGTGTACATATATATGATTACAATGGCCTTTGGCCATGGGCACCTGCGAGTGTGGTGGCGCGACGCAGTGGAAGTGGAGGCGCCGTGAAGACCGGCGCGCGTGTGTGCGCGGCGAGCAGCGCTCTCGGAGGCCGTTGGCGCGATGAGTGCGCGAGCGCCGCCGATGCGCTGGACGGGCGACGCCGAGACCCGGGCGAGCTTAGCCGTTGGAGGCGTTGTTCCGCTGACAGTACTGAACTGCCCCAAAAATCCAATATGAATTTGAATCTCTGAATTTGGATTGGATTTGAACTTTTTCCTAATTCAGAAACCCCCAGATTTTATGCTTTCCTCTTTTGGCTTTACGCCATCTCCCTTCCTTAGCGCCTCTCTCGAACCTGCCTTCACCCTGAGCCCCCCGGGTCACCTTCGTTCAGCGCTGCAACCCACCAGTCACCACTACAAACCTCGGTTAGCCTCCATAACTTCAATTGTCATGCCCTGACACCAACCATTGATGAGCCTTTAGCTGCGCCGGACAAGCCAAGCCCAGGCTCACCGCTCCTGCCTCTCCCTTGTCTCACGGCCGACATGCCGCTCTGCATCTTTGACCGTCGCAACTCGTTGGTTGAGGAAACTCTGAGCCCGAGGCACCACGCTACTTGCTGACTTTCCCCTACCACAGCCGAACCCCGTCGAAAGCCCCCATGCCATCCCCGTCGGCCACGCGCCGTCTTTTGAACAAAGCCCTTCCCTGTGCCGAATTGCCTCAATTCGGGTGTAAAAGCCCCTGGGTACCTCCTCTTCCATGCACTGGCATCCAAGTGACCTCCCACATCTCCCCATTCCCCTCGGCGACCACAACTTCGTTGTTGACACCAAAATCCCCGCGGTAAGCTTATTTTCCGATTCCCATTGATACATCCATTGTTCTTCAATTGCTTTCATCCCTAGCTCCCTTGGGACCCCACAAAACTTACCGTAGCTCCACCTTAGCTTGTCCAGCCCCACAGCTCACTAGCGACCATCTCCACCACCCCGCCGTGGGCGGCACACTACAGACCTTCACAACCCAAGCCAACACCACCACTAGCTTCCCCTTGCCCAAGGATGCTCAAACAACCATGCTCTCATTTTTTTTAGCCACCAGTTAGCTCCTATGGCATGGTCAACCCATTGCCGTCCGTCTATGGTGCCCCATGTTCGTCGCCAAGCCCTAAAATGGGTTACCCTCCTCTCTAGGAACCCATCCATGCCTTTAGATTCCCTCGAAAGCCATCACACACGTTGCAATTCCTCGCCAAAGTTTCTCTCTATTCAGCCGCTACGGTGCTTCAATCGGAAGGTTGAAGATGCACAGTAACCAGCCGTGGGCCACACAGTGGCAGGCCAATACTCCAAAACCTGTTGAGCTGAGGCCCAATACTGTAGACACTGTTCACCTGGCCCTTTCCGTTATGACCCGACCCATTGGTAAACAGTGCCTGACCCACTACTATACAACCCGAAACCCGCTACTGTTCCAACCGACCCGCGATATTTTACTGAGCGTGAAAATGTCTTCAAAGTAGTTGATGCGGTTCAAAGAAGGGACAAGTGTCCGCTTTTTGTACATTCTATATCTGACATGTAGTTGTTTAGAACAAATCATAGAGAGGCTGTAAAATAGATGAGTGCCCTTGCATAACTCTAGGTGCTGAAAATTAGATGATAGATTCATTTGGGTGAAAATTTTGTTAGAAAGTAACAATTTTACCTTTGTATATCATTTTCTACTCTAACTTTTGATTAGAGCATCCATTTTGAGAAATTCTTGTATGAAGTACTAAAATATGAAGTTATAGTCCTAGTCTCCTAGACTTTTTTTTATTCATGTTAATGTTATATAATTGTATATTTGTAATGTATAATTGCATAAATAGTCAGGAAGTAAAATCTAGACTGTTTAGTTATTTTTGTGCAGCAATGAATTTTTCAATTTGTTGATAGATTTATAATAATGGAGAAATGACGAGAGCCGAGGACAGGGGCGGTGCGCCTACTGCTAGGGTGCTTCACTAGGCTGGTTCCGTTGTGTGTCCATGTGCCTGTGCGGCTAATGCCTAACTGGCCTGCTATGGACAATGCGCTAATATACCATATACTGGTATATATTTTTAAATCTTGATTTCTCATTTTTTTCCTTTATTCTTTCCCTTTTACTATTTAACATATAGCAGCCATATACCCTTGGTAATTAGTTATATACTTGATACTTCAATGCTTGTATAATTGTTTTTGTTCATAGATTTGTAATAATAAAAAACAAATTTTGTGTAAATATTTTATAAGCAATTTAAGTAGTACTCTTCTAATCGATAAGAGCACAACTATCAAAGTACAAAATTTTTTGTTTATATCAATTTAGCTTAGTCTTTTAAGCACACCCTCTATTTTCATACTGGCTTCGGCCGCCTCTGGTGCTGACAACCGTTAATCTACACAAATCTCAGCAAATATTCATGGTACGGAAATCGTAATCACAGATCGAGCCATATGTTTCATAAACATTGCTCACAGTTTTACTTTTTATGCTCCTACTGGTGCAGCATTGAAGCATTTTGCGAGATGTACAATCAAACCAATGGGGACAGAGTGCAGATACCTACAATGTGCTCGACTAGTGAAAATAAATTCAGTAAATCCTTGCAAGTAAGAATTTTAATACACGCTGCATGCTTCGTTGCCAACACGTCCTGACTAGGATAACCAGCAGCACGCAGCCTACTGGTGTCCGCTTGGTTACCAATCAGATTTGACCAATTTTAACACAGTTGCCAGCATGTGTCTGCATGTCCCAGTGGTAACTGCTCTGAAACTGAAAGCAACAACAGCTGAATACTGGCCATATCCACGGCCAACATCTTCAGGGAAAGGAGAAGCACATAAAAAAATTGAACCGATGCACCACAGATCCAGAGCTTCCAACAATTGCTTTCTACGATAAATCACCAGACTGCTCATGGTACGGCTCTGAATATTGTTCAGAAATCCAGATGCAGCCCATGCCGGCGTGTCACAGGAGAAGAGTGACAGCGATGAACAAAACAAGAGCTAGGCAGGCAGAAATGCAGAATCCAAGAACCTCCAATCCCCTGCTTTCTCACCCTCCTCCTCTGCATTCACACAACTTTACATGTTCAATTTTTTTTTTGAGAACCAGGGGGGGTGGGTATCCCTACCCAAGGTTAGAAATTCCGGTACCAGGGGTTACCATTCAGCAGCCGGTAACAGTTACCGGCCAGTAACCGGAAAAAGGGCCAAATTTCAAGTGTCGAAATTTGAATTTGAAATTGGTAACCGGAGAAAAACCGCTAAAAACCGATTTTTCAAATTTAAAAGTAGAACCTAATACATTTATGGTAAAAAGCATGAAGTCAAGTACGAGAGGTGCATACATCTTCCTAATATATTCCATTAGTATTAAACAATGTAAACATTACTACCAAAACTAACTTTTACATTTAAAATTTTAAATTTGAATTAAATAAAAAAAATCCCGGTTTTATTCTATCGGTAGCCACCGGTAGAAACAGTTACCGCCGGGTTTTTGAACCCTATCCCCACCTATTTGCATATTCAGAATTGATACGCCGTACCTGTGTGCTTCCCCTCTTCTTCCATCACCATCCCAAGCAACTAGGTAATTCCTTGAAGCTCACCCTGGGCACGAAAAACCGAAAACCGAGTACCGAACCGAATTTACCGAGAACCGAACAGAAAGTACCGAAACCGAAAATTTGGTTCGTGTTGATTCGAGTTCTCGAGAACCAAATTTACCGAGAAATTCGGTTCGGTGCCTCTGCCATCAAATACCGAACTACAAGGAATAACATGTTGTATTTGAGTAGTGAGTACTAAGTAATATGTAATATTATTGATGGGTCTATTGTGACAGCTATATTATGTATTTGTGGCTTTTTCTCTGTATGATTTGGCACTTATTCTATATGAAATCATGTTACATTTCACAAAATTGGCTATTGAACTTGATGTTACATGTTGTTGTACCTGCTCGGTAATTTGGTAAATATCGAACCGAACCGAAAGAACCGATATCGAATTTCTTCGGTACCGAGTCTTTTCAGGAACCGAACGGTACCGAGATTCTCAGAAACCGAATTTGTATGGGTACCGAGGAACCGAACCGATCGGTTCGGTAGTACCGAACGCCTAGGGTTACTTGAAGCATCGTCTTTCACTGAATAAGTTTAGTCCTCCCACTTAGATTTTGTGTACTGTACGCGCCGTTTTGATATTCTATGATTGGCACAAATAATTGTCCCCCCTTTCTATATGTCCTGGTTCTGTAGAACAAAAAGAACAGAAAAGGTGAACTAAATGGCTAATGAAGCATGATATTTGACTTCTTACGTTCAAAATGGAATACGGAAAATAAGATGCAGAGAAGCACATGTGTAGCGGACAAGGTGATGCAATGTAAATAATTGAAGGACGGCCCCCGCGTAGCTAAGTTGCAGGTGCCTCTGTTATCTCGTGTGTGCATACAAGAGAGCGGAGCCACCTGGTGGTCTCCGCAGTCCCCACTGCTCCCTCTATATTACTGTCTGTATGGTACGGCACAGAGATATGCATATGCTAGGCATGAGCAGAGCCACAGGAGCGGGCACACACAAGAGCCATTGCAGTATTGCACTAGTCTCCCATCTATATAGCTTCTAGCATTTGCTCCCTTATGTAGTTTCTCTAATCCAAGAATACCACCATCCTCCCGTCCCCTATCCATCTGCCCATTTGAGAAGGGTTATGGCCAATGGTTGCCCCACAACAACCACAAGCTCCCTGCTCCTCTTCTTCATCCTCTCTTGCCTGCTTATCGGTCATGCTCTTTGCCACCGGGCTCTCCATGGCAGCATCTCAGGTTCCCCCCTTTGTTACAAATAGATATTGAGTGTGTTATTTCCCTTCTCTCGCATAACAGTACCTTGTTTTTCTCCTTTTTTTTGTTATGCATATGTTCACTATGTATTCACTAGTTTAAATTTAATTTGTCGTAAAGGTGCAGATTATGGAGAACAATATCCCCACCAGGGATTACCTGAAGAACATATAGATTTGCAAGAGAACGGGAAGGTACATATGTCATCTAGCTATTACTAACTGGTGCTCTTATGAGTGCTCTACTTTCAAAGGCTTGCAGTTGCAGCACTTGATAAAGAATATTATTTATTTTTGTTCACTTCCTTTATATATGTCTGTGAAGAAATTTTCCCTAAATGTCAACTTGCTTGGAGTACTATATAGCTGTCATATGGAGATTTTGGTAGGAATGAGTAGTGGCAGCTAGCAACCGTGTGCTGTATAGCAGTCTATGCAGCTTTTGGTAGGAGGAAATGGTAAGCCACTAGCCACTTCTACACAGTAGTAAGAGAAGCCTTTAGAGCAAGAGCAAAAAGCATGAATACCAAAGTTAACTCAGAAAGTGGGTAAATATCTGAAAGCAATTATAACTAACATGATCTTCGCATACTTGACATTAGGATCTAAACAAGGAGAAGCTGCCCAAGTATGCAAGGAGGATGCTGATTGGTTCGACCGCTCCAATATGCACGTACAATGAGTGCAGGGGGTGTCGATTCAAGTGTACTGCTGAGCAAGTCCCAGTGGATGCAAATGACCCCATGAATAGTGCCTACCATTACAAGTGTGTTTGCCACGGGTGATCTTAATAATTACGAGGAGCTTCTATTGTTATGATATGTCTGGTGGAGAGTAGTAGTTTGCTTTCTCATTTTCCTCTTTTTTTTCCTTTTATTCTCTTTCTGTGTTAAAAAGGCTTCACTTTTTCCTTTTTTTTACAAGAGTCAAGAGGTTGGTTAGCTAGTAGGACGGATGGGCATTTTGTACTTTAAGATGTTTAGTTCAGGTTGTGGACTAGTAATTTGGGAAGTAGATGGCCAGAAATTTTGAAATCCGAAGTTTGAAATGAGAAGCTTATTTGTGTAGACAAAAAGTTTCCTTGTTAACCTATGGCAACAATGCACTGAGTCTATGAACAGACCTCGATGCAGTCTTCAGCTTGAACAGTCTTCGAGCTCTAGGCTAGATCTTCTGGGACTGTTGGACTCCATCTGTTCTGACCCTTTACGGAGTATAAATGCTGTAAATGTTCTTCTGTTCCACCTGAAGTTTCACAGCATCTTCTCCATTCTGGGCATATTCAGAGATGTATAAATGCTGTAAATGCTCTTCTGTTCCACCTGAAGTTTCACAGCATCTTCTCCATTCTGGGCATCTTCAGTTCTCATGGGCTTTTGTGCCATTCCTCTTTCCATAGTAACAACCACCCGTACGAAGGAGCAGAACATTCATCTGGACAAATCACAGAAGAAAGATGATGACGACTAAGGGCAAGCAAAAAAGAAAACTTTTGTGCAGACTGCGTTCCTTCAGCAAAGCAGACTTCATTTTTTAAATTTAACTGAGCAGATATATCTGAGAGAAAAATATCAGACCATCACATGCACATCTCTAACATACTTTGACAAGTATAACTTCATACTTGTACCATATTATATCGGTAACAATTTTTCAGTGCCAAACAGAGCATTTATTTTGTAAGCAGAGAGCATGCTGGGTGCCTTGTATGTATTCAACCAAAGATATGGGGAATATTTGTCTCAATAGTAAACATTTATTAGATATAGTTCGTTTGACTGTAGGGGTAAGGACACTTGTACAACGAGACACTCCTAGAGTAACTCATGCATATCAAAGGACACTGACAGATGCAGTGAAGTTCAGGCCTACTTTCCGTTCGTAAGCATTGCTCTCTTTAACTTTGTAGATTACTACAGTTTTGCACTAACCATTGCTCACCCTATATTGAATTTCTGCTTGTGCATGACATGCCCCTCAGAGTTGAGAATGCAACTGGTGTAGATTATGAGCAGGATGACACAGTTCCTTGCAGAGCAATGTGTTACTTTAGTAAGTTCATTTGACAAATAGGCAACCTAAGATTGTTCCCTGGTAGGTATTGCATCACAGTTCACAGCAAGTAGAGCCCATGAAAATCTATAGTTGTTTACACAACACCAAGACATGTATTTAAGATATGTTAAAATACAATAAAACTCTTGGAAACCTTGAGAAATCCACAGGTATGGTGCTTAATCATGCCTGTTTGAACAATATTCAGTAAATCACCAAAGAAATTCAGTGAGAATCATGTCTAGCGACAGAGGTAGCCATGGCTCATGTAATGGCTGACCACACATTAAATGGGTAATTATGTTTGAACTAAATAATATCCTAACCAAATAAAATCATAAACCTCAACTCCTCAAGGCCTATAACTTGTAAGACTTGCAACCATGCAGGTAAACTCTGCAAGCAAGTAATCACACTATTGTAGCTTGGCTTCAGGACCAGCATGTAGATCTCCTAAAATGACAATGAGAAAAAAAAGATGAATGGAGTGGTATTCTGAGAGTGACATAAGAGAGAAAATGCATATGGTGAGAGGAGGAATAAAAAGCTGCCATGTAGTGGCCCTTGTGCCACTCTTTGGCTGTAGAATGAGGTCACCATTTTTCTTAAGAAAACAAGAAGAGGTCGTAGTTGCTCCCTGTGAGGGAGGTGGTCCTGCATGCAAGGGAGAGGGCATTCACATGGAAGTAAGCGGGAGGATCCACCTCGAGCTATATTGTTTTGCATGACACAAACACAAGATGCCTGCGTTGGACCCAGCATAGGATGACACACACGGGTCATGCACCAAGTTTGACGTGACCACAGCAGTGGACATCATGGCTCTGCAGCAGGGATCAAAATCCCGGCGGTTACCGGCCGGTAACCGCCGGTTACCATTTCTACCGGTGGAGACCGGTAACTGAAAAACCGGATGGTATGAATTTTTTATTTTCGCATTTTGGCCGGTTTTTTTCCGGTTTTTCCGGTTAGCGGCCGGTTTTTCCGGTTACCGGTTTCAAAACATCTCAAAATTCAAATTTTGATTTTCAAATTGTGACCGGTTTTTCCAGAATCGCCGATGCTATCGTTAGCACGGCCGACCGGGATTCTTCGGTTTCGGTTTTGGAACCTTGCTTTGCGGTCGCAAAGACCTTCAGATCTCCATGTTGTTCATCATTGTTAATGTCATTAGAATCTGATAACGTAGAATGCTTTGCGCATAGATTACTTGATGAATGAAGTTACATCTTACAAGTATATATAGCACTAGCTACACACATATGAGTGTGAATACAAAGAGAGAAATGAAGAGACTGGAAGTTGAACCAAGGAGGCATGCTGTGCATGCATTCATGCATACGTGGGAAGATGGAGAGGCAGCCATATGAACAGGCATGCATTCATGCATGCGTGGGAAGATGGAGAGGCAGTCATGTGAACAGGCGTTTGCGACAAACGACATTCAGACTGGAGCGAAACTCGGTGAAGACGGACGTCGGTAACCTTTGTGAAGATATCGGCGAACTGGGACGTAGTTGGGACATGAAGAACCCGAACTTCTCCGACGGCGACTCTGTCTTGAACGAAGTGAAGATCGATCTCAACATGCTTTGTCCGCTGGTGTTGCACAGGATTTGTTGACAGGTATACTGTGCTTACATTGTCACAATAAACCAGAGTAGCTCGAGAGAGAGAGGGTTGCACAACTCCTGTAGTAACTGGCGCAACCAACAAGCTTCGGCAACACCATTTGCAACGGCCCGATACTCGGCCTCAACACTAGAGCGAGACACAGTTTGTTGCCGCTTGGAGGACCAGGAGATCAGATTGGCGCCAAGAAAAACCGCATAGCCAGAAGTGGATTTCCGAGTGTCCAGGTAACCAGCCCAATCCGTATCAGAGTAGACAATAAGCTCGGAGGGTGCCGACGAACGCAGAAAAAGGCCATGATCAATCGTACCCCTAAGATAGCATAGGATATGCTTGACAGCAGTGAGATGATGTTCCCGAGGATCATGCATGTATAGGCAGACTTGCTGAACAGCGTAGGAAATATCTGGACGAGTAAATGTCAAGTACTGGAGAGCACCTGTTAAGCAGCGATAATGGGTAGGATCGCTCACGGGGGTGCCAACAGTGCTAGACATCTCAGAGTTGGTGTCAACTGGTGTGCTGCAAGGCTTGGCGTCCGACATCCCTGCGCGCTCCAGTATATCCAGAGTGTACTGACGCTGAGAAAGAAACATTCCATTTGGAGACCGGTCAACATGAATCCCCAGAAAATGATGAAGCTCACCAAGATCTTTCATCGAAAACTCCTGCTGAAGGGCCTGAATGGTCTGACGAAGTAGTGCTGAAGAGGAGGCAGTCAATACAATATCGTCGACGTACAACAGCAAGTAAACTGTCTCGGAACCACGATGAAAGATAAACAGAGAAGTGTCTGATTTTGCCTCCACAAAGTCAAGTCCAAGTAAGTATGTGGCGAACTTGCTATACCAAGCGCGAGGAGCCTGCTTCAACCCATACAACGACTTGTTGAGACGACAGACCCAGTCAGGATGCACGGAGTCAACAAATCCAGTTGGCTGGGAGCAGTAGACCGTTTCTGTCAATGTGCCATGTAGAAACGCGTTCTTGACGTCAAGTTGATGCACAGGCCAGGAGCGAGAGAGAGCCAGAGAGAGGACAGTCCGAACTGTCGCATGTTTCACCACCAGGCTGAAAGTTTCATCATAATCCACGCCTGGACGTTGGGTAAAGCCCCGGAGAACCCATCGTGCCTTGTAGCGGTCTAGTGTGCCATCCGGTGCGAAGTTGTGATGAAATATCCATTTACCGGTGACAATGTTTGTGTCGGGGGGACGTGGAACCAGATCCCATGTGTTATTGGACAGCAGGGCACGATACTCCTCGTCCATAGCTCCTCGCCAATGAGGGTCAGTTAGGGCGCTGCGGTAAGTCTTCGGGATAGGAGACAGAGCAGTGGCCATGACATTCATGTGATCAGCAGCAGGTTGCCTGAAACCGAGCTTACCACGAGTCATCATGGGGTGTGAGTTGACCACCGGAGATATGGGAACAGCCTTGGCCGGAACCCGTTGTACTGGAGGGGCCGGCGACGGGCTGCAGGGCGCGCATGGCTCAGGTTGGGCCCGTCTACTGTAGACGGCACCAAAGCGGTGTAATGGGGCCGCACACGGCACAGGAGCGCCGAATGAGGCAGCGGGCGCGCCGGACATGCGGGGCGCGGACGAAGGAGACACCGTGGCCGCGTGTGGCGCGGATGGAGTAGTCACCGTGGCCGCGTGTGGAGTAGTCACCGTGGCCGCGCGTGGCGCAGGCGGCACCACGGTCGCAGGACAGGTCGCCGAGGCAGGTGAGTTGGGCGCATCAGATGGTCGAGCCGTGGTGGGAGCGCAAGAACCGGTGCGCCTAGCGAGGTGCGTCGGGAGCCTGTAGACGAAAAAGAACCAGCCAGAACCAGGCTTGTCTCAAAGTTAGTAAGAAAATCAAAATCCGCTGGGGGAGGCACCGTATCTCTGGAAGAAGGAAAAAGAGACTCGTCGAATGTGACGTGTCGGGAGATGATGACCCTGTTGGAGGAAGGGTCAAGACACCGATAACCTTTGTGATCGGAGGAGTAGCCAAGGAAGATACACAAGGTAGAGCGAGGGGAGAGTTTGTGAGGAGCGGTGGCGGACAAGTTAGGGTAGCAGGCGCAGCCAAACACCCGAAGATGGTTGTAGGTGGGATGGACACCATAGAGAGCGAAGTAGGGTGTGGCCATGTCTAGGGTTTTTGAGGGAAGACGGTTGTGAAGGTATGTGGCATTGTGTAGAGCTTCGACCCAATAAGAAGGGGGAAGGGACGCCTGAAACAAGAGGGAGCGAACAAAATTATTTAGGGATCGGAGAATTCGTTCAGCTCGACCGTTTTGTTGAGACGTGTATGGGCAAGACATACGGAGGGCAACGCCATGGGTGAGGAAGAAGGTGCAGGTCAAAGAATTATCAAATTCACGACCGTTGTCGCACTGAACAACCTTGATGGTGCGCTGGAACTGGGTGGCCACAAAAGAGAAGAAATTTGCTAGAGTAGGAAAAGTCTCGGACTTGAGACAAAGAGGGAAAGTCCAAGTAAAATGAGAGCAATCATCTAGAATGACAAGGTAATACTTATAACCAGAGACGCTCACTACAGGAGACGTCCACAGATCACAGTGAATTAGGTCAAAAACATGAGATGCTCGAGAAGAGGAACTAGCAAACGGTAAACGTATGTGGCGACCAAGTTGACAGGCATGACAAAGGGTATCACATGGCAACTTAGTATTACAAGTAATGGTGGAAGTACTGGAAAGACTAGATAGGGCTTCAGAGGAGGGGTGACCAAGGCGGCGATGCCACAAGGAGGCCGGGGCGCCGGCAAGGAAGGTGCAGTTGGATGAAGAGGACGCCGGGAGGTGCAACGAGTAGAGAGGGCCAGAACTATTGCACCTGTTGATCATGGTCCCGGTCCTGAGATCCTTCACAGAAAGACCAAAGGGATCAAATTCCACAGAGCAAGAGTTGTCAGTGGTGAATTGACGAACAGAAATAAGAGTCTTAATAATGTCAGGGGCAACTAGAACATTATTAAGATAAAAGGGCCTAGGTAAAATTGTATCGCCGGTGGAAGTAAGAGGCAGTGTGGAACCGTTACCAACAATGATAGATGAAGGGAAGGAGGTACGGGGGGGACGGAACAAAGAGATGTTACCGGTGTCTGGCGTCATATGCGAGGAGGCGCCGGAGTCCATGACCCACTCAATGGAGGCTGGAGGAGTGACAGTCATGGTGCTGAACGCATTTGCTAGGGACTGCTGATCCCAGGAGCCACCAGCCCACGGAGCCCATGGCGAAGGAGGCTGTATAGGCGCTGGCTGGGGTGCCGACTGGGGTGCGCCGAACGCAAACCCACCCTGCTGTTCGGCCTGTGGCAGGGGGTGTGGTGCGTATGGGCCAGTGCCGTATGGCCTCGACACAACCAGACCAGGGTGCAGTCCGGGGGCTGTTGGCGCCGGGCACTGCTCTGGCATGATCTGAATGACGAGGAGAATCTGAGCTCAATCACACACACACACAACAGAGAGAACACGAGAGAGTTTTTGGTTCTGCAAGACGTTGCAACTCCGTTTGTCACTTGGATGCCATGTATGAGATAACAGAAAGAACGCCCCAGACGCACAACGTCCGGTTATTACGCCACACACTTGCCTTGACGCGAACACAGCGCATCTCAGGCTAACGGACTAAAGACCATGCAGAAGACTAACATGCAGAGCATAACAAACATGCAGAACAAAACGTGCAGCGGGATTGAGCCTAACATATCACCCCCTAATCCCGTTGCACCTGAACTACGCCCAACTTCTGCCTCATCTCGACAAATTTGGTGCGTCCAAGCGCCTTGGTGAGGATATCGGCCAGTTGCCCATCTGTACCAATGTAATCAACCTTCACCAATCCTTCTTCAACGCAGTCACGAATGAAATGATACTTTGTATCTATATGCTTACTTCTATCGTGATGCACCGGGTTTTTGCTCAACGCAATCGCCGATTTATTGTCTACCAGCAGCCTTCACTGCGGTTGGGTCATGCGCCATTAGTTCTCCCGAGAAACGGCTTAACCACACCACGACAAGCTGCGCGCCGTTGCTATATATTCCACTCGCACGATGAAAGTGCTACCACATACGCCTGCGAAGCCCATGTGACCGAGCTTGTACCAAGAAAGAAAATAGCCCGGATGTGCTCTTGCGATCGTTGGCGTCACCGGCGAAATCGATGTCATCAAACCGATTAACTCGTTTTCAGTTCAGCGATCCTCTGCATCGACAACCGTATTCAGCAGTCCCCTTCAAATACCTAAGTATTTGCTTGAGTGCAGCCCAATGTTGTGCACCAGGACACTCCAGAAACCTGCTTACTACTCCCACTGAAAGTGCAAGGTCAGGTCTGGTGTTTACTATGTACCTTAGACTGCCAACAAGACTTCTGAATTTTGTCTCTTCAATGGCCTCACCACTCTCCACTTTGCTCAGTTTCAGCCGCTGTTCCATTGGAGTGTGACAGGGATTACAATCTTTCATGCCTGCCATCTCAAGAATTTTGTTGGCATATGCAGTCTGACAGAGTGTGATTTCTCCTTCTCCTTGCTTCACCTCAACTCCTAGGTAATAAGCCAGAAGCCCAAGATCACTCATACTGAAACTTTGCATCATTTCTTGTTTGAACTTGGCAATAACATTCCTGTCCGGCCCAGATATGATTAAATCATCCACATATACACCCACTAACAAGAGTGTGTCTTGCTTTCCCCTCCTGTACATAGCATGCTCCAGTTTGCTTCTCTTAAAACCGAGTCTAATCAACTCCTTGTCAAGCCTCGCATTCCACGCTCGCGGCACTTGCTGTAGACCATAAAGAGCCTTCCGGAGCTTCAACACTTTCGTGTCGCTATTGCCAACTGTGTACCCGGGGGGCTGCTGCACATATACTTCTTCAGTCAAGTCGTCGTTGAGAAATGCGGATTTTACATCCATGTGGTGCACCTCCCAATTTCCTTGAGCCGCAAGAGCAATCAACAGCCTGACAGTCTCCATCCTCGCAACGGGAGCGAACACTTCATCGTAATCCACCCCCTGTCGCTGCGCATATCCCTTCGCCACCAAGCGAGCCTTGCGCTTCACGATGTTCCCGGACGGATCCTTCTTGGCCTTAAAAACCCATTTGAGGCCTATTGCTCTGTGTCCAGGAGGCAATGTCACCATTTCCCAAGTTTGGTTTTCACGGATTGCTTCCATTTCTGCATCCATTGCCTGGCGCCAACACTGTTCTGACAATGCCTGCTCAATGCTCGAAGGCTCCTCAGCCGCAAGTAGACATAACCCACTGTACTCAAAATCATGAATCTCCTCAGTAGTGTCCAGCAGATTTTTAACTGTTCGGAACTGTGGCTTGTAGCCATCAGTATCTTCTCCACTATCTGACAGCGGGGTTGCCCACTAAATGCCGAATGGACTGACCTGTGCAGTTTCTGGTAACTGTCTGAAATGGAGCCGAAAACTGAGTAGAAAGAGCAGGTGTATCATCCGATTCTGCTGATGGCGCCTTGCCTGCCGCTGCAATTATTGGATGACCAGCAGTAGTTGACTTAATTGGAGCCGAAAATGGAGTGGGATGAGCAGGGATTTCAACCTCTTCTGCTGACGGTGCCTTGCCTGCCGGCTCTTCCGACGGCGCTGCCCCTGCTTTTTCTCTTGCCGGACAGCCGACAGTGGACAGGTATTCCACTGTGAACGTTGACGCAAACTGAATATTCGGATCTTCACCTCCAGTCCAGTCCCATGACCTCCGTTCCTCAAAAATAACATCACGTGAAATCAGCAGCTTCTTCCCAACCGGATCATACACCCGATATGCTTTTGTCCCTGGCCTGCACTTTAAATACACCTAATCGAGCGATCGACAATTTTGTCACCCAGACCAGCTCTTTTGACATGAGCGACACATCCAAATGTACGCATGTGTCGGACTCTGGTTTCTTGCGATGCACTGTGCTTGAATGGAGTTTTCGGCAAGGCTTCGTGTTGGCGACCGATTTAGGATATACACGCATTTTCACCGCTTCACCCCAAAATTCCGCCGGCACCGCATGCTCTTGAGTAAGCGGCGAGCCATCTCCACCACGGCCTGATTTCACCGCTCCACGACGCCGTTTTGTTGAGGGGAGTACGCGCCGTGGTGAAGTGCTTGATGCCGTTTTGTCGCGATGGTGACAAACTCGCGAGTTGAACTCCCTGCTGATGCGATCGGAATGCCTTGAGCCGCCACCTAATTCAGCCTGCGGATGCCTTGACTTTCTGAAAAATTTGAAGGCTTCATCCTTGGTAGTCGCAACTCCACCACATGAACCGGCTGAAATCGCCGACTATTAACAAGAAAACGCCTTGCCTCCCGGAGTTGGTGGTGTGACCCGGCGCAGAGATCGCCATGGAACAGTTCGGCCGTGATCGGCTCGGAGGCGGTGGCATGTGGAAATGGGGCACGCGGTCGCTTGCCAAGGGTGCATCCATCGCACACCGCTCCACCCGATTGATCACCGGAATACCATCCGCCATTTTCTTCAAGCCGAATTCACGGAGAGCACGGAAGTTTGGTGGCGTATCTCCGTGCAAAGCCAAGCTTCATTCTCGCCATGGACAAGAGATGAGCGAAGGTGCGAGACTCAACTTGAGCTTGTACACCGGTTCTATGCACGCGCACGCAGCAATCGATGCAGCGCTCTCGATCAAACACGCACGACTTGCCGTTCTCAAAGACAATCTTGCATCCGCCCTCCTCCAATTGTCCTAGATCGATAATATTACTCTTGATCGGGAATGAAGTATACATCTGTGAGTACCTTGTGTTCACGCTGCCGCCTCCATGATCACCGATCCAAGGTCGCAGATATTGACCACCGAGCCATCACCGAACGCGCATGCGGTGCGCGACACGGTTTCGCCCGGGGACGCCAATGCCGACCGCGCTCGTCATGTGATTGCTTGCTCGAGTCAAGGTACCAAGTGTCTTCGTCGCGATCGGCGGGAAGACGCGCTCTTCGTTGAGGTGCACCATCCGTGTCGCCGCTTCAT
Organism: Dendrocalamus sinicus; assembly: GCA_036346575.1. NCBI lineage: Eukaryota > Viridiplantae > Streptophyta > Magnoliopsida > Poales > Poaceae > Dendrocalamus > Dendrocalamus sinicus. Next base: position 57,694,340 of record CM070642.1, on the reverse strand, counting down.
TGCCGTGACAAATTTCGCCATCGATGAGAGCTCCTCGCTTGATGTCGGCCTTCACGAATGAGCCTCCTCCTTGCGTTCGCGCGCGAGCTTCCGACACTCTTTGGCCCAATGACCATAGATGCCACGATTCGACATTTACCCTTCCGCGTGGCGTTCCTTCCGACATCGCATACCTTGTGTTCACGCTGCCGCCTCCATGATCACCGATCCAAGGCGCAAATATTGACCACCGAGCCATCACCGAACGCACGATCTTGCGCGCGACGGTTTCGTCGAGGACGCCAATGTTGATCTGCGCCTGTCATGTGATTGCTTGCTCGAGTCGAGGTACCAAGTGTCTTCGTCGCGATCGGCGGGAAGACGCGCTCTTCGTTGAGGTGCACCATCCGTGTCGCCGCTTCATTGCCATGACAAATTTACGCCATCGCAGAGCTCCTCGCTCGATGTCGGCCTTCACCGATGAGCCTCCTCCTTGCGTTCGCGCGCGCTTCCGACACTCTTTGGCCCAATGACCATAGATGCCACGGTTATGGCATTTACCCTTCCGGCGTGGCGTTCCTTTCGACGTCGCTTTTCACGGTGGTGTCACGGCCGCCGCACGCGCTCCGCCCTTGTATTTGCCTTGCGCCGATCGCTAGTCTTCCCGCCACTTGATGTCGAGTCTCCTGCGGCCGAGATGCTTGTACTTGGCGAGCCACTCCTCTTCTGCGAGAAGGACACGCCAAAGCATTGTCGTGGACCTCGCCGTCGAGCCGGCGATCCTCTGCGCGCGCAATCTTCCCACCACTCCTCGATCGGCATTTTGTCCAGATCAGCGGTGTTTCAATCACGAGCGATCCGGGAATAGCGAGCCAAGACGACGCGAGTATCTTCTTCACCACGCGGACCTCCTCCATCGACTCTCCAAGCGCCGGATTTTCTTTGGCGAGGCGGATATTCGCATTGCGAAATCGCCGATGGCCTCACCATCCTTGAAGGCGATATTCTCAAATTCCTTCAGAGCTTCGAGCATTCGCCTCCATGACGCGGCGGCGCCCATCCGCATCGTCTTCACCGCCTCCCACGCCTCCTTAGCGGTCTTCTTCACGGCGAGGGTCGAGCGCATCTCACCGGCATCGCGCGCAAGAGTGCGGCGGCGCCAATCGGTCATCGCGTCGATCGACCTTCCCGATCTCGATAGCCTCCCCAGCCCCTGTGCTTCCGGGTTGACCGCATCACAAGAGCCCATTCGTTGTAGTTTGTGCGCGTCGACTCGGATACGCATCGCGGCGAAGTCTCCTTGATCACACGTTCCACCACCACCTCGCGCGAGGCACTGCCGTCGCCGAGATCGTTGCCACCGCGGATGCGCGGCGGACTCGCTGGAGAGTGCGATGGAAACCGTGATGATCCGCGAGAGCCGCCGGCCGACATCTTGGCCGGACCTCCTCCTTCCCAGATTGCTCTGATACCACTTGTTGGCGCCGGGCACTGCTCCGGCGTGATCTGAATGACGAGGAGAATCTGAGCTCAATCACACACACACACAACAGAGAGAACGCGAGAGAGTTTTTGGTTCTGCAAGACGTTGCAACTCCGTTTGTCACTTGGATGCCATTTATGAGATACAGAAAGAACGCCCCAGACGCACGACGTCCGGTTATTACGCCACACACTTGCCTTGACGCGAACACAGCGCATCTCAAGGCTAACGGACTCAAGACCATGCGAAGACTAACATGCGAGCATAACAAACATGCAGAACAAAACGTGCAGCGGGATTGAGCCTAACAGGGGCGGCCAGCAGCGCTTGTTGCGGCTGACCGTGGCGCTGTTGCGGCGGCCTTGGCTGGTTACGCGCTGCGGGCCACTTGTCGAAGGTGGATGTCCTGGGCCGGGCCACATCTGGATGGACCCGGTCCAGGGATTGTAGAACGAAGACTACTAAGCAGACCCGGCGGAGGAGCGATTGCCGCCGTTCCCACGGCGACGGCGACATCCGGAGCCCGAGCCCCCCTGCTGGTTGAACTGAGGGTTGGTGTTCGGTTGGGTAGGCGGACCAGCAGGTGGGCGAGAATAGCTCCCGCCAGATGGAGCTCCCTTTGGGGCAGAGGTGCCCTTGGCGGCGAGAAGAGCTGTCGACGGTGTCGAGGAGGATGCTGGCGCCATGGTGAGTTCTTCAAGGAGCAAACAGGAGCGTACCTCGATGAACGTGGGGAAGGGCCGTTGCCGTTTGAGAAGGGCCGACATGTACTGGAACCGCTCGTTTAATCCACGAAGAACATTCAGGACGAGGGTTCTGTCGTGAACGACTTCGCCGAGATCAGCGAGGGCATCCGCCATACCCTTCATCTTGCCGCAGTAGTCGAAGATCGACAAGTCCCCTTAAACAAGGTTACGAAACTCGGCATCGAGATGAAGAGCACGAGTCTCGCGGTTGTCGAGGAATTGTTGCTCGATGCCGACCCACGCGAGGCGCGCTGTTGTGCCGCGGGCGCGGACGATCTCCATGAGCTCGGGGGAGATCGTGCCGTAGATCCATGAGAGGACCACACAATCCATGCGGTGCCACGAGGGAACATAAGGGAAGGTGGCGTTGCGCAGAACGTGATCAGAGAGGGAGAAGCGGCCGCAGACGAGGAGCATAAGGTCACGCCACTTGTTGTACTATGGCGAGAGAAGATCGAGAACAACGGGAACAAGGGCCCGGATGTTCTGAACTCCCGCGGCTTGAGCGTGCAGGTTGGCGACAAGGGCGGCTTCGTAATGATCGGCGTCGTTGTGGACAGAAGCATCGTCGGGGATGGAGTCGTTGTCGCGGAGGCGATCCCGAGCCTTGGCTGCTGCGCGCTCCAGAGCGGCTGCGTCCTCGCGCTCACAGTCGAGGGCGGCGGTAGTAGCACGAACGTGGGCCTGGGCGTCGGCAGCGGCCCGAGTAGCACTGTCGGCGGCGGTAGTTAGGGTTTCGCGCTCGCGGGCGGCGGCGACAATTACCTCGACATCGCGCTCGCGTGCGGCAGCGACTTCGCGATCGGCAGCGGCGGCGGCGACGCCGGACATGGCTGCTGGTGGTGGAGTTTAAGGTTTGTGGAGCGGAAGCGAAAAGGCACAGGCGATGAACCCTCTTGATACCATGATAACGTAGAATGCTTTGCGCATAGATTACTTGATGAATGAAGTTACATCTTACAAGTATATATAGCACTAGCTACACACATATGAGTGTGAATACAAAGAGAGAAACGAAGAGACTGGAAGTTGAACCAAGGAGGCATGTTGTGCATGCATTCATGCATGCGTGGGAAGATGGAGAGGTAGCCATGTGAACAGGCATGCATTCATGCATGCGTGGGAAGATGGAGAGCAGCCATGTGAACAGGCGTTTGCTAACAGAATCTAATCTAAACTAGAGCATGCTTCTAGGTCGGAAGCATAGAGGACACCAAAAACATGACCAGCCATTTTGACATCCCCTACCTAATTCATTGTTTCATCAGTCATCACGCAAGTCATTCTACTTGTGAAATTTGCATATGGTCATCGAAGTAAATATTTAGGGTCACTGGGTCAGGTAGTGAGGCCAAGCCGATATTTCTTAACAGATTGTAATGTGGAAAGCGATGAATTCAAAATATGAAGCTAAAGAATCAACAGAACGAGAACTTGTTTCAGTGTTTGTATTGTTGGTGCCTTGACGGTAGTTCCTACTTTGTACCGTATTTCGCACAATCATTCGAATTCAATTTTTTCTCACTCAATGCATAGTAATAAATCAACAATAATTACTAAACAAAATGTTGGAAGTAGAGAGAAGTAACTTACTGTGTAATATCTTTACAACAGAATACTATCTCGATGACTGCATACTATCTCGACGACTTCAGTCTCAATCTGAGCTTCGTATGTCTTCATTATGATGATGTAAAAGACCAACGCAACAAAGGTGCAAAGACTTTTTAATTAGGACCAAACTTGTCTTTCAGCCCGAAATCAGTTTGAAAATGCCATAATCAGCAAGTGATTGGCCCAAACTGTTTGCAATGTATTCTTTAAAACTGGCTGAAAGAAGCGGTAAAAATCAGCAGGCTCAAATGGAGCTTCTCCGTTCAACCAAATGTTTGCAGGTGAAATCTGCAAGCTCAAACTTTTATTTACCACCGTGCAAGTAAGTCAAGCAAAATGAACATAATGGACCTGATGTGGTCTAGGGTTCAAGAATTGGGAAGATAAGTATGAGATCGCCCTCGTCGCGATCAGGGACTTGTTCCCTGCGCAGGAGGCTTTGATCTAGCTAGAGACTTTTGGGAATTATCTAGCTAGAGACTTTTGGGAATTTTCTTTATTGTCTTCTCTCAACAATAGCTGGCTCCTTTATATCAATAGATGCCTTCCTAACAATGGAAACTATAAGAGATATTATACTAGTACTAAAGATTACTTCTAAATATAGATTTCCTAATATATAGATATCATACTAATACTAGAGATTACTTCTAAATATATTAACAACTTTTCCTTATCTTAGCTTTCCATCTTCTGGAGTTACCCTTCTAATTCGGATCCACTTGAACCAGCCGTTTTTGTTGCCTTCTCTGCTTCGGACTCAATTGTCTCCAGAATTGCCGCTATTGTTAATGTAGCGCATCCAGCGGCTGCTGTAGCCGATCCCACCGTTGTCGAATCAGCGCTAGTGGTTTGCCATAGACGACGCTCATATACTTTACCAACAAAAGCGTCCACAATATTTCCACCCTCCTGGTGAAACAGATGGTCCTCGAGCTGGAATGTAGGGTAACGATCTTTGAAGACACCCAATTTCTCCCAAGTAGCATTAGCAGCCGAACACCCAATCCATTGTACAAGAAGCTCCCATTTGCCACGATTAAGGTGGGCACAAACAATTTTACTTGGGGAAGGAACCACTCGACCTTGGACAAATTCAGGTAATGAAATTTCTGAGGCGGGGGCTGACCCTCAAATTTCTTGAGAAGAGCAACATGAAAAACATTATGAATGCGTGCCTTGGTGGGAAGTTGAAGATGTTATGCAACCGAGACAATGCACCCAAGAATTTGCAAAGGATCGTAAAAACCGAGGCGCCAATTTGGAGTATGAACTGTCCTTGATAGATGAAGCTAGACGATGGTGAAGACACAGCCAAACCCATTCTTCAACCGAAAAAGGCAACTCCCTGTGAGTTTTGCCATGATATTTCTTCATGTAATCTTGAGCTTGAAGAAGGCATTTGTGAATTTCCCTCCAGAAACTCATCACGGCCCATAAGTTGTCGGTCTACTGCAGCCACTTGTGATGTGCTTGACTCATTGGACAATATGTTGGGAGGATCTCTGCTATAGACAACCTGAAAAGGGGCGGAGTTTAAGGCAGTCTGAAAAGATGTATTGTAACAATATTCAGCCCATGGTAGCCATCGGAGCTAGTGCTTTGGTCTATCGCCAGAAAGACAACGAGGATACAACACAATAATATGGCTGACCACCTCCATTTGGTCATCACTTTGAGGATGAAAAGCCGTGCTGAGATGCAATTGAGTTCCAGAGAAGCTAAATAGATCCGCCCAAAAATTGCTTGTGAAGACCAGGTCATGACCACTTACAATTGAAGATGGAAACCCATGCAAGCATACCATGTCATTCAAGAAGGCGCAAGCCACAGAGTTTGCTGTATATGGATGGCCAAGTGTAATAAAGTGAGCATACTTGAAGAAACGGTCGACGGCTGTTCCCCTTCCCCCCAACCATCGGTAGGCCTTCCACAAAATCCATAGAGATATCTTGCCAAACCACACTTGGGACTTGCAATGGCTGTAATAGACCAGCATTATGGAGATGCTATATTTTGTTTCGTTGGCAAACATCATAGCCCCGAACAAACTCACGCACAAGCTTGTTAGAATGTGGGTGGTAAAACGAAGCTTGCAAGCGATGAAGAGTCTTTTGAATACTTTCGTGTCTGTTGACATGAGCTTCCATTAACAATTGTTGTTGTAATATTGACTCTGGCGGCACATAAATCTTACCCTCATAGAGAAGCCCATCCACCATGGACCATCCTGCTGCAGTAGTACTAGCCAGCACCTAATCCCGAAGTTTGTAGGCATCGGGACTTGAGTCAAGTACAGTGCGGACTGATTGGAAGATGGCAAAGGTTGGGGACGAAATAGCAAGTAACATCGATGTGTTTTCCTCCCGGCATGAAAGAGCATCCGCCGCTGTATTTTGACGTCCCAGTCTGAACTCCACCGTGAAATCATACCCAAACAATTTGCTCACCCATGTATGTTGCGGAATAGTGGAAAGACGTTGATCCAATAGAAATTTCTAACTATAATGATGGTGTGGATGGAGAAAGAACACCCCCAAAGATAAGGCCGCCAATGGCACACAGCCTTAACTAGTCCAATTATCTCCCGTTCATAAGCGGCCAACTTGAGGTGATGAGGCGCCACGGCCCGACTGAAGAAAGTGATGGGGCTGGCTCCTTGGTGCAGCACGGCACCAAATCCCGTGCCAGACGCATCATAATCCACTGTAAACCGTTTGTTGAAATCCGGTAATTGGAGCACGGGACCGGAGGTAAGGACTGATTTCAATGTAGAAAAGGTTGTCTGAGTGTCCGGTGTCCATGTGAAGGCCTCCTTTTTGAATAATATAGTGAGGGAAGGAGCCACTTCGTTGTATGATTTGATGAAATTGCGGTAATACCCGGTTAACCCGAGGAATCCTCGCAATGTTCGCACAGTGGTGGGTGTCAACCAGCTCAACACCGCATCAACCTTGCTAGGATCCATGGCCATACCTTGGCCGGATATGATATGGCCCAAGTATGCTAATGATTCCTTGCCGAACACACACTTGGAGCACTTGATTGCCAACATGTGACGATGCATCACTTCCAAAACCATTCGGACATGCTGAAGATGCTCCGACCATGATGAACTGTAGATCAAAATATCATCAAAGAAAACAAGAACAGATCGACACAGATAAGCCTTAAGCATAGTATTCATAACTCATAAGAGCTTGGAAGGTTGCGGGAGTATTAGTCAATCCGAAGGGCATGGCCAAAAACTCATAGTGGCCTCGATGTGTACGGAAAGCCATCTTCTCAATATCATTTGGATGCATACGCACTTGATGGTACCCACTCCGAAGATCTAATTTGGTGAAGAAATAGGTGCCTTTTGGCTCATCAAGGAGTTCATCGACCACCGGAATTGAAAATTTATCCTTCACTGTCTTCTCATTAAGAGCACGGTAATCCACACATAAACGCCATGAATTGTCGTTCTTCTTAACCAATAACACTGGCGAGGAGAAAGCTGATGTACTTTCTCGAATGAGGCCTAGCTGCAACATATTTTCACATTGGCGTTCAATTTCATCTTTCAGTAACTGTGGGTAGCGATATGGACGAACCGCCACTGTAACCAAGCCAGGAAGAAGGTGGATGTGGTGATCACAACCGTGTTCAGGTGGTAGGTTGCGTGGTTCAGCGAAGACATCGTCGAATTCCTCCAAGAGGGACTCCATCAAGTCTTGACCCTCAGCTAGCAAAAGGCGATGTGGATGTGGTCCTTGCTGCATACCATCCCACGTCACTTGGTGGTTCATCCACCAAAAAGACATGGTTAACTTCTCAAAATCCCACAAAATTGGCCCAAGTGAACGGAGCCATTGGACGCCTAACACGACGTAGAATCCAGCAAGAGGAATGATATAGCAATCAAGAGCAAATTCTTCTTCGCCAATCACAATATGCACTGCCTTGCAAAGTCTGCTACTGTACACCTTGTCACTGTTCGCCACGGCAACACTAATTCCACGGCTGCTAGCTAGCAGCAACTCTAGGCGGTTGGCGATTTCTTTGCCAATGAAACTATGGGTGGAACCAGAATCCACAAGAGCCTGCAAGATGTTGCCACTGATCTGAACGTGTAGCTGCATGGTTTTACTAGTACGAATACCCATGTTTTGGTGGTTGGAAGAGTTGTTGCCGCTGATTGAGCTGCTGTGGGAGCTGAGGTTTTTGCGCTTCTTGGAGCATCAGCCGATGTGGCTGAAAAAAATCAGACCCGGTGCCACGGCCTTGAGGTGTGACTTTGCCAGGGGTTGCAGGTCTTGGTTGTGGTCTGATTTCGTCTTCTTCACCAACCTCCAAACATCGCTCATAAGCCTACGCAAGGCTCATAGCCACCTCTAGTGTTGTGGGATTTTATAATTCCACGTCGGTACGTAAAGGATTACGCAAGCTGGTGGTAAAAATCTCCACTTGTTGCTTCTCGGATATGTCATCACATCAACACAGGAGCGCAAGGAATTGCTCTTCGTATTTGGCTACTAAACTCATACACCATAGTTGAATAAGTTCACCAAGAGAGTTGTTCCGAATTGGAGGCCCAAAACGGAGATTGATGTGTTCCAAAAAATGTGGCCACGTCGGAACGCCATTGCTCCTTTCAGCCTGAAATACCATTGTTGCGCGACCCCTGTCATATGGTATGAGGCGAGCCATACCTTCTCCTCTTCCAACGTCCGTTGCCCTCTAAAAAACTGCTCGCATCAGTTCAGCCATGCCAACAAGTCTTCCTTGCCATCATAGATTGGAAACGATAGTTTGTAAAACCTCAGAACACCACGAGAACCAGGGACATGGTCTTTTTCTTCATCTTCCTTCAATCTACCGTGGACAGATTTTCCTCTGCTACTCGTGGAACCATCCAGGCTGGGCTGTAACTTGCTGATGGCCTTCTCCAGATTCTCCACCTTCTCAAACGTTGGGGACATGTGTTCCATCATCTGGAACAACTTGTTCAGCTGCTCCTTGTCTGCAGGATTCATGGAAGTGGTGGTGGGATGGCTCTGATCTAGCTAGAGAATTTTGGGAATTTTCTTTATTGCCTTCTCTCAACAATGGTCCTCTTCTTTTCAGCTTCTACAAGCTGTTTTTCGGCTTTTATACAGTAACTAACTTTCAAATGGAGTGTCTTTTCAAGACGGAGTTTACAAGTTGATTGTAATATACACCAAGGTTGTCAGGCACTCTGGCAAGTCGCGGCGAGCCTGGAGCACCTGGACGCCTAGTCGACTAGGCGTCTGCCATGGCGATAGTTAGACGCTAGACAGATCAGCAGCATTCTATATTTCTATTATCATCTATCTCCTCACCAGTACCAATTTCAACTATCCTACACAAAGAACTTATGCATTCTGGGGGAAAAAACTTAGATGAATGAAGACAACAGTTACAATACATGGCAAGAATTTACTAGTACTTATGAAGGGATGATGTACAGAACGTGGAAGAAAAACAGAGGGAGAAGAAAAACAAACAGAGGCGGTGGAAGAAGTCGCTTAGTGTGCTTCGTGCAGGGGGAGGCGGTGTCTACGGGGAGAGGTGCGTCGGTGGCGGTAGAAGGCAACACAGAGGGAGGGAAAGAGAGGCGACGTGCGGCGACCGTGAGGGGGAGGAAGACACAGAGGAGAGGGAGAGGCGGCGGGCGGCAGCCGTGAGGGCAGGAGGAAGACACAGAGCAGGGGAAGGGACGCAGCAGCCAGATCTGGAAGCTTCGGGGGGATGGGCAGAGGAGTAAAGCCGAGTAGGGTTTGGGTGTGGGCCGTAGCCCGTAGTATTGTATACCTCAAGCGGCCAAGCCACACGCCTTGGGCGTCTGGTCATCCTAGCGACACCATGTTGTCCCCGGCGAGCGCCTAACTCCGAATAGCTGGGCGGGAGACCTCGACGGCGATCTCTGGGAGATAGGACGCCTAGTCATCGACTTGGCGACGCCGTAATAACCTTGGTATACACTGTAACAACTTCATTTATATCGGTAAGTTTCTGTTACTCCGTACTTTCTCTTACGAACAGTCTAAAAACAAAAACCGCAACGAAAAGCTATAGAGCATGTTCCTTATAGCTACAGCTTATGACTTTTGGCTGCGGCTTTTGGCTTTTAGGTAGAGATGTAAACGAGCCGAGCTCGAGCGAGCTTGGCCTTCCAGGGTCGAGCTCGGTAGAAGCTCGAGCCGAGCTCGAGTTGGGGTCCGAGCTTGGAACTGGGCTCGAGCTCGGCTCGTTGAAGCTCGATAACAATTAAAATGATTTATTATGCACTATTTTTCAATAATAAGAAAAATTTAAGTTCAAGCTCGGCTCTAATAAGCTCGATAACAGTCAAAATAATTCAAATACACACTAATTTTCAATAATAAGACAAGCTCGAGCTCGAGTTCGGCTCGAGTAAGCTCGGTAAGAATTAATATGTATTACTATTTAAGCTCGAATCGGGGCTCGCAAACTATTCGAGTTCGGCTCAGTGAAGCTCGCGAGCTCGAGATCAAGCTCGAGTTCGCTCGTTTAAAGCTCGAATCGAGCCTAGAGCGAGCCAAACTCGAGTAGCTCGCGAGCTTCGAGCTTTTTTTACAGCCCTACTTTTAGGCTGTTCGTGAGACAGATCACTAAGTAACAGAAACTCACATGCGGTTTTTGCTGATATAAATAAAGTCGTTACAGTGTGTACTATAATTAACTAGTATACTGTCTTAAAAAGACAATCCATTTAAAAGTTAGTTACTGTAGAAAAATCAAAAATCAAAAACCAAAAGCTATAAAAAACAAGCAAGCCGAAGCCAAAAGAGCAAGCCCAATAGCCAGCTCCTTTATAACAATAGGTGCCTTCCTAACAATGGAAACTATAAGAGATATCATACTAATACTAAAGATTACTTCTAAATATAGATTTCCTAATATATAGATATCATACAAATACTAGAGATTATTTCTGAACATATTAATAGCTTTTCCTTATCTTAGCTTTCCATCTTATGGAGTTGCCCTTCTTATTCGGATCCACCTGAACCAGCAGTTGCCGTTGCCTTTTCTGCTTCAGACTCAATTGCCTCAAGAGTTGCCGCTGCTGTTACTGTAGCACATCCAGCGGCTGCTGAGGCCGATCCCACTGTTGCTGAATCAGCGCTAGTGGTTTGCTGTTGACGACGCTCATATACTTTGCCAACAAAAGCATCCACAACAGGACCACTCCATGGATACTAAAGATCTTTCTGAGGTCGCAAGTAAGTCAAGCAAAATGAATAAAAATAATAGAATGGACAGTAGTGCAAGTAACTAAGCACCTGCTAGGGCTGGCAAATTAATAGAACTTGGAAAGCAGCTCGCTTCCATCAGGGTGCATAACCACCAGGTGTGATTTTCAATCATGCTGTTATCTCCAGAGTACTTCTAGGAAATAAGCCAAATTCCAATCGAACACTTCATGTTCTGAAATCAAGGAGGCTAGGCAGTATTCAGGAGGATCAACTGGAATATGGACCCAAACAAGGCAGCACTATCAATACTTGGTTACTTTTTATGTTTGAATAATCAGGTAACTCACATTTGCAAAATGTTCATCATGCCAAGCAGCTTCAGAAAGAAAGGTAATAGCAGAGTTTTCAACTGTTCCCTCCAGAATTGTAGTGTGTCGTGTCAAGAATGTTAAATGAAATTAACAGACATCACGATGAAGGATCTAGCACGTTTGGTGTGCAACGGAGCAATCAAGTTGATGCTGCCATGTTAGACAAATCCCACAGCATCAAGTAAATTTCATCCACATAAGGATGTGAACTACCTCCATTCACAAACTCATGGATTTGTCCATCCACCTCAATAACACTCCATCCAATGTCCTTTTTCATCCCTTCAGCACTCATCAATTTCCTAATCCTCAAAACATGATCCCACATTCCTTCATCAGCATAGCTATTGGACAGAAGAAGTGAAGAACATAGACTCCAGAGTCATCTGCTCCAAGACTCACTAGATGTTCAACTGACAGCTCAGCCAGCTCGACACACCTATGGCTTTGGCAGGCAGCAAGAAGAGATCCCCATAATTCGGGAGTTGGTTCCATGGGCATTATCTCCATGGCATGCCTAGCCTGATCCAAATGTCCAGCATGGCCAAGGAGATCAACCAACACACCATAATGTTCTACCTTAGGATCTATCCCAAAATCTTTCCTCATTCTGTGAAATATCCCTAAACCCTCTGAGACCAACCCAGCATGTGTGCAAGCAGTCAGCACGGCAAGCACACTAAGGTCATCCATTGGTGCTCCTTCAGCTTCCATTTGGTAGAAAAGCCTGACAGCGTCAAGTCCATAAACATGAGTTCCGAGTCCAACAATCATCACATTCCATGTGACCACACTCTTGTCAGTCATGCTTTCAAAGATCAACATGGCAAGATCCAAGCACCCCCATTTCATGTACATATCTATCAGAGTTGTCCGCACCACAACATCAAACAACACCTTCTTCTTCTCCAAGTAAGAGTGCAGCCAACTGCCTTGCTCCAGAGAGCCCAGCTGTGCACAAGCCGTGACAGCCCCAACTGCAGCAACCCTATCAGGCCTGATACCACACCTCAGCATCCTCTGAAAAAATTCCAAAGCCTCCTTCAACTGCCCACACCTGACATACCCATCGATGACAATGAGATCACATTCCTCTCGGTCATTTCCTCAAAGAGTGCCCTCGCCTCACCCATCCTTCCATGCCTGGCATAACCATCAATCATGGAGTTCCAGCACAGCAAATCCCTGTCAGGCATTTGATCAAACAACTCATGCGCACGGTCTATGCCTCCAGCGGCCCAGCCTGCTTCCCATACCCATCGAGCATGGTGGCCCAGGAGAGCACATCCCTCTTTGGCATTTCGTCGAACAGTTCCTGCGCCAGATCCAGCTCCCCGCATCCAACGTACCCCGCCACCATGGAGTTCCACGAAACGAGGTCCCGCACACCATCATCGAACACCTTCCTCCCGCAACGGCAGCCCCCGATCCTACAGTAGAAGCTGATGAGCGCGTTTCTCGCGAACAGGTCTCCGTCCAACCCCCTCCTCACGGCCTCGGCGTGCACGAAGAACCCGACTCCGCAGCCGCGCGCGCAGCCGCATGCCCTGAGGACGGCGGGGAAGGTGTAGGCGTCGGGGCGCACTGCGCCTCGTCGCATGCGCGTGAAGTAGAGGAGGGCCTTGCGGGGCTCGCGGGGGTGTGGAGGCGGATGAAGGTGTTCCAGGGGAAGGGGAGGCGGGCTCCGGCCTCCGGGAGGCCGCGAGCGAAGACGGCGTCGGCGAGGGCGAGGAGGAGGAGGTTGGTGAGGTGGATCGGGGAGGCGGCGAGGTGGCCGGAGGTGAGGAGGAGGGCGTGGCATTGGAGCGCGTGGGAGGCGAGCCGCAGGCGCGAAGGCGGGAGAGGAGGGCCGACAGGACGATAAGACATGCCAAATTTTAAATTCGAAACCGACGACCCTCTTGCTTCGCTTCGTGGTTGCGGTAGTCTGTTTACCAAAGGATGAATTCCAGGCGTAAGGATTTGCCCGGTGGGTCGGCTCTAGTTGGGCCAGAAGAAGCCCATTTGTATGGTTAACTCGCGGCAACTTGGATGAAAACGAATTTGACCATAAGAAAACTCTTAAGGTACTAATGCAAACTTTGCCCTTTTGAATTACCCATTCTTCTCCCACCACATGTGGTGGACCCATGGTATATTTAATTTGTTATTAACGACAATTTGGTCACTTTGAAAAAAAATAGTGTTTAGTGAGCACTCGAGTGTTTTTTTAGATTAGGAACACTCAGATCTCCATCCAACATCATATATTCGAAACACTCATTTTTTTGGGTGGTACGGGGGAATCCATTGAATGAAGATTCAACTGTCCAGATTTGTTTTTTTAAATGAGATATAAGGAATCCGTTAGATGAAAATCCAACACCTCAAAATCCGAGTACTCTCAATCTCAAAATATACTGAAGTGCTTCTAAGCACTTACCCAAAAAAAAATGTTGTTTGTCTCGCTGTGCCATGGTCAAATGGACGAGTAAACGCGAAGAGAGGGAGTATAACAAATCACATAGATTAACCGACCTCCAAGGAAGGTCACACCACTTGTCTGACGGTATGTAGCTGTTCGTTCACCTGAAAGCAAACACGTTCATGAGAACTCACGAAATCCGGGAACGTCGGGGTCGGAGAAGAAGGAACTTAAAACGGCAAAAGGAGGACATAAATCCATCCAAGTCCCAGGAATAGTACGCGTTGACGGCCAGCAATAGCGCATGAGCGCCTAGACACACGGCGCATGAGCGCAGGTTGTTGCAGGGACGTGCGTTATATATTACGTCCGACGGCTTCCTCGCGCGCGACCGGCCAAGCTAGCAGCCATGGCGATCACAGGCTCCCCTCGCCGCGGCAGCCTCTCTCATCTCCTACTCTCCGTCCTCCTCCTGGCATGCCGGGGGCCGACCGCCGCCGGCGACGACTCGGACTTCGAGGACGGCACCTCGCCCAAGTTCCCCGGCTGCGACAACCCCTTCCAAAAGGTAATGGTACTCGGCGATCGATCGCGTGTATGATAGTACGCCGCGCAGAGGAAACACGAAACGACAGCCCCTTCCAAAAGGCAATTCCATTTGCGCGTGCATGCAGGTGAAAGTGATGTACTGGGTGGACGGCGACGAGAGGAACAGCCTGACCGGGATCACCGCGAGGTTCGGCGAGATGCTGCCGGCCACCGCCTCCGACAGCCAGAAGCTGAAGGCCGTGGTTCCCAGCCCCAGGAGCAGCTGCGCCAAGTCATCCACCCAGGTAACCATTCCCAATTTCTCATCCACCGACGTCCAACGCCAATCCCTCTCACACCCCACAATGTTCTGAAGTTCTTGACCTGACATGCATCCACTTCAAGTGGCGCAAACAATTGAGCTGCATTTCCGTCAATTCCAGCTGGCCAACTCCATAGCCGTGGCGGAGCGCGGGGATTGCACGTTCCTCGAGAAGGCGAAGACGGCGGAGTCCAGCGGGGCGGCAGCGTTGCTCCTCATCAACGACGTGGACGGTCAGTTGTGTAATTAGTGCATTACCATCTGCATTTCCATTAACTCTACATGCACCAGAGTCTCGTGGCAAGCAAAACCAATGGAGATGTTCCCGCAGATTTGCAGAAGATGGTCTGCACCGAGAACGACACGGTTCCTGACATCACCATCCCGGTCGTGATGGTGTCGCGATCTGCAGGCTTCAAGATCCTCTCAGGCATAGAGGATGTGGCAAAGGGTGGGAGCTGGACTAATAATTTCTTCTTCTTGTTTTGTGAAACGTGATTCTGATCGTTTATTTGTGGCAATCGCTTATGTGGACGTCTAATTTGCAGTGGACATTCTGATGTACTCACCGGAGAAGCCGTCTTTCGATGGCGCCATACCTTTCCTCTGGCTGATGGCTGTCGGGACCGTGGCCTGTGCCTCTGTTTGGACTGTGGTCGTCGTCGGCGACGAGGTATATGCATGCATGAATTTGACACGAATTTTGAAATGTTTCCTTTTTCTGAAACTGCACTTAGGAGAAAATGAGGATGATCAACAAAATCCATGATCATATGAAATGCATTTCCAATGAAATGAATGGACGAATTTACAATCTGATTTTAATCAGCCAATTGCATGTCTTCTTTGTAGGATACGAATGCTCCTTCGCTGGGTGGAGAAGAAGCTCCTGAATCAGAAGTCGTGGAGCTGAAGACAAAAACCGCGCTTGTATTCGTCGTCACCGCATCGCTTGTCCTGCTGTTCCTGTTCTTCTTCAAGTCCACCTGGTCTGCATGGTTGCTGGTTGTGCTGTTCTGCCTCGGTGGTCTTCAGGTGCGTACCCAATCTGACATAACTTGGTTCAGTTGATCAATGGACCAATATGCATTGGTTCATCTCTTTTCTGACGGCTCCTGTATTTTTTTTCAGGGCTTGCACTATGTTGCTTCGAGTCTCATTGTAAGGTATGATAACTGAAACTAAATCTTTTGCATTGTTGTGCCATTGATTGAGATGGTTCTCGTGTTTGCTGGTCTAACTGCTGCAAAATTGATGTGCACAGAGCATGTGAACGGTGTCGAGATGCAAAAGCAAAGCTTCCTGCCATAGGGAACATGAGTGTGGTGACACTTCTTGTCTTGCCGGTAGCCCTAGTCATTGTCATCTATTGGGCTGTACATCAGAATTCACCGTTTGCTTGGGTTGGTCAGAACCTCATGGTATGATGTGTTTGTGTTCGAAATAATTCATTCTCCTGCTATAGAGTGCTTATTTTTGCTGAGAAGGTTCTTCTCGTTCAGGGCATCTGTATGATGATTCTTGTATTGCAAGTCGTCCATCTGCCAAATATAAAAGTAAGATCATCATGGACATACTACGTTGGTTTAGTAAGTTCAGCAATTGTAATAGTCTTGTATACCTCTCTGATGTACTTGAGATTGTTT
Source organism: Dendrocalamus sinicus (assembly GCA_036346575.1). NCBI lineage: Eukaryota > Viridiplantae > Streptophyta > Magnoliopsida > Poales > Poaceae > Dendrocalamus > Dendrocalamus sinicus. Next base: position 57,678,021 of record CM070642.1, on the reverse strand, counting down.
TCAGGTTGCATCAGCCCTTCTTGTCAGTGCATTTCTGTATGACATATTTTGGGTGTTCATATCACCGCTAATATTCAAGGAAAGCGTCATGATCACAGTAAGTTTTGTTTCATAACAAAGTGTAAATACAAATTCCAGTGCAACATCAGTGTCACAATCCAATCGATGTGCTGCACACCATAGGTTGCTCGTGGTACCGATGATGGACCGAGTCTTCCCATGGTTCTGAAGATGCCAAAGGAGTTTGATACATGGAATGGCTATGACATGATTGGATTTGGAGATATTCTTTTCCCAGGACTGCTTGTTGCTTTCAGTTTCAGGTAAAACCAGAACCGGTCTCTGAATCCATCGACTATGTCAGTTGACTGCTTGTTGCTAGTGATCTCTTGCTCCATTTCCTGAAATTTACCAACTTTTTTTTATTTGCAGATTTGACAGATCACATGGCAAGGACTTGACTGACGGTTATTTTCTCTGCCTAATGATCGGTTACGCCTTCGGTATGTAGTATTCTCCCCTTTTCTGAATTGCAGAAGAACAACACTAATGACATCAACATTGTTACCCCAATGTAGGCTTGTCATGCACATATGTTGGTCTGTACCTTATGAAAAGTGGGCAGCCAGCTCTGCTCTATCTTGTCCCTTCAACACTAGGTACCAGAGTGATTCCTATATTGACATCTCCTTGCAAAATCTTTTGTTCTAACATATGTCTCTGCTCTGAAATTTTGCAGGAGTTGTCGTTACACTGGGTGCGCGAAGAGGGGAGCTTAGTCAGCTCTGGAACGCTAAGGTATAGCTTGTGGAATGCTTCTAGTTGACAACCTTGGTTGGCTGGATTCAGGTTTACAGTTTTGGTTTAGTTAGATATCGTTGATCTGATGGTTGTTGGCAATATCATGCCAACCATCAGCATGGACCTTGGTTAGAATAATGTCTGTTTCAGTGTACACTACGATTATTACGGTATTAGCGTGTTACAGCATACACTGCCTGTGGATGTCACAACTGCGATGCAAATTTGAGCAAGATTAGCTCATCTTTGTTCTTCATGTTTTTAACTGTATGTGATGTAAAATTGTATCAAATGACAGAATCTCATCTGAGATGCTGCTCCAATTTCTGTACTCCTCCCCGGTTTTGAACTATTTTGTTCCTGTGGTGTTACTACCATATTATTAAATTTTCAATAATATAAACACGCTACAAAATTTTTTTTGAAAGCAAATGGGCTCTGTAAAAATCATAATGCTGTCTCAAAAGGTTTCCTTGTATCCGGCTGCACTGAAGTCGCCCCATAATATAGCTGTAGGACCGAACAGGCAATAGAGGAGGTGAATGGTGCCTTCAAATTCTCCCCGAGTACCCAATTAACCATTTGTCTCCAATAGCTACTGAGCTATGAAGTCTCGGGTTGAAGTCTCACCGAAAGACCGAGCGAACAGTCTGAAACAGAGCAGAAAATCAACGTGGTCGAATGGGTCTGCACCTGACTACGTGGTCGAGACTCATTACGTGTTCGTAAGTCACAACAACACAGTCGATAACCAAAGAAAGCTTAGACCAGAACGACAGGCAAAAACCAACAGAGAGCGTTGTTGAAACTTACTATGTGGTCGTAAGACTTTGGCTTCGTGGTCGAACTCTGAGACAAGGCCGAGAGCAGACAATGTGGTCGCAACTCGACTACGAGGTTGATAACCAACTGTGGGGTCGGAAATCAATCCAGTCGAAAACTATAGAGGCCATCAACAATGAAGTTATAAGCCAACGAGTGGTCGAATGAACTACACTGTCGTAACTCACTGAGACCAAAGTCGAACCTATGTGGTCGTAAGCCAACGAGTGGTCGAATGACTCACGTGGTCGAAAGCAACAGAGAACAGCAATACGAGGTCGAAAGCGCTCTCGGGAAAACAGAGAAGGGTCAATCAGGTGCACAGCCACCAAGCCAAGATTTCAAAATAACTTTCGACTTAAAGAACAAATGACCAAGAAACTTTGCACACAACAAAAATAAGATCTCAGGAAGCTGCTCTGGACTTTAATTGAAAACTAATCAAGACAAAAAAAGGAAACTTAGAAATAAGCGCAAAACTGAGACTGAGAAGAAAAGAGAGTAATCCAACCATGCAAGTGGGAATAGGAGGGCTACAAAGGCTTCGAGTATTGTTTCCCAACACCAGGCAAGTTAGATCAACACGGAACAACCGAAAGCAAAGTCTCAGATCAAGAAGCGAAAGGGAAAAATCGAAAATCGGAGAGCAAACATACAAACGAACAGAACCAACTCAACTCCAAATGAGCATGCACAGATAGATCAACATGATGATATATAGCTTCTGGAGAAGAGTTTACAGCCACTCCATCAGGAGGACCAGGAGCACACAAGCTCCAACACCGAATACATAAATGCGCGCAGGAGGAACAGAAAACCCTAGATACACCTCCCACCGGGACTAGTGCTCTCCATCTCTATTTATAGCCTCTTGTTACCGAGGACAACCCGTTAACCCCTATCTACCATCGGGTTTTTCACGCATGCTTTACCCGCTAACACAGACAGGAGACAAAAACCCCTTTTTCAGAAGGCTTTAGCAGAATAGCTTCTTTTGCAGGTCTTTTTCAGATCTTGAGCATTTCTCCAAAATACCCTTCCACCACCTTCCACGAAGCTTCCTGCTATCTTGCCCTCCAATCCTCGCAGCCACCTCGCAGGCTTCAATCATCTTTGGCATCTCCCCAACCGCTCTGGACCTCGGCACCTCCCTATGCCTAGTCGCGATCGTCCATGCCTCACCATAACCTAGCTCGAAGGTCCTGCAGCCATCACAAACAAGCAACATATCATATAGCACCGCACTATAAATAAGATTCAACAATCAGCATATATCAGAAAGTATTTCAGTGAGCAAACACAGCAAAACAACTGGTCGTAAACCACTTACGACCACTCGTATGCACTGGATATGAGGTAGTCGTAGCCCTAGAAGACTCTCCACCTGCCTACGGTCACACAGCAAGTTGTTACGACCACAACGTAGGCTACTATGATCATGAAGATAGACGATTCGACCATCGCTAGCAGCTACGACTTTAACGCACATGGTCGCTACGACTTACGACCACTCAGACAGAGCTCTACGACCATCGCTCACAGCCAGTGGAATCTACGATCATCGACCACAACCAGGCGAAGCTACGACTATCGACCACGGCCAATCGAATCTACGACTATCGACCACGTAATCGTAAAACAGGCTGCTGATTGCAAAGACATACCATGGTCATATAGAGCAAGTCGTAAAGACATTTATGAACACAAAGTCGTAAACTCGACCGCCGACCACAAAGGCACACAACGTGGTCGTAAAGAGCAAGTCGTAAAAGCACTTACAACTACCAAGTCGTAACAACACCTACGACCACCAAGTCGTAACACGCTGCGACACTGTGGTCGTAAATGCCACTGCCTACCACGACGCTGCCGTCAATGTGGTCGTAAAAGCTACTGCCGACCACGTGGTCGTAAGAGCTACTGCTGACAAGTCGTAAAGGCTTAAAACCTTCTAGAAAGAGCACAAGTTTTAAAAACCAAACTCAATCTCTCTAAACCAAGTGTCAATTACTCATCATAAACATAGGGTCACTTCTACATGGTCTCTCAGTAGCACATAAACTCGCATGTAAACGCTGAAACAATACTGGGAATTCACTATGTTCACGGTCAATGCTTAATCGATTCATCGCCCTAGCAATTCCATGAAATTTTAAAAATCAAAGCCCTGCACTAAGCGTTCTTCGTTTCCACACTGTATGGATGTTTATGTCTTACACGTGCTATTACAGTTTGAGCTAAACAAACATGTGGTTTTATTGTCTCTCTCTGAGGATGTGGTTTTATAGCCTCTAGACGTAGTCTTTTTGAAACTAAGAGGCGTTTGTATTAACTACAACTGATGGATTTTAGTTGTGACTAATGCCTTTTAACTGAAAATGAATAGTAGTGGCTAAAAGAAGTAACTCTTAGAATGAGAACACAAGCGGTAGAAAAAGTGACGAAGAGATACGTGCACGAGATGTGGACGAGAGAAATGGGGTCCGTGATGTGCCCATAACTCCTTGCCTTGTTCCTGACTTCTGACTTCTCTAAACAGAAACCAGAAACAAAAGCTAATACGAACACCCCTTTTCAGTAATTGCAAATTGTAGTAGTGTCGGTCTAACATCATTGGTCGTACATACAAGCTATACCGGGAATGTTAGAAAAAATAGAAACCAGACTTGGTAAACCTTGCGAATGGCTCTCCTTTTCCTTTGGAAATCTCACAATGGGATGTCTAGCGTGTTCTTTTTTGCTTTGACTTATAACTATGACTTATGACTTTTTGGTTATTCATAAGAGAGAGTATAGAGACACAAATAACTCATATATGATTTTAACCGATATAAATGAAGTCACTACATTGTATATTACAATTAACTTATAGACTTCTCCTTGAAAAGATACTACGTTTGAAAGTTATTTATTGTAGAAAAATTGAAAAATAACTTTTAGAAGTTGAAAAAAAGATGCCTGTCTACACCATCCAAATGTATCCATAAAAAATTAATAATTATCTCTTCTATTTCAAAATGTAAGACACATATTTTTGCAAATTTAGTTTAAAAATATAAGGTGTGCATGCTCTCTTTTGACTTTATTTATCTTTCATATTTATTACGAGTAAACATTCTTGCTAACCATTCTTTCTCTTATTCTTTTTTCTTCTTCTTGTTTTTTTTTTTTTTTTGCACTAACACGATAGAAATCATGACCATTTCCGTTTACAATTTTCCTGATCTTTGTGCTGGCCAAATACATTTTATAAAATGAAACGGAGGGACTCGTCAAAGGCATGAAACACTTCAATAGAACTCGGTTGAAGTATTTGAGTATTTCAAAAATTTTGATATTTGATGTAGCTATATCTATCTCATTTGGCAAAAGTCTCAACTAATATAGGATAATGATATGGTCTGGATGTCCGATATAAGCATTTTCGCTTGGACAGCCCATTCCACCCACGCATCGATAAGAAGCTATAAGAAATGAGTGCCCATTACAATACAAGCAATACCTCTCTACTTTTCTCCCTCTCCTATCACGTGCTCGCATCTGGTGACACTCCAACCGTCCGCTTTCTCTGATGAGCTTAAGTGGTTGGCCATCCAAGCACGTCTACACTACACTACTCCTTAACCACACTGGTCATAATGATATGGTATGGATATCCGATATAAGTATTTTCGCTTGGATGGCACATTCCACCCACACATCGATAAGAAGCTATAAGAAATGAGTGCCCATTGCAATACAAGCAATACCTCTCTGCTTTTCTCCCTCCCCTATCATGTGCTCGTATCTGGTGACACTCCAACCGTCCGCTTCTCTAATGAGCTCAGGTGGTTGCCATCCAAGCACGTCTACGCTACACTACTCCCTAACCACAGTGATCCTCTCACTATTCTCCTACCATCTCCACCACACTCACTCCTTGCTTTTCCCTCTCCCACGACGTCCCATGCTGTCCGATCTCGCGTGGGAGGAGGCTTTCCTTGCTAGATCTAGTGGGGAAGGGGGCGTCGTAGAGTCGTAGTGCAAAAGCAAGGTGTCGTTGTGAGGATCATCTGTGCCTACCGACAATGAGGCGCCAAGTCGACTGTCGTTGTAAGATTGCGCTAGATCTGGCAGTGGAGGAGGCCAAAATTGGTTTTGTTGCATGCATTTTCCCAATTTATTGCAGCAATATTACAATATGTTGTAATGTATCATCTCAAATGTCGTAGTATGAGGAATTTTGTTGTGATTGGGTTATGAATCTGTTGCACAAAAACCTTTTTTGTTACAATTAGTTTTTAGTTTGTTACACCATTTTTGTTGTGATTGGTTGTTATAACTGTGAAGAATTTTGTTTCATGTTCACGTGGTCAATGTCACTCCTCATTATAAATCTGCTGCAAGCATATACAAATTTCCCACTAGATATGTCCCTCCCACAAACGTCGAGGCACCAGGATCGGCCGTTGCTGCCTCCTGCTTTGAGTTTGTGCAACACCGGCCGCGAGGAAGAGATACGCCCCACGAGCAAGCGCAAGGAAAAGATGCGACATGTCTTGTTGGAGGAATTAGATGGTGGAAATCACTCGTGGGCAGGATCCGATGGCAGATATAGGGTGTGATCAATATGGCTTGAGCTTTTGGCTTCAGCTTATTTTTGCACTATTCATAAATTTCGTCTTTTTCTGAAGTTTTGGCTTTTGTTTGAGTTTTTTTACCGGTTCTTTTTTTCCTCGTATTTGTTTACATTATACGTGATGGGCTAATATGTTTTTTCTATTTTTAAATTTTTTTAAATTTAATTATAGTAAATAAGCTCTCTGTCATTCTGATCTTTTTGATCATTCTGATGTTTTCAATATAAGCCACGGACTTTTCAGCCATTTTGATCACAACCATAACGTAAGGAACTTACGTCCAAATCGGATGTTCAGGCTACTAGTCACATCAATGCTATATCTCAATCCCTCTTAATAACCTTATAACCCGCACACTATTTGCAACCATAGCTAATAAAAGTGATTAATTCACATAAAAGAATAAAATGATTAATATATGGACCTAAATATTTTACCATGAAAAGCTAGCATATCGTAGCAAAATAAATTTATGCTAAAAATATAAAATCACACCGACGGAAAAAATTAATAACATGAAAGTCTTCCAAGTGCAGTTCATTTATTTGACCACACGTGTTTAACTACTGCAAACTTACCTTTATTAACCTCAAGCCCCATGATCACTTATATCAACTTGAGAGGTCTCTCCTCCTCCACGTCCACTCCCTCGTCTTCTCGGGGGAAATTCTCCCCATCCGGCGTTCTCCGGCGGCGGAGCCCCAACCTCGCGAGCCACCGTCGTCCTACGCCCGAATTGAACCGGACCAGCGGCTAATCAGCACCTCTCCTCCCCCAATGGCCGGCTGCGACGTAGATGCGGTATTGCTACTGGGATAGCGTGCCGTGGAGATCCATCCGGACTCGGATTGATTTCTTCCTTTGCTGGTGAGGAACCCTAACCTTCTTTTGTTGGCGATCAGATCCCAGCATCTTGTTTTCTTTCTCTCCCTTCAATTAGTTGCGGATCCTGCTAATATAATCCATCCATGGTTCGTTCGATTAGGTTCTTCTTCTTCAGCGCGCAAGATCGATGACCCTATAGGACTTGGTATCCAAGGTGCGGGTGTGGTTTATTTTCCAGAAATTTTGGGGGATTCAACTGAACTCCCATGCCCCACGTTAATTCCGCCCCTGGGAAGAAGGCCCCGGCCGGGCCTGGTGGAATCCGGCGGTGGCTCTCCAGCGTCACCGTGTTGGTGGTCGCTCTAGTGCTGACCCTAGTGGTGATATCGCTGTCGGTGGGCTCGTCTCTGCCTCGGACGGCGCTAAATGAATACGAAGCTAATGACCCAAGGAAGCTTTCGTTGGTGCGTACTGATGGGAACAAGAATGATACTGCCATTGCTGTTCCGTTACCGGGGGAAGTGTTGCAGGGTGGTGAGGAACCCTTGGCTGGGCACAATTCTCAGAGTGGTACCATGAATTCAAGCGAAGCGTCTTTGAATACAAAAAAAATTGATGTCACGTCAACACACGGGGAGGGAACTTTCCCTGTCTCCTCGGATTCGTCCAATGATTTTCAAATGGCTGATCAAGGTGAGGCGCTAGTTCATTTCCCTGTTTGTTTTCTGCACAGCATCTTACAAATATGAATGAGCTGTTATTTGTCACTGCACTGTTATGATTTATTATATTTTCATGATAATGGAATGATTGGGATAAGACAAATTGACGTGTTGTGATTGTACAGGTAGCTGCGATCTATATCATGGGAAGTGGGTTTTTGATTCTTCTGGGCCACTGTACACAAACAACTCTTGCCCTGTGATCACACAGATGCAGAATTGCCAGGGAAATGGGCGACCAGACAAGGACTACGAATATTGGAGATGGAAACCTGAACAGTGCATCCTCCCACGCTTTGATGCTAGGAAGTTCTTGGAGTTGATGAGAGGCAAGACACTTGCCTTTGTTGGGGACTCAGTTGCTCGAAATCAGATGGAGTCCCTCCTTTGCATTCTGTGGCAGGTGAGATATCATTGCCACTATAAATAGTCTACGTTAATGGTAACTTGATAATTACTGTTTGGGACCAATTTTATTAACATGGATTTTTTTTGTCTGAAACTGATAATTTAAGTACATAATCCTAGACCTTTTTATGCATGATTTAGTCTGAGATAGGGGCTGTTATGGACTTATGGATGAGCCTTGATAAGTATTTTTTTGTAGCTTTACTACGCTTGCTCATAACAACATTATTTACTATTTCCTTTTCAAATTTAAAAAAGGGTCAGAACTCACCCGCTCTACATAGTTTCTATGTAAATTGGTGGAATCTATCTGTTTTTCGGTAGATTTGCTACCAAGTTGATTGCTATCCAGATTTTGCAAACGTCTTTGCTGATGCTGGACCAGTTACTGCTGTTGTCTGCTGTCAACCAGAAAGAAACCAATGATGTCATCGTGCACATTTGATACCATATCACTAAAGAAACCAATGATGTCATCGTGCAAATTTGATACCATATCACTGTATCAGTCTAGACTCAAGGAAACCTGGTTTAGAGTTTAGACTTTTATGCTAGTTCTTTATTTTCTCATAGAATGTAAAGAATTTTGGATAAAATCACAAGATCAGCTTATGTGCAAAGCCTATCAAAGCAGTAGACCAGCTGCTGACGACCAGAAGAATGCGAAATAGTTTCCTGAATTAGGAAGCATAATTAATTCCTTATCATGCCTTTTATTGAAAGGCAACTTTCGCAACTTCACAATACTGATTATTCTTCTAAACAGTTGAGAATGAATCCTGACATAGTTTTATGGAGAGGGAGCTTTCTGAGTTAGAATTGCTTCGAAGTGTGTACTTTGTCAAGTTATGAGGTCCTCCGCATTTTGGTTTTGGGAAATCTTCTCTTAGGAAGACTGATTATGCTTTGTAGCTTCCCTTCCCTCATCATGAATGGTGTATTCGTCTTTCTGCAATAAAACACATCTGATGGGGCTTTCCTTCCTATACTAGCGAAATGTCAAGATCAACCTAACAATTTTGTACTCCTATGTTGAATGTATTTGTAGCTTATGTCATCAAGCAACATAATATATGCTTTTTATCTTGAAGCAATGTGATGTTCTCCTTTGGACAGGTAGACACCCCAGTAAACCGTGGCAGCCGCAGGATGACCAAGTGGATGTTCAGGTCAACCTCAACAACTGTCATCCGCATCTGGTCTTCATGGTTAGTACACAGGTCCAGTGAAGCTGTGGGGTTTGCTCCTAAGGATCTTGATAAGGTTTTCCTGGATATCCCAGATGAGACCTTCATGGAATTTCTCCCAAATTTTGATGTGCTTGTCCTCTCCTCCGGACACTGGTTTGCCAAACAATCAGCCTATATCCTGAATGGCAATGTTGTTGGCGGGCAGCTCTGGTGGCCTCGTCATGCTGGAAAAATGCAGATCAACAACATAGACGCTTTTGGTGTCTCTGTTGAGACTTGCTTAACTGCTGTGGCGACTAACGCAAATTTCACAGGTATAGCTATTGTGCGCACATATTCACCAGATCATTATGAAGGTGGGGCATGGAACACTGGTGGATCATGCACTGGAAAGGTTAAGCCATTGGACGAGGTGGTCAGGAATGGATTCACGGACACAATGTACGGAAAGCAGGTTACAGGCTTCAGACAGGCAGTGAAGAATTCTGGGAAACATGGTTCCAGGTTGAAATTGATGGACATCACTGAACCCTTTGCCTTAAGGGTTGATGGGCATCCTGGTCCATACAGAAATCCTGACCCAAACAAGAAGACACAAAGAGGGCCAGATGGAAGGCCTCCACCTCAAGATTGTCTACATTGGTGCATGCCGGGACCTGTAGATACATGGAATGAGATGTTGCTAGAGACTATACGAAGAGAATTCGAGGGAGATAGAAGCTAAGGAAAAAGGATTGCTGGCAACTTGCCATCGTGTGACACGTTCTGCAATTCTGGTAAACATCGGTGTATATCACAGCGCTTATCCTGTAGTTGTGTTACCACTAATAGGAATAATTATAGCTTTGGATGGGAAAAAAATTCAATGTGTATTTGGCGACAACTAGGATGGGGAATGGGAGTTTAGAGGAGTTTGTAGTGGCATAGGGCACGGGACTTAGCTTTTTTGTCCCTATCGGGACTTACCTTTTTTGCCCCTATCCCGTGGCTAAGAGGGATAGGAAATACCGAAATAGCAAGCAATTGATTTGTATAAGGTAAGTTTCGTTGTATTTTTGTCTGACGCATTCTTGGACATATGATTTCGTGCAGAATTTTGTGGAATTCAAAACCCCATGGCGTAAACTGATGTTTAGTGCTCTGCGTGAGTACTTGTCAACTAGGTACGAGGATATAACAAGTAAAAAAAGAACTTATCGTTTACAATTTTCTGGGATGACTTAACTTCAATTTCTGTGTTGCGCCAAGTACAGTTCTTCTGTTGCCACCACTACAATTGTGATTATATGCAGACACTGATTATACACAGATGGTTCTGGTCTTTTCTGGACACGTCTCTGGTTCAAATTACGATCTATCTAAAAAAGAAAACGTATATCCTCTTAGTACCACTCTTCTTTAAAGACTAGTACTGCTCTTTTAAAAGTATCCTCTTTACTACTTGTCAGCTTAATGGATGATGTCTCCTTTTGGTTACAGACACCCGTGCGTTGTAATAGCCATTAGCCACAAATATTACAGAACTTTTATGATGCGTGCAGTTAAAACTTTTAAAAGTTTGTGTATTGTACTCGTAGTCGTATTGTACGAAGGAAAGGTATAAAACCAAAACTCGTATTGTGCTCTAAAAAACAAGATTCTGATGGAAATAACCTAACCTACAAGGTTACCTGGAGAATTTGGTATCAAATGCCTTCTTACTCAAGGGTGGTAAAAACAAATGTGAAAGTGTAAATTAAGACATTACTCTTTGAGGTAGAATTAACTGGGTGTAAAGATGATGAGGTCAGTATCCAAAGAAGTGTAAAATACAAGCATTAAGCAAGTTCCTCAAGTGTCATCTCTAACAAAGGGAAGCTGTCTGCTTGTCCTGTGATTGCTGCTTAGCTTGATGCGTATACTACTCTCTTCGCAAGAAAATTTCTGGTTAGCTTATCGTTCATCAGGAAAAGAAAAGGAATGAAAAGAAGTACGGCTCCAACCAAATTCTATTCCCATCAAGACCAAGGGATGATCGTTTTGACTTCAGCTTTTAGCTTCCGATTTATTTTTCACTATTCATAAATTTCATCTTTTTTTTGAACTTTTAGCTTTTTGTTGAGCTTTTTTTGCCGATTCTTTTTTCCCGTATTTGTTTGTATTATATGTAATGGGCTAACATATTTTTTATATTTTTTAATTTTTTAAATTTAATTATGCTAAATAAGCATCTGTCAGCTACAGTGTTTTTTCAGCCAACTACAGTACTTTTTAGCCATAAGCCACAAAAAAAGTCCAAATAAACACCAGAGATAATATTGTTATGTCAGCCGTCATCTGCGCTTTGATCCCGTCTATTAGGTTGTATGCTTGGAATATGCCATGCCACTTGGCCTTTGCCTCCATGTTCTCTTTCTCAAGATTTCTCCAAAAGATCACCGATCCATAGTTTGGTGTATGCAACACCTATCATGGCAATTCTTTATTTTTCTTGCACTGGGGAGAAATTGCTTTAATAAGGGTTCTGGTTTATGCCATAGTACCATGACCGGATGCTCTTTGCTCTTCTTTTGGGAAACCATGTGAACAGCGTGTTAATAATCTAGGACCTAAGCTTGCCCACTAATCAGTGAGGCTAAATGTTAACAAACTTTTCATATTGAACGACTGCATCTAATTAATAATATCAATATATGTGTCAGTACTCAGCCTAGCCCAGATCGACTTGCAACAAATTGAAATGTAAGATAAGAATAGTCATTACAAACAAGCACGTGGCTCACAAATCACAATGCAACCCAAGGATATACGTCACAGCAATCAAACATATTCTTATGCAAACAGATCTTTCAGCAAATCCCAAATTTGAGATTTCAAAAAGGTTCCAATATACCACTTCAAGCAACTCTGTCAAGAAGTGCGCAAGTATACGGGAAAAGAAAAAAAATATGTAGGGAGAAGGTATAAATTAAAGAAAGAAACGAAAAGTTCAACACGGATTAGGCTGTGCTCATTTGGACTTCAGTTTCTGGCTTCCGGTTTATTTTTCACTATTCATAAATTTCGTCTTTTTCTAAACTTTTGGCTTTTTGTTGAGCTTTTTTGCCGGTTCTTTTTTCCCGTATTTGTTTGTATTATACGTAATGTCCTAACATATTTTTTTATATTTTTTTATTTTTTAAATTTAATTATACTAAATAAGCATCTGTCAGCTACAGTGTTTTTTCAGTCAGTTACAGTGCTCTTCAGCCGTAAGCAACTAAAAAAAGCCCAAATAAACACCACCTAAACTTCAAACCGCAAATATTTTGATCCTAATCCAACAAATCCGCTAGGTGAATAAACAACCATCCACTAATCTTCTCACGAAGTCCTGCCCAGAGATTTTCCCTCTTTTTTTTTTTTTTTTTGAGATGCAGAGATTTTCCAATTTGACCAGCTAGCTTACACCATTTTTGTCACATCAAGCTGGCACTATCGCCATTTATCATTGTACACGTGCCACATCCTTTGTGTGCTCTGGTTGACACATCGCACTGTTCGGTTGTTGTGCGAGCCTAACTTGTGCTTCTGCGCACAAAAAAAAAAACGGACAGATCAGTGGGCACACGGCTCAGGGCGAGTTATGCCCATCATATTCGTCGTATACCAGGTGTCTGGCTAAGGACGTGTTCTAAACGTTTTTTTGGTTTTTTTTCGAAATCGGGTTTTAAACAAAATAATTTTTAAGATAATTTATATAAATTATTTATAGAAGTTATTATAGAAGACGTTTTGAACGAAATGACTTCTCAACATGAATATCCCTTATATTTTTAATTTCTTTTATAATCAGTTAAAAGCCATAATACTTTAGACAGATCCTAAATTATGAGACAGTCATCCACTAGCTTTATCAATACGACAACTGTGATCGTTTTGACTTCAGTTTTTAGTTTCCGATTTATTTTTCACTATTTATAAATTTCGTCTTTTTCTGAACTTTTGGCTTTTTGTTGAGCTTTTTTGCCGGTTCTTTTTTTCCGTATTTGTTTGTATTATACGTAATGGGCTAATATATTTTTTAATTTTTTTTAAATTTAATCATGCTAAATAAGTCTCTGTCAGTTATAATGTTTTTTTAGTCAGCTACAGTGCTTTTCAGTCATAAACCACCAAAAAAGTCCAAATAATCATCACCATAGTTTGAGAGATTATAAGACAAAATTAGCTCGGTACCGTATATTAATTAAAAGATGTCATCGAGTGCGGGGACACGATATGAGACATATGAGGGCGGGGGCACGATATGAGGGCCACGGCCACTCAGTGACACACCGTATAATATTTTTCTAACTCGGTGACTGTGGGATGTTACCGAGCAATATAGATTGAAGTGGGGTTAAATCACCAACTGAAATGGTACAAGTAGAGCAGAGATGACCCGTACACGTGGCCACTTCACCAACAGATGGAACCATTTGGAAAAAGCGGGAAGACACGATGATAGATGGTCCATTAACGTCTCTTTCCCTTGCAGCTAAGCTAGCCTAGCCGTGGCTTTTCTGGGTGGTTTCGCGGAGAGATCGAAGCCTCGTCACCTCAGAGGTGTTCTTTTCAACTGTAATTCATAATTTATAATTACAATAAATATTTTTATATTTTAGTATAAGTGTTTATATAAATAAATAAAGTATTGATAAAATTATTCTATCAAACAGCTTTAAAATAACGATAAAAAATTATCTTATTTATTTTTAAAAAATATAAACCATAGGTTATAAAACATATCTATATGTTTTGAGCTCGCAGCTTTTGATAAGAGACCGATCGATGATGGAATGGGCACACACATGGCCCACATGTGTGAACGAGACGATACAACAAGTCTCGTCGCTAGGCGCCTCATTATTCCATTATCCATCCAACTGCACCGCTGACAATTATTTCCATCAATTCGATCGCCTTTTGCTTATCCTCTCGCATTTTAAGCCAATGTTTTTCTTTTACATTTTGGTCCCATGAAATCCACCCCCCGGGTGATGTAGTTCCATGATCGAGTAATGTTAGGCTTTGATCACTTAACTTCTATTTCAATTATTTTTTCCTTTTCTGTTACTTTATATTTGTCTATAAAAATATAATAGTATTTTTTTTCTATTTCTTATTTTGTTTTATGTTTTAATTAAATAATTTTTTTAAAAAAATTAACAACTACTAAAATATAATTTTAACTAAAAAAACCATCAGCAGAAACTTCCTGTTAGACCATTCCCAAGTGACAACTGACAAGAGAGCTCGAATGCCCACCATGGGCTTATCAGGATGGTGCTGCTACATTTCAATGAGAAAATAAAAAAATATCCTACGCAGATCACAGTTCGCTGGAATCATGCCCCGTTTATTCCGTTTTTAGAGGTTTCTAGCTTTTAGTTATTAATTAAAATTACACTGTAAATTATTAACTTTTTCTGAATCATTTAATTAAAAATATATATATATATAAAAAAAACACCGGTATATCAACTTTTTCAAATGAGGGGTTTGCAAGGACAATTTTGCTCTTCATAATCTCGACCAAAAATTTCTGTACAAACAAATTCGAGAGCAACTCGAAGTTGAAAGGAACTCTCGCGTAATCTCTCCATCTACACAGCCTTGATGATCTCCCCGGAGGCGGAGAGCACCGCGAGGCTACCTGATCCTTGCCGCCGGCGCGGCGGCCGGGGGCGCAAAGAACCCGACGGCGCGGCACTTCACGTCCATTCCTGCGGCCCCGGGCATCGGCATTGCCCCGGATGCCGGCGACGAGGTGGCCGTCGACCTCTTGTAGGGCCCGAGCCACTTGGCAAGCATGTACCGGCTCTTGCGCCACGGCGGCACGTGCAGGCCGTGGGACCGGAGAGACCTGCGCGCGGCGTCGGCCGCCACGCGCACCGCGCGCCCGACGGCCTCCTCCCGCGCGACCACCACCGACGCCGGCACCGTGGCCACGACGACCGCGTACTCCTCCGTCGCGCGCGCCACCTCCAGCCCCGCCCGGAAATCCGCGTCCACAATGTACCTGCTCCTTTGCCCTCTCGCCGCCGGCGCGACCACGTCGATGTACTCGTACATCCCGGCTGTTATGCCGCCGGACGCCTCCCACCGCGACTTGCACACTCCGGCGTCGTACCCGGCGGCCCGCAGCCGCCGCATCACGGCGCGTCGAAAGGCCGCGCCGTGCTCCCGCAGCGCCGCCTCCGCCTCCATCGCCGCCGCGACGGCAGCAGCCAGCCTGATCCGGAATGGATCCTCCCCGACCGGTGGGTCAAGCAGCTCCCGCACGGACGCCGCCGCGGCCGCGGCGCGGCCGGGACCGTCTCCATCGTCAGAATCATACCCATCCCCTCCCTTCGGCGCCGGCCCGGCCCCCTCCTCCCCGCCGGCAGCGTCCGTCTCAAGAAACGCCTGGACGAGGCCGGAGAGGCAGGCGGACGCGTCGTGGTCGCTGCCGCTGCTCGTACAGCCCCCACCAACCCCGTCCCCGCGGAGGCGCGCGCGGACGGCGTCGTCGAGGCGGATGTACACGGCCATGTCGCCGGCGAGCCACAGCGCTCGGTTTCTCGGGGAGGTTGTGCCGGTGGTGTGAGTCGTGATGGGGGGAGAGGCGGACACTTGGGGCTCCGTTTTACTGGTTGGGTGGCGATGGGCGCCTCGAGAGGAAAAGGGTGAGAATTTATAGGTTAGATTTTACTAGCATTAAGGGACGGTAGTATAAATTAATTATGATTATTGATTTTTAAAGATATTATAGACTTAGTGTTGATTCTATTTTTCGGGAGATATTAATTGTGAACTTTTTAAAGAAGTTACCAATCAAACCACAGAAACTAGGAATCCCCAAATCTAAGAGCAATTTCAGCAGTAGCCCTCAAAACAAGGTCCCTACTTTTTATTTGAGAGCTCTCCTTACTTTTGAGGGCTCTATTTTTTGGACTACACTCCAGCAGGAGCCCTCAAAACAGGACCCTCAAATTTATTCTTAGAGGGGATGACACATAGGACCCACCCTCATCCTCATCCTGCTTTTAAGGGCCGAGAGGCAAAAAACTCACTCCAGTAGGACCCCTACTTGAGCCCTTAAAAGTAGGGGCTCCCTCCAGACCCCCCAGGAATGAGGGCTTGAGGGGAGATTTGAGGGCCCCCTACTTTTGAGGGCTCAAGTAGGGGCTCTGTTGGAGTGAGTTTTTTTGCCCTTCGGTCCTCAAAAATAGGATGAGGGCTCAAGTAGGGGCTCTATTGGAGTTGCTCTAATAATTTCTACACTAATCTCTCTTCCCGTAATGGACGAATGTTGAAAAGATTTACAAAATGATGGGAACGGAAAATTAGGGGTAGAAAGCAGCATCCGTTAAGGACGTACGCTAATTCAGCTGCCGATTTCAATCCAAGCTGGAATTATATAGCTTGTTTGGATTTACAATTACTAATTCATCCTTCCTCTCATATTTGGTGACGAATCATAGCCATAATCCAACTCAAAGTTGTGGAGTGACAGCTTTGTGAAGTAAGTTCTAAGCTCCAAACCAATGAACATGCCATTTGCACCCTTTTTTACTTCAGCGGTTCAGCCTTCGAGGTATAGTAGAATAATAAATTACTAGGACTACAACATTTAACACTCTCATTTCGACTTGAGTTTTTGACTTATTTTTTACTATTTATAAATTTCATCATTTTTAAACTTTTAGATTTTTTTAGTTTTTTTGCCGGTTCCTTTTTCTGTATTCGTTTGCGTTGCCCATGATGAGCTAACATTTCTTTTTCTATTTTTAAATTTTTTAAATTTAATTATGTCAAATAAACCACCTTCAGCTACAGTATAATTTCAATCAATTATAGCATAATTTTAACCATAAATTACTATTTTTCAACCTAACCGAGCGGGCCTAAAAGTGCGTGGCCCTTTGACCACGAAACGTTCGAGAAGTAGCATATTCGCGGTCCTTTTGCGTAGGTATTATAGACGGTTCAGAACAAAAACTGTGATGATATACTTATCACAGACGGTTCTTTAACTAGAACCAAATGTGATAATATTTCAACTTACCCGTTATTGTTGAATTTGAATTTCTTGCTCATCTCGCTGGATTTGCTCTTTAAATTTTAGACATTCAAGCCACAATAAAAATGCAGACTTAGCCAAAATTTTGAGCATCCAAGTTACGATAAAATGCAGATTTAGCCAAATTTTGGACATCCAAGTCATATTAAAATTAACCACTTTTTTAGCTCTGATACAGCTATCACCGACGGTTGTGATAACTGATTATTATAGACGATTCTAGTTTTGAACCGTCTATGATAATGGACAACCACAGATTATTTTAGTTCTAAACCGTCTGTGATAACGGCTGATCACGAATGATTCTAGTTCTGAAACGTCTGTGATACGGTTTTACAGACGGTTCAAAAACTGTATATAATAACCTCTATTATTACTGGCCTATGAAGTTAGACGGTTTAAAGAATCGTTTATGATGATCTTTTGTAGTAGTGTAACTAAATTAATGGATGCAGATACACCCATGCTTAGCTGGATCTTTACCTTGACACCATCTATGCACATTATCTTTCGAGGTGACTCGGAGCCTACATATATAGCCTAAGGCAAGGTTTTGTGATATTTATTGCTGGATAGAGGTATGTAGTCCTTTCTCATTTTACACCATGCTTCGAAGTTAAACAAAGCGCATTATTCTTTTTAGAGGTACAAATTAAGCAGTTGCACACACACAACGCATTCCCCATTCACAACACCACACACGTATCTAGACACGTGTGCATTTTTTTTACACATGCTGAGATTTTTACAGAGGCACTTGGTCTCACGAAGAACTGACACACGTTTTTCTATAAAATACGTACGTGTTTTCCCACAGAATACTTGGGCTCTAGGTGAGGTGCATGATATTCGAACTCCTGGAGTCGAACCCTAGCGGGCAGCTCGTTCACCCGGCGAAGCTTGTCGCTTGGTCCTCAACAAAGCGCGCTATTGCATGTATGTTTATGTGCATAATATACGTATAACATGCACAAGTTATATATTTTTCTTGAACGGCTATACACAAAAATTCCAACACATAGGCTCAGCTGTGTATATGTAGTTTCTGTATATTATATCATGTGCATATCAAGTTAGATCTGATAAGCAATTTTCCTAACCACAAAACAGGCCCTTCTCATTGCTATTTTTTCTGGGTGCTACGATCAGTACGTGTCACTCTCCTCTAATTAGGTCCGCACAAAAAAGTTAAAATAAGTTCAATAATTCAACCTAAAGTAAGGATTGACCAGTGTTGAAATGGGGACACAAATGATCAGGAAGATTATCATGATACTGTGCCCCGGACTTGCTCGGTCTTTTTCCGATTCGTTCAGATATGCATTCGGAGAGCTATAAACACCACCAGAGTAGTGGCATAGTGTCATCTGTGGAAAGTGAACATTATCTGGATAATGTGCTCTGAGCATTCTGTTTAGTATTGACTTGGGATAAGCCTTGCATAATACGTCTCGCCTAGCAAAGTCGAGAGAGATATTTCCCACTTCCATTCATCATTCCCCGGTGACCTTTGAAGATCATTAGCAGGTCAATACGCATTTTGTTATATTTTTGGTAGCCGTGCAATTATTCGTTCGTTTAGTTCTGTCAAGTTCCATCCGAGGTTGATGTAGAATCGAGTATACAGAGGACTTTCAAAATCTTTTTTTTAGCGAAAGCAAAACTCTTCACTCCAGTAGTTATGAAAGCTATGAAGATCAAAGATAAATAATTACAAAAAAGATCCGATCAAAATTGCGCAAAACATATTTTAACAACCCCCGGTGGTCTGACCTGCATGAAAGAGGTGATTTGACCTCTCTCTTCGGACGGTCTGATATCCGTTCTAGCGATCCGAACGCTATAAATAGTAAAATTAGGCAAAGCTATTGTAACCCCGGTCAGACCGCTGATACAGTGCGGGTCAGACATCGGTCTAACCGCCGCTACAGTAATTTCAGGAATGAATAGTATTTTCAGCCAGATTTCAAATCCGAAAATCGATGGAACTTTTGATCCGTAGGTCCAAATAACATGAAATTTTGCAGGGATATTCTCTACGATAGACTAAAGTCTAACCAAGTCTTCTCTTGGCTTCGTCCCTGCTCCATGTGTACAATTTCCGATAGAAATTAAAAGTTGCACTGAGCAGCCGGGACCTGCCGAGGCAGGTCGTTTTAGGCTCGGTTCAGGTACCAAGCGGCTGCCAGGTTGCGCCAACCAGTCGGCACGGGCGGATGTTGGGAGGACGGCGGCAGTTCAGGTACGGCGCATATCGGGCTGCCAGCCGCCCGGGCTCGCGTGCCGGTCGGTAGGCGCGGCCATGGGTCGCAAACGCGACAAACTACTGGCATCCAGGGCAATACGCTTAAGGAATACTGATTAATTGCTGGGAGAAGCTAAATGATGTTGGGAAAAAAGGGCCAAGTTCGGCGTCCATCTTTCCACAACTCAGCACGCGCATACGAGCATGATACCAGGAGAGGGGAAGCAGCCCAGGGCCCAGGACTGTTTGGAACCGTTCGGCCGTGCATCCGAAACTAGTAATAATAAGTGGAGGATTGAAGATGGTAATAAAAAGGATGAATGGTGTTTTAAAATTTTTCTTAAGTTTTCACTTATCACTTATTTCGATAGCTATAAAGCTATGAAGATAAGGATAACAATCCCCTTGAAAAAACCAGAGACTATTAGAGTTGAGCAAAACCATTCAGAAAACAACGCGGTCAAACTTTGACTACAAGGTCGGAAGTCCCACAAAGTTGAGCGTAACCTGATAGGAAATCAACGTGGTCAGATTTCGACTATGGTGGTCGACGACCAGACAACGGTTCAGAACCAACGTGGTCGAAATTCGACTTGAGTGGTTAGCAACAAGAGAGTGGTAAAAAAATCAACGTGGTTGAAATCAGCGTGATCAAAACCAACATTGTCAAAAACCAACGTGATTGATGTCTAGTATGCGGGCAAAAAATCAGCATGATCGAGGACCAATGAGTAGTCGAAAACTAACATGGTCAAGACCGATGTGATCGTATCCTTCGCAGTTGATGACCAGGAGCCGTGGTCAGAATACCAATTGTGTAGATGATGACCATAGTAGTCGTAACAGTTCGAAATATGGTCCGAGTGGTCTACGACCAATGAGTGATTGAAACCAAGGTGGTCGAACCAAACCAAACCTCGACTAGTGAGCTCGACGACCAATGAATGTTCGAAAACCAAAGTGGTCAAAGAACAGAAGTTGCGGTACTACCGCCACACAGCCCACGGTACTACCATATCTCTCATACGAATAGGGTTTTCAACCGACTGCGAGAACCAAAATTGATAGAACTTTCGATCGACTAAACCAAATGGCGTGAAACTTTGTACACATGTTCTTAAGGTCTCAGAAAGCTATTCCATTTTTGGATCCAAAAATACATGAAAAATTTGAGACCTTTTTACAATTTAAATCAGTGCACACCAACCAAGAACTAAAAACTAAATCGATGATTAGATCTTGCTCGTCGATAGTAGATAGCCAAGATGGCCTTGAGCACGTTCCCACATGTCACAACAAAATAAGATCACCAAAGGGATCAAATCAAAAGACCTCGGATCAAGAAATCGCTCGACGGGGCAAAAATCAAGTAAAAATAGGATTTCTTAATAAACTTCTATTGAAGTGCCTAGATGATTGGAGATCGATTTCAAGAGGTATGTCCATCTCGTCCATGTCCTTAGTACAACAAAATCAAAACAGGGACCGAAACATAATCAACTCAATCAACAGGAAGAGATCAAGAAAGGGTTGAGAGAAGAGAGGAAAAACCAAGTCAAATCAGAGCAAATTCAATCAGACAAAAAGATACACAAAAGGTAGATCAAAGATTGATGTATTGTTTACTTGAGGTGATTCGTTTTACAGCTACTCCACTCAGAAGGACAAAGTTTTAAGCGTAGAACACACACACACACACACTCTAACTTATCTCCCATGGAGGAAGGAGGAGTTAGCCACCAAAAGGTTTAGCTAAACTTCTCAAACCCTAACTCTTGCCTCCCCCCTTATATAGGCTATAGGACCTGAAACAAAACCTATTGGATCCACCTATCAGGCTAATCTGGAGATAATCTGTTAACCCTACATAACACTGAGGCTCTTGGCACTTCTCAATGGTGGAAGGGTCGACGGCGCCCTATGGATCTACCACCGTTTCATAGTTAAACTAGAGTAATGCGGATGAGAACAATCAAAATGATATATCTACGGATTGGGAAGCACGTGATCAAAACTTGGCTCGATGACTTTCTTTGTTTACCTTTTCCTCTCTGGTGCCTGGTGGTTGCTAGCAGCGAGGGGGAGCTCCAGTCTTCGAGGAGCACAGCGGCGTTGATGATCTACACGTGAGTAGAGCCGCGTGCCCGAGCTCGGCTGCTGTGCTAGGGTAGAAGCTTGAAGGATTTGGCTGATTGGGGAATCTTCGGTGGGAGTGGCCGATCGATTGAGGAAGTGAGGATGGTTTGAGCACTTGGGCTAATAGGCATGACTTGTTGGGCCTAATGGGTTACCAGGAATATGTTAGTATGTGCATTGTATTCTTGTTGAGTATACATATTGGATTTTTGCGTAAAAATTTTTGGGGTGCAACTACATCCCCATGAAACACTGTGGTTCCGCCACTATGAGTGGCAAGACATATTCCCAACCTGCAAAAGCAAAATAAGCACATCTTTTCTGGTTTTTAACTTATAGTTGTAAAGTGACTTATGACACTTCAAAGCTTGGTTAAAAAAATTACCTATTTATTTATATTCTAGTTTTTTTACTTTTAAGCCGAGGGAAAAAACTAAATAAGCAAGGTTTATGTCAGTTAATAAAGATATAGGTGGCTTAATAGTATTAACTTTTTGTTAGAACTAATATTTTTTTAGCTTGTGTGTACGATAAACTTAGTCTTGTATTGAAAGAGAGTAGCATTGGGTGTTCAATGAAACAAACCGAATTTACAGAAAATTGAAAAATTCTTTTTGAATATGATTTCTTGAGCTTCTTTAGCCAATTCTCCTCAAATCCTAGCCATCCAAGCTTCAAGATTTGTGCAGCATTGCCCCCAAGACCGAAGGATTTGGCGGCATTGTTCATCGTCCTGAAAAATCAGCCGCCGCCCCGATTTTTTTCTTCACTGCCGAACTCTCTCGCCCTCTCGCGCTTTCTCGCACCCTCTCCTCTCTGCCACATAGCTATCTGCGCCTGTCCACCGTACACCCTACCCTAACATGCCCTAGCTTCCCCTTGCCGCGCGTGTCAAGCTGCTGGCCATGCGCCGCCTCCGCCTCTGCGCTCTTCTCGCGAGCCCCTCTCTCAGCCGACCTGACCCGTCCCAGCAACTTTTGGCTGCCATAACTCATCCCCCAAGACACCAGCTCACCCTACCGACTAGGGCTGTAAAAAAAGCTCGAGACTCGTGAGCTACTCGGGTTCGGTTCATCTTAGACTTGACTCGAGTTCGGCTCAAATTATAAACGAGCCAAGCTCAAGCTTGAGCTGAAGCTCGCAAGCTTATCGAGCTCGAGCTCGAAAAGCTCGTGTAGGCTCGTTCATTATTGCTAAGCATGACTCTTTAAAGTGTATACACATGTATTTCAATTTTTTATCAATTATATTGTCTAAATCACACCGGGCTTATAAATAAGATAATGGTTTAAGCCTAAGAACAAGATAGACTGCAGTTGGCTAAGCTTATGGTAGATAAAAAGCTAAAGACTCGTGAATTGCTCGTGTTTCGCTCGTCTCAAGTTCGACTCGAGATCGGCTCGAAAGATAAATGAGCCAAGCTTGAGCCTAACTCTAGGCTCGGGTGATTCTGAGGCTCGGTTCGAGTTCGGTTCGATTCTCTAACAAACTCAAGCTTGAGGCAGTGAGCTCGCTCGAGCTCGGCTCATTTACAGCCCTACTACCGACCTTCCCTGCCACCATGGACGCCCTCCCGAAGCAACCCGAGCCAGCCCTAAAAATCTCTCCTCCTTGAACTGCCTTAACTCGGCTATAAAAAGCCCCCAAGTCTCCTCCTCCGAGACTCATCCATGCCCAGCAAGCCACCACCGTCCCGAATTGAACCCTCATCAACCCCACTGCCGGTAATCGCCGAAAACTCCCGAGGTGAGCTCAAATCCAATTCCGATAATCTAGCCAACCACTCTTCGATTGCCCGCTCCTGTAGTCTCCTCATACCCTAAGAAACCTCCTCAAGCCCCTGCCCTAGCTCCCCAGGCTCTCCTCTTCCCCGCCTCCGTGCTCCTCCGCCCGGTCATGGCACTCCACCGTGGCCAGCCTCGCACAGCTCATTCTAGCCCAAACCGCCACCACCCGGACCTCCCTGACCACCCCAAGAAGGTCAAATGCCCACCAATTTTAGAAATAATAGCCCCGGTAGCTCCCAAGCTCTAAAACACCCTGCTATGTTCACAAGCTTGCCGTCGGCAATTGCCGCCTCTTTCGGCCATGCCGACCCCAAAAATGGGTTCCCGACATCCCCCTGAGTCCGTCCATGGTCTCGGTTAGCTTCGCAAAGCCCTGTAGAGCTGTCAGTCGTCGTCGCAAATTTCCCCTGTTCGGCTGCTACAGTGCGCGCGGGAGGTTGAAGATGAACAGTACTCGCTCGGTACTGTAGCATCCAACCCGCATTGAACAGTAACCCGAACCCGATGAACAGTGTTTCACCCGGTTTGAACAGTGCTCTGCCCGAAGTGAATAGTGCCAGACCCGTCAAGCCTTTAAAAATCCAAATATGCAAATTTATACTCATTTGAACCGTTTCGAGCCCACGAATCCATTTGTCATCCATTTCACCATTCCAAGCCTCCTAAAAATCCTAAACCCATTTTATTTGGTTTTTCTCGAATTTTATTTCTTTATTTTATTTCTTTATTCCTAGCTCATTTCCTTCGAGTGTGGAATTAAATATTAATTCTTTGCTTTGCGATAGCACCTGATGATGAAGACCAACTAATTCAAGCAGGAGGAATCGAGGATCAAGCTCAAGATCGAGAAATTGAAGAATACGAACTTGTTGAAATAATAAATCCGCAAGGCAAGTCACATGTCATTGATCATATTGAACCTATATTCCTTTAATTATTTATTTATCAGTATTTTTATTATGTTATTTGTGCAACTGTTATTTTATGTACAATGAATGTTTAGAATGACATGATACTAGTTATGTCCTACCACCCGAAAAAGCCCTGTTTAATCTGATGGCCATATTCACCTTGACAAAACCCTAGTAAAAATAAATATGCTATTTAATTAATCAAAGTAGATTAGACGTTCAGATATCTCATATTATAAAGTGGTTCGGCTTTGCCGAAAAGTTGTTGGTTGTGATTGAAAAGTAGTTTGAGTAAAAAGCAAGGACTCAAATCTTATGCCAAGTAAAGAACATAGTGATCGCCCAACCACAAGCGTTGATTCGTCAAACCTGGTTTAGTAGCTGCTCAAATCGATTGAATATCTACAACTTATTTTGGGGACTCCGAATAAGGAACATCCCGCGTATACAAGGTTGGTATGGAAACAAGAAAGCCATATTTAACAACGGTAGGATTACACGGAGTCGGGGTGCGTCTTTCTGCGTTGGCCAGCGGAATGCCGACTGCCTGTGTTGCCTCGTCCCTACTGGGTAGAAGCTATATAAAGAATTGAGCAGTGAAGCCTTGTTTTCTTAACTCTTTAGCGGGAGTTAAGGGATCTTGTGGGTAAAGCAGGGCAGCTTTGCAAAGTCATTACTAATGGTATTCGAATACACCGTGCTTCCGGTAAATGAAGCTGTATTTAATGAGTGATTCCAATAACGAAGCATAAGTAGGTTTGGAATGGATTTGGAAAAGTGGAAGTGTGTTAATTAAGTTTGGAACCCCCCCCAATACTTAAGTTTATTATTTAATATTTTTATGTTTAAAAGCAAAGTGTTTACAAACAAAATTGCATCTATACAAAATAATGAACTAATATACCCGTTCTCTGGCAAACTCTTGCATATAGTTAAATAGCATTTCCCATGTGACTTGTTGAGTACGGTTAGTTGTACTCATACTTGCTAAAATCATTAAACAGATAGTGCTTGTCAAGATAAATGAAGGAGTTTCCGAAGACGAAGCTGAATTCTACGAAATAGACGACGCCGAGTGTTAGGGTTTATTCTACACTCAGGCCTGCCTGTGGAGTTTCTTTTGGTAATGTATCTTTGGGGTTGTACGCCCCTTTATGTAAAACTTGGCTGCTAAGCCTTACTTTTGTAATAAAGTTTGATTTTATGTTTAAACATGCTTTGGCAATGGTGCACATTCTTCTACAGTACTCGCAGCTGAACAATCCTGGGCAGTTGCGAGGTTAACCTAACGCTCCCAGAAATGGGGGTTGTTACATTCAAGATGTAAGAGTCAGGTTTTGCGGCCTACGTTGAGCTAGCCAGGCCGAATTGGGCGAACCCAATGCGCGGATACGGCCTTGCCTTCTTGTTTCAAAGTGTAAATACCACTAGCCTGATAGGCGCGGCGCCACGCCGCGCTAGTCACCGTGTGTACCGAAGTAAAAGAGGAGATAATTCGTGAGAACTTTTTTAAAAAAATCGAGGGCACATGTGTATTTTCGAAAAAGCCAAAGGTCTTTTTCGTGAAAAAACGAGGGTATGTACGTAACTAAACGAGGACCCGTACGTAATTTAGAAAACGCGGGGCGCAATCCTGCAAAGTACACAGAATTTCGGTGAAGTGGAGGGGTGTTTTCGCAAAAAAATGTTTTAAAAAAACCTGCCAAGGACCTTTTCACGAGAGAAAAGGACCTTTACGTAATTTCAAAAAAATACAGAGATTTTTTCGCAAAAACAGCTCCCCGACCGTACGCAAATTTTGCTGGACACGCGGCGGACGGAGTGAGGAAAATGCTGCCGTGGCGCTCCCTTCAGCCGGAGAATCCCCCGCTAATAATAGGGGTAGTATTCGCAGTGCTACACAGCTAAGCCATGCCCAACGTATATGTACTGTTTAGTGCAGTGCGCATGCGAGCATACTGTGTACCATATCCGCTCTGCCACACAACTTACGACAGGCCGGCCAGCTGGGCGGGCATGGTGCGTCCGGCCTGGCTACAAGCACCGCGACAAACGCCCAGTTTGGAACTGTTTATATAAATATCACTTTAGTTAATTTTTTAAATTTAGTCTTCAAGTATTTATTTTTCTAAATTTATCTTTTTGCTCTATAGGCAGGCGACATGCCGAGCCACACATGCGCGGTAGCACGCCAACCCAGGGGCGGAGCTACGTAGATGACCGTGGGTGCGGCCGCACCCACGTGAAAATCGGAAATCATTGCTAACCTCTAAACTTTCACGCTTAAACATTGTACGTATGTATACATATACATGGCATGAAGGAAGTGCCGCACCCCCCTCAATTTTTCTCTAGCTCCGCCCCTGCGCCAACCGGCTTTTTTTAGTAATTACTTAGCGTTTAATTAGCGCTGAGCATACTTACTTAGTACTAACTTTCACTAATTAATTAGTGTTAGTACTAATTAATTGAAATTAGCGCTAATTAAAGCGACAATACAAAGGTTACATGTGGGGCCGGCTGCTACCGAGTACAGCCTCCCACGTTTGGTAAGTAGGATTACGGAAGATGCTAGATTTATAAAATAGATGTTTGAAAGCTAAATTTTAAAAAATGGCTACAACAATATTTATATACACAATTCTTAGAAGGGTGTTGATAAATATCATTTGGATGTTTTCTTCCTAACTATTATTCAGATTTGTGATCGTTGGATTAGAGATCTAACGGCTACGAATTCTCTCCTCTTTAAAAAATTCCCCCTCTCAAAAAAAGATTGTTGAATCTCTAATCTAACAATTTTAAATTTAAATAATTATTAAGAAGGAAATATCGGGATAATAACTGACAGATTCTTCTTTAAAAGGAGGTACCCCTCACATCATGTTATCATGCCCACGAGGAACCTGCCCCGCCACATCACGCAACCCGTCTACGCGGCACCGCGCCCGCTCCATACGTGTCCTCCTCCTTGATCCTCATCCCGTCCCTATGCATCCCGCACGGCGCTGCTCTGCCTTGGGACGCGCACCCCATGCACGCACAGACGACGCACTGCACGCCGCGCTTCTCCGCATGCGTCCAAGCTCCACAACGCCTTTCCGTTCCGATCAGTGATCACCCGGCCGCTATATGTATGCATCCACGGCACCGTACAAAGCACAGCTCACTCA
The DNA here is from genome assembly GCA_036346575.1 of Dendrocalamus sinicus. NCBI lineage: Eukaryota > Viridiplantae > Streptophyta > Magnoliopsida > Poales > Poaceae > Dendrocalamus > Dendrocalamus sinicus. The sequence continues at coordinate 57,650,317 of CM070642.1, read as the reverse complement.
TCGCAAAGCGGTACAGGCCAATACGCTAGCCAGCCACTAGGACAGTGTACATCGCATCACGATTGCAATGGCTCGTTTGATAGGTGCTTCTGCTGCTTGCATGGTGCTCGTCTTGCTCGTGGCGTCTGCGTGTCCGGCGGCCGGTGGACGCGCTGATGAGCCGAGCGGGGCCGGCATACGGGAGCTGCGGGGCGCCGGCGCCGGGAGGAAGGTGGGGGGCAGGACGGAGGTGAGGGACGTGGAGGGCGACAGGGAGGTGCAGGAGCTCGGTCGGTTCTCCGTCGACGAGCACAACCGCCGCCGGGGGTGTCGCGGCGGCCGGCTGGAGTTCAGGAGGGTGGTCGCGGCGCAGCGCCAGGTCGTGTCCGGGATCAAGTACTACCTCCGCGTCGCGGCCGCCGAGGAGGGCGCCGGGAACGGCGTCGGCGACCGCGTGTTCGATGCCGTCGTGGTCGTCAAGCCCTGGCTCGAGTCCCGCACGCTGCTCAGGTTCGCCCCGGCAGCCACGCCAAATGAGTAGTACAGCAGTCCGTGTTTTTGTGACCCTGTTCTGCCTTCTCGTACACTATATATGAAAAATAAACTGTAGGGGATCACTGGGTACTAGTAGTAGAGAGTGGAGAAGGCACGTTGTACGTTGCGGTGCGGGCGATCGGTCGATCGATCGACGTTTTGAAGGCTTTTTGTATAGTTATGAGAGAGATGATGTTCTACTTCTACTTCATGGCATGTTCTTTGTTTAATTATTTGGTTGTCCATCGCCAAATCGGTCGAGCTCTAAGGCATGCATGTCACTCGCCGAACCGGCCGTTGTCCATCGCGACAAGCCATCCACATCACGTTTCCCTTCATGTTGACCCGTAACTTTTCCTCCCTTTTTCTGGTACGTCTTTGTTTGCTAGGAAGGCCGATCACCGCCACCGGCACATCGTATTATCGTAATGCACGACAGTCCGTCGCATGCAGGATGCTTCTTAAAAGATCAAAACTCATCCGTGAGTGACAAAAACGGGCCGGAGCTCATGGTTTTTCTTAGCACAAAAGCTGGCTTCACCACGCCGGTCGTCCTCGGCAGAGTCCACGTGATGCCCGCACGCCGCGCCGAGGCGCCGCATGCAACACCACCCTATATACATCATCATCTCTTGCACGTCTCCGCAAAGTGCAAAGTCCAGACCAAAAGCAAGCAAAGCATGGCTTCCAAGCGGTGCACGTTGTACGCCCTCCCCCTCGTCCTTCTTGTGCTCCTCCTCTCGCGCTCGCCTCGCCGACGAGCTCTGGCCTGCGGGCTGCGGCGGCGCCCGGAGGGTGGTCAGCTAGAGGACTGTAGCACTCAAGAAAAAAAGAGAGAAGGAAATAAATAAATAAATAAATAGTAATAATAATAAAATCATAATCTAGATATGGTATTAAAAAGGGACCTCTTTATTCTTTTCAGTGCGCAGCTTTTTTAGATCCAGGTTCCCATCTATCCTTTCTCTTTCTTTCTCTCTCTCTTTCCTGTGAACAGTGTGGGCAGCCATTGACGACGCGGGGAGCGGCGGTCGGTGACCGGCCGACGAGCGGCAGCGGCACGCACAGCGGTGCACGCGCCCCCACGCACCGCCATGGCACGGCGACGGCGCGGCGGTGCACGCGCTTCACGCACCGCCATGGCGCGGCGACGACGGTGCACCATGGCGCGATGGCAGCGACGCAGGGCTGCGGTGGCCAGTGGCTGGGTGCAAAGGCACAGCTGAACAGCTGTTCACGCGGGCAAACGTGTTTTCGTGCGGCCGAACGACTGTTCGCTCGGCCGAATGGCTGTTTCCCCTCCAGTCAAATTTATCTCTTGTCGTTCCTTTATTAAATTCATCTTTAACTGATCGGTTGCCTTCCATACCACCCTGTAGGTTCGCATGCAGGTGTTGAGGGAGCAACTGGGCAGTTGTGCATTTTGGATCCATCGTGCAGCATGTCCGTCGAGCGTGCTTAAGGTAAATATCTCGCGGTCGTAACCTGTTCATTCGCACATTATCGTTTCATGATTACCTGTCGCCATTAGCCTAGTATTGTTTTATTGTACTGTATTGATTGCCAGTTGTGTGTTGCTTGTAGAATTAGATAGATTCTAATACGCTGGGTTAGTTAGTGTTGCACGCTTGTAGTTGGTATATCGCTCGACTATAAAATTCAAGCTTAGTTAGAGATTGAAACGAATGCTTAAATTATGGATAGGGTAGCGTATAAGCACGATCAAATATAAGGTTAACCACTAGTAATCTTTTAAAATTGGGCAACTTAGTTATATATCTTGCTTCCATGATTCCTTAACTATTCATTATTAATGGTGAACCTTGGCTGATTTAGTTGTGGTACATTAATCTGACTAATAATCACTTATCATATGATGAAAATTGTATGATTGACATCCCTTGTGTGACTCCGTTTAGTATCCTCTCTAGGACATGTTCTAGTACGCTATCATTAGATCTTTGTTCTCCATCACTTAGTATCATAAATCATGTCTATCTGGCCTAGAGATGGCAATGGGTACCCGAAACCCGATACCCGATGGGTTTTTACTCTATTAGGGCATGGGTCTGGGTCAGTTTCCTAACCCATGGGTCTCTTAATGGGCAAAAAACCCAACCCATCGGGTCTGCTGGGTTTGGGTACGTTCCTATAGTACCCAAACCCGTAAACCCATGGATAATATAAACCCGATCCATAGTAGTTCACCAGGTCAGCCCATTAGCCATTTAGCAAATTAACCATTTAGGTTTTAGCCGAAGCCCCAAGCGGCCAAGGCGCCAAGCCCTCCACGCCGCTGCCGCATATGGCCAAAAGGCCCATAAAGAATCAACGCCCATCGGCCCACACGTAACCCTAACCCTAGCTCTCACGGCGACACGGCCTCACCCACTCGGTCTCACTCTCGGCCACTCCGTCAGACCGTCACCCACTCACCCCGAATCCGTCTCCCGATTCCTCGGCGGCGCAGATTTGGCTCTGCAAGATCTGCGCTTGGTCGCCGGACTCGGCTCTCCGCTCCGCTCTCCACTCGCTCTCCGTCTCGCCTCCCATCCCGCTCTGCTCCCGCCAGTCGCCACTCGCCGCGACGCCGCCTTTGGCCATGGTATTTGTTCTTGTCCATCACTACAAAGACAAACAGTAATCTAGTTTGTTTTGGTATTCTTCACTCTGAGAGCCTTTGTGATGTAGTATTTGTTTGAAGATATTTATTCGATGTGCTATGGTAACCATAAATACCAAACTAATTATGCTTGAAGATTGCCATTGTTAGAATGTCATACAAGTACCTACTATAAGGAGAATATCATGAGACAATACCAATCGCATCAAGAAATCGATAGAATACATCAATTTTGACATCTTTGGGAGCACAGGAAATGGAAGAAGCTCCCATCACACTCCTAATTTCAGCCAAAGATGCATATCGGCTTCGGAGATGAAAATGACGACCACCACGTTTTGTTCTTGTGCCATGGTATTTTGTTCTTGTGCGTTAGATATCGATGAGTGATGAGTGATGACAAGCCCTAGGCAAGAGCATGGCGTAGAGCTAGCGACTCGCCACAACTCGCCTCATGGCTCGCTTGATCGCCACTGCTTTTGTTATTGTGAGAAGGGTAAGCGATAAGCTTGGGTGTGGGATTAGATGTGATCCTTTACCAAATTCGATGGCGATGGCGATGGCGATGGCGGGGCATAACTGCATAAGGAATCATGCTTCATGTGGGTACCCACGGGCAACCCGTGGGTACCCGTTACCCGAGTGGGCATGGGTTTGGGCAAAAATTTGTACCCGTCACGGGTATGGGTTTTTTAGCGGGCACGTCTAACTTTCATGGGCACGGGTTTGGGATAGCAAAACCCAGCGGGTTTGTGCCCGTTGCCATCTCTAATCTGGCCTCAACTGTATCAAACCATTACTCTCATAACTTTACCTTAAATTCACCCTCGAATTTCTAATTACATCTCGGATAATTCACTAATAAAAGAAAATGACGGTTATCTAGCCTAGAATTATCCACATATAAGGGCGATTTCTACCCACCTGGTAATATACAGGGGCGTACATTCTCGTTACATAGGATATTGCACCCTGTCGGCGATTATATAGTCAAGGACAAAGATGTGACTGACTATTCTCGTATAATCGGGTATGTGGGATGTGATCGCCGACACCTTTGCTATAACTTGCTATAACTTGTCAGATAACAATTACCTTTAATTACACAATTCTACGATACCTGTCTCCAATCTATATTAGTGTTCCCGGTAACCTAAGTTCGTTGCCTTTAATCGGTATCAATTGCTTGCTTATATTGCTTGTCCCTTATTTCTCTTGGTTGTATTACTTGTCTTTACTCATTGTGTTGCGATTGTTGTTGGGTACTTGCTGAGATTTTCAAATCTTACGCTTGCTCTTTTCCTTCTCAGGTAAAGGGGCCAGTAGAGTGATAGCAATATGCATGGGTGAAAGAACTCGAGTTTCAGCATTGTGGCTTGCCATTACTTTTGCCATTTTATTTTATTCTTCATTTGGTTAGAAGTGGATTGGTCCTATGTTCCAAACATTTATTTCAGCTTCCATTAATTATCTAAATAAAGTATCTTAAAGGTTTTAATTTTCTTATGATTTCTATTGTTGCTTTTATTATTTCCTCTTTACTTTGGTTATGACATTCCATAGTAGTATCCTAGTTTGGCTGTATGTGGGGTGCTATAGTTGGTATCACAGCACAAGGTGTAGTTTCTGAAAAAAAAATGGCACGTACACATGGCTTCGGGTTAATTTACTCATGCATGCTTATCTAGTCACTGGCATATTACTTGATTCCGCATCCAATTGTTACCTCCTTCGCTTTATCTTTATCCCTTATTTTGTTCCAATCTTCCTTTCCATGGAACAGTATGCCTCCGGCTAAACGTGACAGCGCTCGGGTGCAGGAGTATGTGGACCGGGTGCGCGGACGTACTAGCGAACAGGACAACCAGGGTCAGACCTCTTCACCAACAAACTCCGCTTCTGATGCATCTAATTTACCTCCACCGGCGGATCCTACCCTAGGCACAGTTGGCGCCCCTTCCTCTTCGGCGCAAGCTGCTTCTCAAAGCGAGGTGCAGCAACTTTCGGCTCAGGTGCAGAACCTCGTCACATTGCTGCAGACCGACCGCTCTTCCGGTTATGCTTACAATTCAAGCTACGATAGCTCAGGCGGCTGCTGTAGTCGCACCCGCTCAGGTGCCGCTCCCTCCTGCCCCTCGCATGATAATGAGGGAGTGATAGCGCTTGGGCTTGCAAACTTTCAGTGGAGCGGGGCCAGTGGATGCTGACGACGGGCTTCGGAAAGGAATAGGATCCGCTGGGACTCCAACCAGCTGACACATTTGTTTTGTATAAAAAGCAGTACCAGTATAGTTTGTTCCCCAAGATTTTGACATCTTTAGTCAGTTCATGCGTTAAGAAGGTGAAGAAAGGCATCTGTTACCTCTGGGCAGGGTCCATTTCCTGTTAGCTGTGTGGTAGAGGCCCCAATGAAACAGCTAACAGATCCTCCCATTTATCTTAGTATACTTACCTCATGTAACATTTACACCACCTGCTAACTCTGCTTATCTGTCAAAGGGAAATTGGGCATCATCTTCTAGCACTTTGAAGTGTTTAGGATGCCTGCCGGAGCAATACAGGTGCCACATTTTCAAATATGCCCTCTCCAGATTCTTTACCTGCCATTTTTGCATACGAAAGTGAAAAGCTACCTAAACAGATAGAGATATGTAGCTCAAATAAGACCATCGAGCTGTATCAAACAAAGGACAGGTCATCCGAACAGCCTTGAGCTTGTTGGTAAGAGCTTGAAGCTTTGATGGATTTTTGGCTAGAATGACAGCTCTTTCCTCGTATTCTTTCAAGCTGAATAGTAGCAAATCCAGTTAAAACAGTTCAGCCATAAGGGAAAAAGACTGGTGGTTGGCTGAGAAGACTAATCTATTGGCTAACATCTCTTCCCCAACTCCAGTAGCTAGACACAGTGAGCCTGCAACCCTAGTTGCCATTTTCTCTAGTGGAAGAGTAATCATTCAACATAACTGGTAAAGTAAGAGCTTTGTGGGAACAAAAAAACCGACTAGAGCAATAATGGATGGTAAGCAGGATTATGTGTCAAGAAATAGATCTGCTAAGGCACTGCGTCTGATATGCTCATTTTTCACAGCAAGGGGCGGAGTCACCGGGGGGCTTTGTCAGGCTCTAGCCTACCCTCCGGTGGCTGGCGCGCCCCCACCTCGTCAACGTCCGCCGCGCCGGCCACGGTGACAAGGCGGGAGCACGAGCTCCCCATCTTCCCTTGTGCTGCGAGATCGAGGTCGTCGTCTGGATCAGGAAGCGGTATCTCACGGCTTTTTCTTGGAGTTGGAATCTTTGGGGGGTCAGGTTCTTGATTTTGGGTGGGAATCTTGGTCACCTACTTTAGCCATGCTAGATGCTGATCCTTGCACACAAATCCTTCCTAGATGGCGTGCAAGACTCATGGGTGTCATCTGCTTGGAGAAGAGACTTAGTTGGTGATCCTAACCTTATCCACCTCCCGTTCTCATCGTAGCCATTGTAATCCCCACCAGCGGGTTGTCTCAGCCACAAGGATGGACATAGGCTGTATCAGTTTGGACTGACTATGATCTTTTCTTTATATCATCAAATTACCCTTCCAATAAAGTAGCTGGGGGGAACTAACACAAAATAGTCTTAACCTCTTGTTAGGTTAAATGTCCATGCTAGTTTTCTTGGGAAAGTATAGAAGCACTTTTCAATAAACCCGTCCCTCACATCTTCAATTCGCAAATATGAATTTATCCTCGGCCCTCGGATTGTACAATTACCTTAATTGCATACTCCTAAAACTGGATGGCATGATCAACACCGCCTCTCTCCTGCACCATACAATAGAGTTTAAAACACATTAACCCAGGCATAAAACAATCCCACCAACTACCACCTACACTTGTCCAGAGGAAATGGCCTCACCCTCCATGCATTCGCCATGTTATTGAAGCACTCTGGAAAATTCGGCTGGATTGCAACGGCCTCCTCATTCTTCGTGATGCACATGTCAAACTCCCGCAGCTGAACCAAACCCAAAACAACATCAATACAAAACCCACGCCACACCGAAACACCTTAATAACTTGTGGCTGAATTTCTCGGGAAACCTGGTAATAGATGGCGCCGAGCAGCAGGAGGTTCTCCAAGCGCCTAGGGTTCACCATGTACACGGAATTGGAGTGCTCCAGTGCGGCTCTGTAATCCCCTGCATTGTATCTCTGCTGCGCGATCTCGAGGCGCGAGCCCTCGTCAACTGAACCCGACCGAAAAACGGCACAAATTAACAACTCCAAGTCTCAACGAAATTTCGATCGAATTAAATTATGCAACAGCGAGGGAAGAGACAGGTTTCGGAGCGACCTGAGCCTTCGAGAGAGTTCAGCAGCAGGGAACTGATCACCGCGCTGAGCCGCTGATGCTGCCACCGCGGAGCGGGAGGAAGAGTGTGCGGGTGGAGCGCGAGGTATTCGGCCCCGGCGGCGATGGGGCCGCCGCGCAAGAAGAGCATCGCCGGAGGTTGGAAGCTTTTAGGTGGCCGGAGGGGGACGAAGGCCAAACCCTAACCCGCGCGCCGCGCGGCTTCGAGCTTCCGCGTACGAGACGAGAGTGGAGAGGCCTCTCGGTTTCGGTCTATCCGATCGATTCTGGAGTGTGAGTGCCCTCTTCAGTTCAGACGCGCCGCCTTCGTGGGGAATCGGGAACGCGTTGGATATTTGTAGGCGACGCCGCGGCGGAGAAGAAGAAACCTGGGTTTGGAGATGGGGTAGGGGCGGAGCCATGGGGCCCACGGGCGGAATTGTCGTTGCTTCGGTGGGAGGGCTCGGGCCGCCGGATTGGGCTTCCGGGCTGTGGAAGAGGGGATGTTACTTTTGTGGGCTGGGCCACGAGCCCAGGAGGGTATTCGTTGCTTCTTTCGGTCGAGCTATTTTGCTAGCTGTGATCGGGCTCCAGTTACAAATGGCGGCCGACAACTGCAACTTCTAGCCCATTTTGATTCTTTTTTTTTTTTTGCATGGAGCTGGTACCATTATGGGCTATGGCTTCATTTTACCCTGACTGTTAAGCTGAATTGAGTGTGCTTAGTTACACGAACGTATGTACTTCATGTCTGAGAGGCGGCTGGTTACATGAGCGTACTTCGTTGTACAACATGTGTAAGGACAGATGTACCTGGTCGCCTGGTATACTCCAGTTTTGTACTCTCTACGTCCACAAATGTGAGACGTCTGATTTTCTATGTCCTCTAATATAAAATTTTGACTATAATTTATTATTGTAATATATTAATAGAAATAATAAAATATATATTATGAAAAGAATTTTGTAGGACATCTCTAATAATATTATTTTGATGTAATCAATTTATATAGGGTGGGTTCTAATATGCTTAAACTTAGTATTCTACAGTAACTCGTTATTAAACTGTGCATTTTTTAAGGTAGAATCTATAGAAAAATTATAATACAGGCTACACCGAGTTTAACTATGCCGAGTAAAATCACATGCGACTATTTACCTCTGCGTACTGCCTCTAGCGAACAGATCAGAATTCAAAAGCCACAGCCATAAGTCACAGTCCAAAAAAATCCACCTATACTTTATCATATATTAATAGTCAAAACTTGAAAATTTTGATCACACGGAACCTCTGACGATCTATGGGCCGTTTGGCAACGGCTGCAGCTTATAGTTTTTGGCTGAAATTTTTGAATTTTGGCTATTTACGGTACAGATTACGGAGAGACAGATACTCACATGCGATTTTGGCTGGTACAGATGTTGGGCTTTTAACGTGTAGATCGTTTAACTTGTAGACCCTGTCATGAGAAAATACTCCGTTTGAAAGTTAGATACTGTAGCAAAAGCCAAAAGCCGCCGACTTCGGAGGAAAAGAACAGGCCCTATATTTGTAGATACAGTAAGTATTACTATCACGTCCAGGTTTTCTTTTACGTAAAAGCTGGTTGTGCCGCTTTAGCTGCTTGGAAGTCATGCACAATAGAGATCTGCACAATAAGAGCAAGAATTATAAGAGGCTGTAAGCTGAGGTGGAGGAGGGAGAGGAGGAGAGAGAAGTGAGGTGGGATGTAAGCTTACAGCCAGCTGAAGCACAAGAACCAAGAAACTTTGTGAGAGGAAGGGGTAGATCATACAACTTTCAATTGGTCAGAACTACTATATGAGTAGGTGATAAATGGGTGTAAGTATCCATACACCCGGTGAAGATCAGTATTATAAGGCGTCTCCAACAGTGGCTATTTAGTTAGCTAGATCCGATGTGGCAAGGAAAAGTAGAGAGAGAGTAGTCACTAGCGACGAGCAAATAGCTGATCTATTTCACGTAGTCCAAGAACATGAGAGAGGAGCATGTGGGTCCAACAGTATAAAATAGTCTTTACTTTTGTCTCTCACCTCCACGTCAGCTGACTATATAGCTAGTACTAGCTATTACCATTGCGGACGCCCTAAGACTTGCTCTAATGTTGTTAACAACTATACGACTAGCTCAAACACCAAGTTAATCGTTGGTACATCTTGAACCTTGACACTAGCTCTCATTGGATCAACTAATTAGATGCCAAACCAACTGGATTGTAAAACTTGCAGACTTGCAGGGTATTTATTTATTTAGTCCACAAACCGAAACCACATAATGGAACATGTAGACATCTGAAGAGAGGCTCTCTTCTCCTCGGAAAGAAAAACGCTCTGAAGGGATGACCGGACCTTAGTGGTCTGTTCTTTTTTTTTCTGAAATTTATGATTTTTGGCTGTGTTTATCGTTTTTGAGCTATTTGTGCGAGAGATTATAGAGTAACAAAAACTCACGTGCAGTTTTTGCCGATATAAATGAAGTCGGTACAGTATGTACTACAATTAACTAGTAGACTCTATCTTAAAAAGATATTCCATTTAAAAGCTAGTTATCTAAAAAAATCGAAAAACAATTTTAGAAGCTGAAAAGAACAGACCTTTTGAACAAACCCCCCCTTCATTTCACCAAACGCGTACTAATTAATCCACCGCGCAAGGACTGCACCGCCCGGCCCACAACACATGACCGGCGCCGGGGCGCATGCAGCAGGGACACTTCAAATCAAATCAGCCCTTGGCTCCGCCCTCGCCATCACCAAACCGACCGATATGGTACATCGTATGCGTCCCTAGACCGTGTAACGTCGTAGCAACCCCCGACACGTACCGCCACCCACGCAACCGCTAATAGCAAGCGGTTGGCACACCACATCATATCGATCCATCGTCTCGCGCGGCGCGTTCATCACCGGCCACTTCACCATCCGACCGACGAGCCGCGGCGGCCGGGAGCGACCGGCTGGCGAGGCGCGCGACCGCGCGTTTCATTGGGCCGTCGTTGCCTCGATCGTTGGTTGGTTATTTACCCGATGGCCGACCGGTGCCGGCGGCCGGAGGGCGAGCGAGCAGATCGAGCGGCCGGAGGGCGAGCGAGCAGATCGAGCGGCCGGCACCGCAGAAACGGCATGATTGTGCGTGCATGGGACCATGCGTACGTACCATACCACGTCGCTCTCGGCTCCCCGGCCCTTATCGCTAACATCATCAGGGGCGGCAGCTAGCCGCGGCGGACAGGCACATACGAACGCACAAAAACCACCGGAACAGGAGTGGCCCTCCTGCGGTTCCTGTCGTTCCTACCCCCACTCGATCTCTCCAAAGATGGGGCACCTGTCGATCAAGCGGCTCTCTGCACTGTATCAAATGTAAATACAACTTAGCTACAAATGAACATGTATGTAAGTACACCATGTAATGTGTGTGTATATATACTTAAATGAATATTTTATCTCTCTTTATCACTTTAGGTATACTTAGATACTAATTCTAAAATACTCCAATACGATTTGGTTGAATTTTTTTATAGGAACCTTTTATTTTTGCCATATATCACTTTTCATACGTAAAAGGACTACATACGCAAATTATGCTATAAAAAGCGGATTTTTATGAAATTTTTTATAAAACTCACTTTGGAGTATATTGTAAATATTATTAGAGTATGCTCGAATAAAAAAAGATGTATAAAAACACCATTTATGTTTGATGATAACTTTATGTGCATGAGATAGTAACTTTGACACGTGTAGTCGATCGATGATAATTTTATGTTTAGGATATAGTGACTTGATGAATTATCGATGATAACTTTATATTCAAAAGATAGTAATTTGACTTGCATGTATGTATACAGTAGGGGAGATAAAATAATAAATGTACTTGACTTGTGATATTTTTATCTTATTTACAAGCTAAAAATACAATAACTCTTTTACCAAAAGTCCAGCTACGATCCGTTTGCACCATTATATTTAAAATTACGATGATAATAAAACAATATGCATATTGAATATATTTTGATGCTGTAAAATTCGTGTCATATAAAGGTACTATCGTGTATAAGTGTAATTACTGTCAAATACATGTAGAGTTACTGCCAGTTTTATAGTATTACAACAGACCATAGTTCTATATGTGTTTGGCAGTAACTTCACTTAGACACAACAGTAACTTCCCGTACGAGTTATTTGCTATTGACATGCATGTTTCTCTCTCCTATCAATGCATGCATGTTGGTAGTAATTTCACTCACGCACGATAATAACATTATGAATTACGGATGATAACTATAAGTAGTTTCGTGAATTATAGATGATAACTTGATGTACATACGATAATAATTTTACCGTAATTAACAAACACTAGTGACTGTTTATGGGGTAGGATGGTAGAGTGGTTGGGTAGTTGGGTCGGTCAGGGCACACGCTTGTCAGGGCACGCATTTATTCTGCACGTAGCCACTGATTAGTAATTATATATAATATAATTAACTAGGGTACCATGGTGCCTGGGCACTATGGTCTAAAATAAGTATTTTCTTTATGTATCGTATGTAAAAAAAATTAATTTTTTTGGATGTCGAGTTTAACGAATTTATTAACTAATTCAAACAAGTTTGAATTGAAATTCGAATTGTAGTTGCTTTTTTAATGATAGTTTGATTGTAGGTACGTATTGATTATATATATAAATCAGCAAAGCATGTGATCTAAATTTGTTTAAAACTTTGAATTCGAGTATAATTTTTCAAAGATATACGATTTATTTGAATTGTTACATATAGGTACACACACTAAAATTGATATTTTCAAAAAAATATACTATAATTTGGGTTGAATTTGCGTATTTGAAATCATGGTGCCCATATATACATATATACACACACGAGTCTGCCTTGTACATGAGATATGTGTATGGGTATTTGGATTTGGATGCAATATCGCGTTTGCGCGTGTTGTGCGTGTGTGTCCCATGAGTCGTCTCCTGCCGATTGGGATGTGCGCGAACGCGGACTGCTCACCTACAGCGCGCGGCAACTGTTCTCCTCCGGCTTGCGCGCTTGCTTATGTCGGGTGAGATGAGATGAGATGGCGCTTAGGAGGGTGATCTACATCATGCCAACTACGAGCCAGTGGTTGTATGGTAGCCAGGGGCCAGGGGATTAATGCGCAGGGCGTTTCCCGGATGGGCTAACTCTGAACCTAACAAATGTTCATGTGGTGAACTAATTAATTAGTCATTCATGTTTGAGCGTAGATGCTAATTTCGAAGCCTCGTTTTTCTCTTGAGGTACAAGTTCAACAATGGTCTGACTTGATCTTGGCGTTGATGATTGCATGGCTGGTGAAAAAGCAGAGATAGATATAAGCAGTTCAACCTCTTTTCCATGTATGCAAACAACTAAGATTCAGAATTGAAGGTTTGAACAAAGTTGCCCAGCGATTTTGATATCTATGCTGGATGATAGCTTAGCCATTGACCTTAAAAAGTAAAGGATGTCAACAAGCATAGGCATAGCAACATGATTGCCTGTATGCATAGCTGCTCTCTTTGGAATTTAGCTTTTGGCTTCTAGTTTTGTAATTTCATCTTTTTTTTTGCTTTTTTATTATTTTTTGGGCTTTTTTGCATTTTCTTTTTTTCCATATTCCTTGTATCATCTGTAATGGGCCAACCAGTTTTTTTTTTCTATTTTTAATTTTTTAAAAAAATTAATTATGCCAAATAAGTCACAAGTACCTACAACGTAAAATAAGCTAGCTATACTGACAAACAGTGAAAAATAAACCGAAATAAGCAGCACCTTGTCATGCAATGCTAATACCCAAGAAAAATGTCCAGGTGTGGACAATGCTACTGCGAATCCTTCTTAGAAACCAAGAAACTTTCCTTACATTCTGAATTTTATCTTGCCTGCATATGAGAACACACAAAGTTCAAAATTTCATGCATGTGTGGGGACACTTCAAACTTCCACTAGTTATAGGCATGATGTGTGCAGCCAGATCTAGCTCAGCTGGCGATACATACATACAAAAGCCAAGCGTTTTACTTTGTTGTTGTGGCTGTCCGTCACCTCTCCTTTGTAATGCACAGCTTTTCTCTGAAGGTGATACAGTGCTGTTCTTTTGAGCTTCTAAAGACTGCCTTTTGGTTTTTCTATAGTAGCTAGCTTTTAAACGAAATATCTTTTTAAGATAGGATCTACTAGTTAATTATAGTATATATTGTGCCAACTTTATTTATATTGGTAAAAACAGTACGTGAGTTTCTGTTACTCTGTAATCTCTCACATGAACAGCCCAAAAGTAACAAACTACAGCAAAAAATCATAAGTTTCAATAAAAAAGAACAGGCCCACACACTAGTCTTGGCTTCAAAGCTAATACAGAATTACATTACATCTCACTCCAATGTCCAATCCCAGCCCTGGAGATGGGAAAGGACGAGGGCACGCAATAAGCTTGGATAGGTTCTTTTAGGCTATAATTTATGCCTTTTGAATTCTGACTATTCACGAAAGAGAGTATAAAGAGAGAGACAATCGCATGCGAGGTCGGTATAGCTGAAGTCGGTACAGTGTCTACTACAATCGATTTATAGACCTCGTTTTGAAAAAAATGTACCGTTTGAAAACTGGTTACTGTAACAAAAACCAAAAGCCGTAAGCCCATTCGAATATGCCAAATGAGCAATACAAGCAGCACCAAATCTGACCATATATCGGGGCTCTTATTTTCAGCTTTTAAAAGCTGTTTTTCAGTTTTTCTACAGTAACTAGCGTTCAAGCGGAGTGTCTTTTCATGACAGGGTCTACAAATTGATTGTAGTACACACTGAAGAGAATTCATTTATATCGATCAAAATCGCATGTGAGTTCTATCACTCTGTATTTTTTTCTCACGAATAACCCAAAAATCATAAACCGAAACAAAAAAAAACAGGCCATCATCAAGTATCTCGCCACTGCAGAGTAACATAAAAGCTTCGAGTGTTTGCTCATGACAGGACCATGATCTAGTTTGCGAGATGCAGTGCCTACTCTTCATGCGACCACGATCTTGCTTGTGAGATGCATTGTCCCTTCACGTCCAAGCCACGATCTTATGTGCACCATACATCATATTGTACTGTCCTAGTTTGCTATTAAATGTACCGCCTCTGTTTCTCCTTTTTTTTTCTTCTTGCCTTTCTCGTATTTTGGTTGGGGAACAATCTGTATCAAAGTTTTTATCATCTTTGAAAAGTTAACAAAAGGTACATAATGGTAAAATCTCTCATCTTTTATACCTTACGAACTCTCCGTACTGTACTGTGCTGAAAATTTGCTAGAAATATTGCCAGATGATCTTGCTTTTTAATATGTCTCAATAGTACTTCGGTAATTACTTTTGGGGTAGAGTAATCTCAGTGCGTGGATTTGGGACAGTGAACACAGCTCTAAGATCTTGTGCGGCTGTGCCTCAATTAGTCATGATTTGGAGCTAGCTGAGCTGTAGGATAGATTGTTTGGTCCAATTCAAGAAAAGGAGTGATCAGAACAGCTCCCTCCGCTGATTCCGTTTTAGAGCGTGATCACAGCCTGGATGATTTGGACTCCCTTAAGTAGATTGGGAGCTCGAATTCTTAACAATAAAAGAGATGTTCAGAGAGGAGGGGGGGGGGGGGGGGATAGCGATATATATCTATAAAAAATTTCAGATGCAGCTAAAGATGAACAGAAGCATAGCGTCGCAGTGAATGCCGTTGCTCTGATTGCCTGATGTACGCCTAGTTAGCATCTCTGCATAAATCAATCTAAATGATGGGGAAGGGGAGGCCGCCTCAGCCCTGCCCTAGTGCTGTCTCTGTCACTCGGTACTTATCATACAGCTAAAAAGCACCCACAAATCCAGTCCCAGCACACAACTTGCTTGTTCATTCTATGTCCTTTTTTACATGGGCAATCTTCTTGGCTTAACAGATTCCAGAATGAAGAACTTTGTTCCTGAGATCCAAGCGCTAACCAGAGCAATATGTAGTAAATTTTCTCATCAGCACATTATGTCTTTTATTAGCGTAATGCAGGAACCGGAAGTCTATAATTCATTCAGAAAATAAAGGTTTCAGCTTAAGGGGATCAATGGACAGGCATAAGGATCTTAAAGATATATATCAGCTACAAATATAATGACAATACAAATGATATTACACGTCTTCCCTCTTGCTTGAGAGGTTAAGGGTCTGACTGAGCATATACGGCACCGCCTTATGTACGATCTTGTAGCTAAACATGCGAGATGATACACCCAACTGCCGTACACGGTGCGCTTTATTTTGTTCAAAGAATCATTACACCAGGATGAAAATTAGAAGCTAAAACACTGCTAGGGCCCAACATTGTTAGGTTGAATCTCAGAGTGCTGCCGCGGCAAACTGACTTCTCCTTATATACAACCGGCGTCGAGCTTTGGATCGAACTTTTCAGTGATGTCAAAGCTCCCTTTTCATGTGGACTGTTTGCAATGAACCTGATCCACAGTAATTTAGCATCAGAATCCATTTTAAGTGATGCTAATTCAGACACCAGCTTAATAGGAAACTGAAATTTGCTTACCATTGTAGCTGTAGGAAGAGGTGGCAATCTCCTGACTTTGCCCCATATCCATTTGAACAACACTTTGCAGATCATCTTGCCAGAAAGCCCCAACCTGTGAAGCATCAATCCCTCATCCTCAGTGTCACTCCATACGAATATTATGAAATCTTGATGCACAGGTGTGCATTGTTACCTGAGAGCCCGCATCACTAACTCTGTTGAGGAAAGGATAGTGTGAACCCATCGGCCGGCAAAATGTGGGCTCTAGTGGGTGCATAGAACCCTGGTTGTCCATGCCATTGGTTAGGCCACAGCAGAGAGGGTTCCCCTGGTGAGGCTGGTTAATGTAGGGCAACGGTGCACCTGAGGTCTCCAGTGGGAAATGTGAATTCTGTAACGGGCCGCATGACTGGTGCATCTGATCAGATACAAAATTGGAATATGAGGTAAGTTGAACTAGTCAGTTGCCTCAACAAGAGAGGAACCAAATGAAGTAATGGGATCATATATGCTTGTCCTCACATCTTTAGGAAGGAGGTTAGGCAAATTGTTGAAGTCTAGCTGGGGATTCACAGTAGCCAACTTCATGGACAGAAACTGCAAAATGGATGTGAAAGGCAAGGGTTTAGATGGCACTCATCCACGTTTGCCCCAGTCTAAAACGGCAAAAGCAGCAGTTTCACAATCATTCTGCATCTGTGAATTGACAATGGACAATTGGACATATACCTCGACTTGCCGTTGCAACGACTGCACATAGTTTATGATTTCATCGAGCATGACAGCCTTGCCAACCACCTGAAACAAGTAACATTTCCCAATTTCCAATTTGAGCACACCAAACTACTCAAGTGACAACAAGTGGGTGATACCAATGATGAGAGTGCTTTTCGGTTACCTTGTTACAGCCCGGCACAAGACCCTGCAGCAGCTTCATCCTTTGGCTAATTTTTTCTCTTCTCACCTGGATTGTCGAACAAGAGAAGAGAAAACAACACACATAAATCTACAGCAAAGATGATCACAGGAGCAATGCAATCGAGACCCCAAGAATGGTACCCTCTCGGCGAGGCTGTGGCTGTCCGTCGCCTCGCCGCGCCTCGCCCGGACATGAATGTAGTCCTTGGGAGGCTCCGGGGACTTTGAAGCGCTGTCCTTCCCCTGCTTCTTGCCACCGTTCTCACTGTTACTCTGCGCGGCCTTCCCCTTCGCAGAATTCTCCTCGGCGCCATTGCTCTCCTCCGTCGATTTGCACCGCTTCCCGCTCGAATCCTCCTGCAGGACACTCTAAAAATGAAATCTTTCGCCCCCGAAACGGAGCAACACACCTAACTGAGCGGAATTCTGCGCGTACCTTAGCAAGATCCTTAGCGGAGATGGACATGGTGCTGTCCTTGCCTTTCCCCTTCCCGCTGGCCTTCCGCTTCCTCGCATTGCCCTCGGAAGCCCCCTTCAGCGCCATCTCCGCGCTGGCCGACGCCGGATCAGACACTGACGACTCGTCCCGGGCATTCCCGAGCTCCAGCTCCTTCAATGCGCCGACCGGGCCGGCGTCCGGGAGGCCGAATTGTCCGGGGGTGGCGCCGCCGTAGCCTCCGCCGCTGCCGCGGGCGTCAAAGCCGGAAAGCCTCGCCGCGCGCTCGGCGAAGCCTGGATCGGCGAGGAACTGGTCCAGGGGTCCCATAGGCATCAAGTTCTCCAGGATTGGCAAGCCGCCGGCTCCGGCGCCACCCACCTGCGGCGGCGGGTAGTGGGGGAACTGGCCCATCATGGAGAGGTTGAGCTTGGGAGGCGAGCTAAGAGGAGTGCCACCGTAGTGCGGCTGCGGCGAGATCCCGTGGAGAGCAAGGCCTTCAGTCGCCGCGGCGGCCGTCGAGTTAGACGCCGGGGAGGAGACCATCGAGCTGAGCGCCGGGTCGAGGTGGCCGCCGGCCGCTGCCGCATCCATGGACTGGTCCCAGTTGAGGTTGAGGAAGCACGACGGCGCCGTCGCCGGCGGCAGCTGGTCCGGAGGTCCGCAGTTCATCTCCGGGCGCGCCGGAATTGCGCAAAGATCTGTGCTTTCCGCAGCGAGCAACAGCAATTGGCCACGAAATCGGGCAACCCACTCCCAAGAAGCCGAATTCCGAGCCCACCAAGAAGGCGCCCAACCGAGGGTTGCGAGCGGCAAGTAGCGCAGCTCCCACCAAATCCCCCTACGTTGCGGAGATAAGGTCCGGGAAGGTAAAGGCAGGAGCTTTTCGTGTGCGTGACAAAGCAAGGAAAAGTGGGGGAACAGTAAAGGAGTGGAAAAGAAGCACCTAAAACAAAGCAAAAGCTTGCAGGCAAAAGCAGAGCTGAGAGAGAAAGAACAGACTAGTAGTAGTAGAGATCGCGAGTGTGCGCGTAGGGGCAGTATGTATATAGGTCCAGGATGGCATGGGTCAAATTGGATGGACTTATGGGCACCTCAGCCTTTCCTGCCATGAAAGAGGAAGAAGCTAGAGAGAGAAGCACTGGAGAAAGAGCTCAGAGAGAGAGAGAGGTGGCGGTGCCCGGTGGTGAGTTCCTTGCGGTTGCAGGAGACGGGGCGGAGGGGAAAAGGGGATGCATCGCTGCGGCCTTTATTTGTGCCGTGCAAACAAAAAAATGCTACTAAAAATAAAGATGATAAATTGGAGATGTTTTATTTTACATTTTTAGTGTTTTGTTTTCTGATCCTGGGATTTTTTTTTAAGCGAGAAGGAGATAAAGATGATGGTCCCTATAAAAGCAGGGGGTGGTGTTGTTTTGCTCATCAAATTGAGAGATCAACCAATCATTAAATTGGGGAGGGGAAGAGGGCCACAAGGGGGCAAAGGATGCTTGCTAGTTTGGGTTGGATCCTACCTAGCCAAAAAATAAATCTTTTTTTAATTACTCTCTAAATTTTAATTTGAGGATAGAACAATAGCCCATTGGATGGAAACTGGTGTGATTTGTTTTTTGCCTTGTGAGAATTGTTTGAAGCTGATAGGGGTTTTCAGCACCTTTGGTTCGACGATGTTAGTGCCTCAGCGATGGGCGGGACTGCCGACTGCGTGCGTCTCTTTGGGAACACTTGAGTCTCATCATATTTTATTCTCTCTTCAAATTTTCCTCCAAAATATCTCGTTAATCTTTGACTTGTTTTTGTATCCTTAAATTTTATCGGGCCTTCTACTAGTACTCTTCCTTTGACTATGTAGTTTCTATCTTTCTGTATGTAAGTTTACATGGAGATTACTTTATAGTGTGTGATGATTATTTGATTTTACTGTGCAGGAGTTATAGCAGTTTGAGTTTGATTTTGAGTATTCGTAATTTTCAATATTAATGTCAGGTGGTAAGCAGTTTGACTGGCTATAGGCAAGCGGTCAGATTGGCTTTGCCTTTTGGTTTGAGTTGGCTCAGGTGTGAGTAGCCTGATCGGCATATGGCTGCGGTCAAACAGTGGTTGTGGTGTGACCAGACGGTTGTAGCCAGTAGTGATTTTCCAAAGAGTGTGTTTTGGAGTTAGGCAAGTGTGGTCGAACCGTTCTTTGGTTGGCGGTTGGACCAAAGTAGAGTTGGGCGATGTGACCAGCATGGGTCTTGCGGTCACACTGGTGTCCTATTACTAGGGAGAGTCTTGAGTTGGTTTGAGTGTTTTATTAGGTGGTCAGATTGGCCATGGGTTGGTAGTCTGACCGACAATGAGTTTGCAGAGCGTGTTGAGTTGAGTGCTGATTTGGTTCAAGCTTGTGACTAGGTTTGGAGAATGTTAGTGGTCAACGGTAATTGATCGGGACTAGGAGGGAGAGCTAAGATCCTTGCTGTTGGGTAAGTTCGAGTGAGACTATGTGGCTCAAGCTTGAGTTGTGCTATGTTACGAGTTCATACATGTGATGTGCTAAGTAACTTGGGTTGGTACAAGTAGAGACAATTTAGGGGAGACCGGATGTGTAAAGACTTGACGATAAGTTATTGAGCACCACGAACTACGTGTCAAAGCATGCGGAGATGCTTTGGTTGTCTTCAGGATACTTCGAGACTTGGGCCGATACAAGTAGAGACAATCCAGGGAGACTGGATGCGTGAAGACTTGACGAAAAGTTATTGGGTACCACGGGCCACGTGTCAAAACATACGGAAATGCTTCGATTGGCTTTTGGGATGCTTTGAAGACAAGACAAGGTTAATCAGACTATTGGAGCCAAGTGGAGGTCGTATTTTGAGAAGCATGAGTGTGTAAGTGAAAAATCCATTATGTGTTTGGTTATCGAGTTTGCCCATGTGTTAGTGGATGGAATCCACTTTATATTTAGATCTAGGGTTTTGAATGTGAATTGGTTGGTTTGGTTACTACTATAAAAGGAGAGATAGAGGTGGTTAAAGGATTAAGCCTTGTAAGCCAAGTAAAGGATAGTTAGTGTTCTTGGAGAGAACCTTGAGAGATGGAGTATGGCTCTTTGTGTGTGTGAGTTTTTAATCCTTAGGCTTGTGTATGACTAAAGAGTATATGTAAACATTCATCTCTAGGTATCAATAAATATCCAAAATTCATCCAAGTCCCTCTCCTTTTTGCTCAATTGTCGAAATCTTGATTTGACTTGATTTTTTGTGTTTCTTTGGATTTTTGCTATGGTTTAACTTGCTAAGACATATGGAAGTTGACCTAAGACCATCCTAATCATCCTTACTCCACGAGCAAGCTTTAGGCTCCGAATTCGTTTTTAGCTCGTTTTTGTGCAATCTTCCTTGAAATAGATAAAGGTTGAAACTTTGGCAATGATCCATGGGATTATTGATTGAAATAGGTTCATAAGATCCTAAGAAAGCTATGTTTCAAGTTTCATGAGATTGGGAATTGTCATTTGAAAGATTCTTTTGAGTTTTTGAAATCATGTTGATTTTTTGTTCTATGCTAAGCGAGAGATCAAACTGCACCTACTCGGTCAGATCGTCTTTTGCACCACAGTCAGACCATGTAGACGTGTCCAGACTGTTTTGGTTTGGTTTTTCTTGGAGCTTTATGTGTGAGTGGTTAAGCTCTATGCTTCATAGCTCTTTATATCTATTAGAGTAAAATAAATCATGGTCTTTTAAAAGAAAAAGATTTTAAAAACATTTGTTTGCACGCCTATTCAACCCCTTCTAATCTCCTATCAGTCCTACGCTCTCTCTTGCTAACGAAGCTAATAGCATTTGAGTATCCCGTTTAGTTTATTGTGTTAAAGGAAAAGGGAGGGAAAAAACTTCAGCTAGATTCAGGAAGTCGGGATATTTGTATACAAGCATGCAAATGGTAAGTGTTTTATGATTAGATTTACATTAATGAGATCATTGAACCACTCGGTAGTGGATGCCTCGTACATACCCGGCCACTTGTTGCCGCTGCTATCGATCGTAAAACACAATTTAGACCTAAAATATGGAAGTACTACTGCTTCCCATCACGATTTATATGAATCAAGCGGTCTCAGGACCATCGATACATTTCGCTGGTCTCGATTTGATAGATTTGGGAGTTAGGGTTTTCGATAATAAATATAAAATTAACACAATTAATTTATCAGCTCAATACTGTGGTACGATATAGAATTTTGGTAGCCAGGCTCAACGTTTCAAAAACAAAAACAAATTTCAACACGGAACGCCTGTTGATGCACGAGCTTATTATTCACATTTCGAGAAACGTGAGTCATGATAGTGCAGTAATGCGTTCCCTGGCATCGCCAGCACTCTTCAGACAAGTGCTAGTGGCTTGAGATTTTCTTTCACGTGCCAATAACATCTACCTCGAGAGTAACGCAAAAATGTTTTACTACTAACCCAAAGAATAATCATCAAGCTCCTTTCTTCGTGGAACGGGATCATTAGCCCTAATTTGTCCAAGCAGCTCTTTATACAGAAGCCAATTGCACAAACAGTAAAGCAGCTGCCTGATCCTCTGGTATAGGAATCACAGGGTGGTAGGGTAAACTGAATCCTTTTGCCTTAAAATGATAAAATCTTTATGGAGAAGGAAGGCACCCAAGAGGGAAAACTACGGGAAAAGGCCAAGTCATTCATGTCTGCTTCCGGTGCACTCCTTGCTTTCGCTTTCATAAACCCTAGTAAACACCCACTCGCCCTTTCCTGGGGTTAAAAGTGGTGGCCTTTAATGGCTGCAATCTGCTAGGAAGGTTTAATTTGTAGGAGGCAAGAACACAGTGTTTTTGTTGTTTTTTTTTCCTTCCATGCAAATATAATAAGTTTGCTAATTAAGCGCCGACCGAATGTTTGTCGTCCAAATAACAGCTGAATCAACAAGAATTTGTCCTTAAATTATACAAGTACAGAAATGCTCTAACACCTTTTTCTCTGCAAGAAAGAAAAAACAAGTCAGCCGGCCACTGATTTGAGACGGTGATAAGAACGACGACGCGACGAGCTTGACTCAACCCGTAGCTCCCAAAATTTTGAGACATGAACGGCATTTGTGGCAATATACAATTTTATTTGGACATCTCGTGGCAATTGATTAGGGATGAACAGGAGAAAACCAATTTCGGGTCTGTTCTTTTCTTTCGAAGCTAACGGCTTTTGGTTTTTGTTACAGTACCTAACTTTCAAATGGAGTATTTTCTCAAAACAGGGTCTACAAGTTAAACGATGTACACGTTAAAAGTCCAACATCTGTACCAGCTAAAATCGCAAGTGAGTATCTCTCTCTGTAATCTGTACCATAAACAGCCAAAATTCAAAAATTTCAACCAAAAGCTATAAACCGCAGCCGTTATCAAACAGACCCGTCTCCTACTATTTTTTTTAAAAGGTCTTAGATTAATTCCACCGTCTCCACCGATGAAAATATGAAATGGATGGGACGAAACCGTGGACGTGCTCGCCTACTTTCCTGGGTGCTGAGTGCTGACGGGACGTGGCGGGACAGAGCGCGCATGGATTAGTTGGGAGGGAAAGCTGGGGAGCCAGGCTGTGTCCACGCCTATCACTGATGAGCCTCCAAACACAAATTTTAGTTTAATTTATTTATTACCCCTAATGCATGCACAGTTTCTTGGCACCCGGTTCTAAATGTCAAAATCCCTTCCTGCACCGTACAAAAATTTCAAAAAAGAAAAAAAAAGAAAGAAAAAGCTCATTTGGCCAATGGCCGACTTCTAAAAGATCTTGCTATAGAGCCTTGTTGCTTTAATTTGTCTGGATTGCAGGAATTTTTCTATCGGTTCTTGGTATGCGATTATTTTTTCCTATAAAGTTTTTCGAACTTCGTGTGTCATAGTTAGAATCTAGCCAGAGGTTGTGGATGTTCTTTAGATCGCAAGGACTTTTCATGCCTTCCAAACTCGATCTTCTGAAGAGTTCATGTGTAACGACTTACAAGTGGAAGTCTAGAGGTCGTGTCTGCTTCTTGTTCTTTCAGTTCATGGTATTTTTTTACCGGCAAGTTGTGCTTGACCGTACATTGAAGCATGGAAATGGTGGAGAGAGAGGCTGCGGCGGCCTGAAGGTCTGAATCAGCAAGCTCACCGGTTAGTTACTGCAAGCAGCACCTAACAGTTTGGCACCTAAATGTTTCTTTACAGATGTGCAGCTTAATTCTAATCGCAGGCCTCGGGATCGCTGCTGACGGTCACATGCTTGCTGGTGAGGCGAACACAAAAAAAATATATTACAAGAAGATTAGAGAGAGAAACACCAAACATCTCCCTCTGTGTTTGGAAGGGACTGCAGCCAGTGAACCAATACTCTAGCCCTTCAATAACTACTATTGTAACTTTATTTACTCTCTCTCTCTCCCTCTCTCTCTTTCATGAACTTTTCAGTTTTAGACCCTGTTTGGCACAGCTTCATCAACATCTTCATAAGCTGTTGTGAACTGTTTTTTGCCAAACACCTTTTTTGCAAACAGCTTCATGGGTGAAGCTCCTTTTTTTATGCTCTCACAAAGGAATGGGGAGAGGTGAAGCTAAAAAAAGTAGCTTTTCACAGCTCTCTCCCTCAGGCCCGCAATCCTAGAAACCCACTGCCCCTCTGGTTCACCAAAATTACATGCATTTGCCACTAGTCCATCCCGTTCATCTCTCCCGTTCACGAAACATAAACAAGGCACTAATATTGCTTCCTAATGATTTTAATTTTTTATTATTTTTATTTTAATGTTTTAATTCATACTCATTCAAATATATTATTTTTTAATCCATATGACCATATACAAACATACAACTCCAAATGTTAGAACAAATCAGGTAGACAGGGGCATCTTGGACAATTGCCCTCTCTCAGCCATACATGAAGCTGTTGGTGAAGCTGTTTTGCCAAACAGTTTTCCAAAATAGATTTAGCTTCATCGGTGAAGCTGCTCGTGAAGCTGAAATAAAAAAAACAGCTTCATTAGTGAAGTTGAGCTGTGTCAAACGGGGCCTTAACCTCTGATTGGAGTGGAGACGAGACCACGTACAAAAATTCTTTTGTACCATGCGTAATATTGGAGTGCATGCTTTTGTAAAAGTCAGGCACGCACAGAAGGGTGAGGGGCCGAGGGCCATGAGCCCCCCATGACTTTTCCACGCACCTCACCTCCGTAAAGTTCCATTCCAAAGCCGACATAACCTTCAGCAAACAAAACGCTGATTATTTTCAAAGAAACGCCGGTTCTTCTAATAAGGGCTAACATGCATATAGTACTATTTACTCCACATCACTCCTTTCTGTTTTGTTATATTTATCCATAACCTTAAAAGTATCCGTGATTATATATTTATCTATTAAAAAAAATATAGAGCGTAGTTATTACAAATTTTTTTACTTACTGACTCTATTTAAATGCTTTGAGAGAGATCATGTGGCTATGTTATGTCATTTAATAGGGAGTACATTATAAAAATGCAATTAGTAGCTAGTAACTGGTGAGATATAATATCATATCTAATTATTTGTTTATTTGATCTATATCACAACCAGTTGGTAACTAGTATAATCTAACCGGTTGTATGGAACACGAATATACATAGAATATATTCCTAAGATATGTTTAACATATAATTCTTATTCTATTACGAGACCTATTCTTTACCTAATCCACGAGTCTACCGTAGGCCTATACATGTGAGATTAAAAGGCATGTAGATAACTACTCAGAGTATCTCTCTAACAATAACCACTCGGCCAACCATGACAGAAGATGGGTTATAGACAGCAACCGCTACCACGTGCACTGCCTCCAGGATCCATAAGACGCCTCTCCTATCGGCACTGCTGTCACGTGCGCTATTTTTAGGATCCGTGGGACGTCTCCTCCAACATCGTCAATTACCACTTCTTCGTCAATTATATAAAAAGCTGGTCGAATAGTCGATGGATATCCGAGAGATTATAAGACACCACATCTTAGAATCGTACATGCGACACATGGTTCTAGAAGCAATAATACACTCTACACTGTAATCCGCATCCCCCTCTTGGTCGACCAAATCCATTAAACATTCTCCGTAATTCCTTGTAGCAATATAAAACACAAGAGTAATGTTATTACCCATAACCTTTATACATACAAGACAATCTTGTCTCAACATAGTTCTTCATTTTCTTCGTGGGATCAACCCTCAAGTCGTCCACACTAACCAAGTTCCAATTCGACGCGAAAAAATAAATGCATAGAATCACCTTCTCATAGCTAGTTTTGCTAGTACGTACAGGGGCGGAGCCACACCCTGGACAGGGTAGGCTCCAGTCAGATGTGTGAAAAAATATCTAGTGTATAACCCGGTTAAATTCAGTTGAGCATGTATAACATTTTTATGGTCCAGTCTAAATAACCTGATCATTACATAACTAAACCCAGGGTGTAATCAAATCCTGACTCCGCCGCTGAGTACGTACGTACGCGAGGCATGCCTTCCCTTCCCGGTAAAACACGGCGTACGTACGTAGCTGCAAGCGCCGCGCAGAACCGGCCGGCTACTTGCTACTATCATAAGACGTTTCCTCCCCCTGGAACGAACAATCGATCCACAGGCGAAGCAAGCTGGAAGCATACGTTCTAAGCAACTTGTCTTACAGCATATATTGCATATCGATCGATCGATGCATGAACCGCACCCGCCGCGCGCAGGCGGACATCCCATTCGGGACCAGCTCGCTCGCAGCTGGTGGTGTAGCAGTACGTACTGCTGCCACTCATAGCCTGCTCCTTTAGTTGCAAGCAAAGAGCTCAAAGCAGGGCGGCAGTTACTACCTCCTCGGCAATCATTGGAGCCCGAAAAGGCCAACACAAGGATTAGATGCGAGCGAGCGAGTGCATGCTCCGCTCGTTCGAGTGAGCTACAAGCAAGTCGTGCAGCAAGGAGGACGCGACAAACCACTGCTCGATCCTACAGGGAGATCGATCGAATGGTGGTTGGATCAATAAAAATGGCCGGCCTTGGTGTTTTTGCAGACGGTTTTCTTGGGGTTGATGCCAGCTAGCTAGTGTAATTTGTTACTAGTAGCGTAGTAGCTAGTTCTCCTACGTACTAAGCTTAACTGTGTGATTAGTTTAAGGGGCGGGTGTATTATGTATGGGGTTTGGACTTGGGATATCTGACCCCATGCTTCGCACCGGGGAAACTGTTGGTTTTATTTTAATCGAAGGTGTTTGTGTGAGCTGAAGTATAGTAGCTTTTGATTCAATCTTTCTTCCCTGAAAACTTGTCTTTGGTCTCCATCCTTGGTTGGCCCAAAGCGGGTTTCTCTCTCCTTTGCCGGCAATATCCCTTTGCCCCTGAACTTGTTGCGACCCAGCTGTTCTGCTTCCGAGGGTGTGATGCGGTGAGCAGTATTATATAATTACATGCATTTCCTTCGATACATTAACTGGAGTTGAACAATACTCTAGTACCACTTGCTCTCTTCATTCATAAATACATATTATTTTAAATATTGATACGATCTTCAAAACAAAGCCTAGGTCTACTCCAAAAAACTTAAGCTTATAGCTTATGACTTTAGCTATTAACTTTTGATTGAAATTGCACTGTAGCGGTTGTTAGCCTTTTTATGAATTATGTAATTAAAAAATTAAAAATTAAAAATATTATATCATTACGGACAATGCAAAGGAATAAGGAAAAAAGAAAAGATAAAAAAAACTGAAAAAGCTAAAATAAGCCAAAATTAGAAGTCGACACGTTCCAAATGACTTCTGACTTAAATAAACTGAAATCCAAAAAAATCAGAAGCTGAATCCGTTTGGAATGGAGCCTGGTTTCTGGCTTAAATATTATGAAAGTACTTTTCAAAGCAAATTTACACATATGAATTTGGTGTGTCTAATTTAAATATTAAAAAGATATTAATGGTCAAACTTTTAAAAGTTTAATTGCATCTCTATCTAAAACAGTATGTATTTGTATGGAAGAGAACTTGTTAACCCCTGGCCACAGCTAGTTAATTTTTATTTGCAATGGCAAGAGCAAATTATGAGCTTAATTTCTTTAAAATCATATTACGTGATTGGAGTTTCAGGGAGTCGCGGCGCCCTTCGTGGTGCCTGACGCTATTACAACAGGCCTGGCCCGGCACTGCGTCAGACTAGACACAGTCAAGAGTACCTTTGTAGAGTAGCTATGCTACTTAGTGATCTTAGTAGCCGTCCTACAGGAGCCTGATATTTACGGAGAGATTCCCTCATCCCGCGTCTTCCAGGCTCCATCTCTCTCTCTCTCTCTCTCTCTCTCTCTCTCTCTCTTGCTTTTTTTGCTCTGCAAAAGTCAAGTTACATCTTACATACAGTCATACGCAGCTGGTACTCGGTAGCTTGTACACCGGAAGAGCAGACCATGTTGGTGTGGGCCCACCTGCTAGTGACACCAACAGTGTATACAGCGGATCAATATACAGTAGAGTACTCTAAGGCGCAGCCCCTGGGTGAGTATGCAATTGCAAACTACTGAATGCATGCATGCATGCACAGCAGGTACAGCCTTTTGGGGTCCAGATTAGCCCGGCAATCTGAAAAGGGGTTGGACCATATCAATCCGAGCTAGCCAAATTGATTGACTCCACCAACCACCCCGGGTCTTGTCACTGTGGCATAACATTTGTCTTCAAAATGTGAAGCACTCAGACCTAAGCAGGATTTTACTACTACTGTTGCTGGCTGTTACCACACCTACCGGCAACTAAAACAATCAACACAGTGTAGGGCTTGCTAGCTTGACAAGCATTTTGGTAGAGCCCAGTGTTTGAGGAATAATGCAGCTTTGGTTTTTGACATCTGCATGCCTCCTAGCTGGAAAAGCAAAAAAAGAAAGGGGAGAGAGGGAGAGATCCTGCAATATCCTTGAGAAAACGAGTGTTGCTGCATATATGAGAGCATGGGGCTGTCACTATGTGATTCTGGCTTCTCATGAACATGGCAGAATTTGGCAATGGATAGTAGTGGCACTCCAATAAACAACTTGCAATAGGTGATCAACGTCAAGTAATAGTTATTACACTATATTCCCCCCAAAAGGGGAGAAACTAGGGGCGCTAGCGCAACCGCCTTCTCCGATCCGTGTCCGGCGATGTCATCGGTCCTGTGTGATGAAGATACCCCTCATGATTCGCCGTCTACATTCCATTTTTTGTCCTATCCATTAATCCATATCCTCAATGTTATTATCATTGGCACATGTATGTTTTGAAAGTTATTTTGAAGGTTGTTTTATATACATGCACAATCTCTTAACCAGCAAGTAGCAGTTCAACGGTTTAGAAAGAGAAACAAAAAGATCAAAGGAAAAATCATGATCTCATTGCGGTTAGAAACTTAGAATAGGTGCCATATCAACGCTAACCCTGCATTGATCATAATTACCAATAGTCCTGAACATGAGCCATAATTCATAGCCCGGCTGGCGGTTGGCACGTTAGGGCTTCTTAGCTTACGGTTTGCCGCGTTTATAGTGACTAAAGCAAGTCCATAGCGGTGATGCAAGCTCGTGGTTTGCAAATTGCAATGGAGACAATGATGTCACCCATGACCCACGGAGTAGCGTCACTCGGCAGTGATGGCTGTAACAATGTTTAATTTTCCCCGGCCTTTCGATGATTCATACTACACTTCAGAGATCAGAGCAGCATGACAGTGTCTAAAGTCTAAAGCATTGTGATACCAGTGGGATTAAGAAATTTAGCCTCAGTCTAGAAGAAAAAAAAATCTTTCTACCTTCCTTTGTGCTTCTGAAGCGTCTCATGTGCGGTCCAAATTGAGATCATTTGTCCTTACTGGCGATCAATCTATTGCCTGCATGCTTCATTGGCAATTTGGTATACTCTACACTGTTTGCTCAGAGACAGTGACGAAACCTGCAGGAATAAAATTGATGGTGGACAAAACTATTTATAGATCTAAATTAAGTTGACATAAAAGTCTTTTGCTCTTATAAAATTTCAAATTCATATAAAAAATTATAAATTGGATGGAGACAAACAGTAAAAAATAGATAAATAGAAAGTAGGTACCTCGATAATAGAAAGCGCAATGAGTGCAGAGTAGTCATAGTCACCTATGTATAAAACAATCAAGATTAGTAATATAATAGAAAATTATGAATGACAATGAAAATTTAGATCATATGAAACATATTAAAATTAAGCTAATTTGAATCATGAGACAATAAAAACAAAAGGTGACATCTTTTTCCACACTCTATCCAATGTTCTTATCATTTTCATGGCGGGAGGCTCGGCGGCGGCGGTGCCTTCGGGGCACGTGCAGGACCACATCATCGCGAAGCGGCGACGGCGGAGGAAGAAGATCAACCAGAGGTTCACCGAGCTCTCCACGTCATCCCTAGACTCAAGAAGGTTTATATATATTTCACTTTCTTTCTTCTTTTTTTCTTTGATTGATTATCTCTTCTTTAATTTTATAATTTTCACTACTCTTCCTCCTCCTCTTTAATTTTCTGATTTACATATATTATTTCACTTTCTTTCTCTCTTTGATTGATTGATTAGCTCTTCTTCAATTTTATGATTTTCACTTCTTCTCCTCCTATTCATCTTCTTTAATTTTATGTTTGTTGTTAACTTTTCCATCAAGGAGAGCTAGATTCTCTTTGAATTTGTTAATATCTCTTTTTTCTCTCTATTTTTACTATGTATAAAGTTGCCACCGGGGAAGGTGAGGCTCAAGCCTCACTAAGCTCCCCCGGTGGCTACGCCCCTGCTCAAAGATATTGTTGGAGCCTCCTGTTTATCATATGCTCTGAACTGTATAGACACATTTTATGTATGTCTATTAGGATCAGTTATTTCCATGACCGGAAGAAAAAAGAACTATTTGAAAATTTCAATATGTATCCTTAATGTTTGTTTGGATACTGAAAGTAGCCTGTAGCATATATAAGTTGCCACAATTTGATTGGTCTGATCACTACTGAAAAATGTAGTAGTCTTTCTCGGCAAAGTTTGTAGAGCACCAAATTCCTGTAGTGTCTGGGGCCACTTTGTATGAATAGGTAGGTCATAGCGGTTGCCGCCATCGGATGCCTTTAAGATTCGTGCAGATAATTTGACATTTCTAGCTTGATGAGAATTCCTAGTATCGTAGGCCTACATTGTTGTTTGTTAGCATGATGATATAACGACCGCCAAACTACCGGTTCGAAATTCTATGGCAGACAAGTTGAATCGACTCTGCACCCTCTCAATTCTAGGGTGGTGATCATTTGGGCTTATTTTTGGTGGCTTATGGCTGAAAAATACTGTAACTGGCTGAAAAAAACACTGTAGCTGACAGAGCCTTATTTAGCATAATTAAATTTAAAACAACTAAAAAAATATGTTAGCCCATTACATATAATACAAACAAATACGGGAAAAAAGAACCGGCAAAAAAGCTCAACAAAAAGCCAAAAGTTCAGAAAAAGACGAAATTTATAAATAGTAAAAAATAAACCGGAAGCTAAAAGCTGAAGCCCAACTGATCACCCCAGAATGGCCATAAATCACATCATCCCAAATACCAATGGAGCTACATTGTTTGATGTGATTTTTCTTGTTTTGGGAAAAGAGATACTTTTGGTTATCGGATCTGAATTTGTCTTTCATGACCGTTTTAGGGAAACGAAAATGGCAATGATATTTCAAATGCTTATTACTATATCTGAAAAGATTCATCTATTGTGCCTCCGTTTCTTCACTCACCGTATTGATTTCTTGAGGAGCAGCGATAGCTCAACGGTTAACATGCTACACATTGTACGAGAGATTGTAACTGTTTAGACTTCTCAAATTGCAATACTCAATTGGTTATACTTGTACGCTGTACGTACATTCTAAAATTTTCTGCTGACCGTGAACAGTTAAGTGAAAAATATCCTTTCAAGAATTGCTTAAATAAATTGAGTTGAGCTTGCTTCCACTTAGAAGCGGACCGTCCTATGTGGCGTGGTCGGGCGGCCACTCGAGCTCTCCCTCTGGCTGGAACTTCCAACCCCTCCCCTGTTGCCTCCTAGATGCCAGCACCCACTGGCCACCAATGAGGGGAAAAGATTGTCGTGTCAAGCTAAGGTAGGAGATAAATAGGATGCCGCAAATTTATTCATTTATGGGTTTATTTTCATGCTGTGAGCCTGTCCCTTTGTTGAGTTAAGCCTGGCCTACTGACCCAAGTAGAAGCATGGACTAGGACTGCACTGATCGAGTCAAGCGAGCCCCGAGCAGAGTGACTCGACTCCATATTCCCATTCCCCTCACTGTCTCATGCCTCCTCCTCCATGTCCTAAGCCCTAACCCTAGAACGAGGCAACGAGCTACGGTAGGTCGATGGAGACAGTTGGTGGGCGACGAACAGAGCGACGAGCTAGCGAGAGGGGTGCATAGCAGCTTAGAGAGCAACAAGTGGGTGA
Organism: Dendrocalamus sinicus; assembly: GCA_036346575.1. NCBI lineage: Eukaryota > Viridiplantae > Streptophyta > Magnoliopsida > Poales > Poaceae > Dendrocalamus > Dendrocalamus sinicus. The sequence continues at coordinate 57,618,390 of CM070642.1, read as the reverse complement.
GGGAGGGGCTGCAGGCCGGAGGCGCAGCATGAGTGAGGCACCGAGCATGCGGTAGGCCAAGGGTGCACCAGCTCAAAGAGAGGTGGCCCAGGGCGCGTCGGCTCAGAGAGAGGTGGCCAAGGGAGCCAAAAGAATCGTGTCACAATGTGTTTTAGGTGAATCTTCAAGTAAGCTCTTTTTAACATGAAGAGATTCAACATACTTAGGTTCTGCTCACAGATTTGCTTGCACAATTTCAGATTTAGTATTAATCGTGTGTTATTTATTTTATCATCCAACATAGTAATGGTCCATAAAAGTTAGAACAATACACATGATAATTGGTTTTTAAGTAGTCGTCCTGAAAAGCATGTACTTTGTCGTTAGGAACATTGATGCCTATGCATCTTTAAGCTACAAGCAACAGTGGGCCACCTATATATGATCTCCATTTCTTCCAAACAAAATCGCAAAGACTCATATCAACAACATCGTCCATCAATAATTTCTTCGATTTCACATTCTTTAATATGTTCACATGTAGATTGTAGTTATTGATTCTATTTAATGTCATATACTCTTATTAAATATGATTGCAACACAATTTATATATAGCTTCGTTTGCTTATTGAATAATACTCTTGGTTCACACCGATGACTTTGCATATTTTAAATTTGATCCTGCTCCGCCACTACTTTCACTTGTTGTGTTATGGACGGATCGAATTCGCCACAGTCTGATCTTTTTTTTAGCTCATGATACTATACGTACTTGAATATTTAATCTCTGCAAAGGGACACCAACATGCCAGGTACGCAAAGGCCATTTCGAATTCCTCCGCGTTCTTTAGAAACCCAAAAGCACCCCATTTTTGTATCGGGATGTTGCCCTCGTTCGAACACCTGTCTCGCGGCATCTTTCTGCATACGCCTTTGACAGCAATATAAAATGCCTACCAAACAATGCTTGCCAATTGTTTATAGCTCTGTTTTGAATCCTAGATCTGGATGTTAAAAATATTAGTGGTATTTTTTTATTATATTCGAGTTTAGTCTTATATCTCTTTTATATCCTATATATATATATGTGACGACCCGCATTATTACCATGGGGTAATAACGCTAGTCAACGGATTATTATTCGTTTTAGCCGATAAAACATCGCTCTAACGAATAATAAGCCTATCAGAATGTTGCAGCAGAACAATAATTAGAGACAAAACACGATATTACAAGAATGTCGCCACGCAGGGCTAAAATTTATTACAAAGCCTCAAGGGCTTAAATATCTCATACTAACACAACCTTCGCATGGAATGCCCACCTTGCCCTATTGCAATCCGAGTCCATGGTCTTCCGTCCAAGCAATCTCCCACCTGACTTGCTATTCTCGAACCGACATGCTCCTAAGCAAGGGAGATTTATAGCAAGAGTGAGTCTGAAGTACTCAAGAAGCGATATTAGCAAAAAATGCAGAATGATTATCCATTTTCACTTTTAGGAATCTCAATTCCTATCCTCAATTTCTTGCCCAACATAGAAAATAAGGTTTGTTGGTCTTGAAACAATTACAATTTATTAATTCATAAAACTACTGAACATACGCATGAACAGCAAAAACCCCCATAAGTTTCCGTAATTCTCCTTTCCCGGAGACAGGCATGAATTCATGATTTGGATAGCATTGCGCAAGCTTGTATCACTTTACCCAACACCACTCTTGATCCTGGTGGCTTAGGGATTTCCGCAATTCCTTAGATGCGGCGCCCAGACCAGAGTACAGTACGTTTGCATCTATCTCAGTAATTATATCTCCACCCAACTATTCTCGGCCAGCGGCCCGAGGTGGTTTCTCACCCTCGCTCGGCGCCCACGGACCTCGACATAGTTGTTGGTTGGGGCGGCCCGAGGTGGTTTCTCACCTCGCTGGCGCCACGGGCCTCGCCCTACCCCAACCTCCACTCGCGCTAATATATGCGCCTTGCATCCCCCACCCGGCACCCAAACTCTGGCCCGGATCATGTGGGTTCCTGCGGTGGTGGAGGTCCCCACCCGGCACCCAGTTGCTGGCCCGGATCTTGTGGGTTCCTCCACGGGTCCCCACCCGCACCCAAGTCTTGGCCGGATCGTGTGGGTTCTCCCAACGGCTTAATAAATACTTACCCATGTGGAGAATATAACACTTTGATAGAGCTACTAATCTGTCCGTAAAAACGGGATGTTGGCTGATACGGTTTGGTACGGTCTGTTCACACGGACGAAGTTGGTAATTCCTTATATTCTATGCTTATGCAGAGGTCCCACACCTTCCCACTCATGACCTGCCCTGGCAACCTCTGCCCACCTTCTTACTTAACTTTAATGGCCAATCGCTCCATCGGTTGCCATTCATTTCTTTCTCTTATCTCTTGCCAATTCTCGATTTAAATAATCTTTTATTTATTTCATGCAGGGTGATACTAGATTAATACAAAATACTTATTTTACGAAATATACTCAGAAGCTTTGATCAAAGGAATGCTTGCCTGAACTTTAACCATATATTCGGATTCAATTAGGATCAGGTGAAGTCGTTCCCGTAGCTTGGTTGTTGCCTGCAATTAAATACGTCGACTACGACTTAATTTACGAAAATATAATAACATATGAGGTGTCGATGTGCTTGTGCTCCTAAGGTAAGACTTTGATTAATTTAATCCGATCGTGGTAATCAAGGTTAATTTCGGTACACTACTCGTCACTCGACATCATCGCACTAGCGTCCTGAGATATGGTTGATCTAGTAGGCATGCCCAACGTTTTTATTAATTCCTAGTACTATTAATTAAATTATACTAAAGCGTCTTCGCACGATCTCCAAGTTTTATTTTAGCTAGATGCAATTGCTACGGCTTATGCTATTTTAAATTACTACGCACAGTTTAATTGGCGGCACAACTTCTAAATCATGGCTTACTATTTTAATTTGGTACGAGTTATTCTAGTCGTCATGACCAGTTCTAAATCTTCTAACGGCTATTAATTTATTCTAATAATTTAGAATAGTTATTAGTGGATTTCCACGATTTATATTCGACTAACAAAATTTAGTTGGGCATTTAAACGCGTAATATAATGATCTAAATGATATTATGATCGTTTGCTCGCATGCGTGCAATTTTCAGCCACGGCATCAATTAGTTTATTTTAGGATCCAATAATGTTTACTAGGAAAATTCTATGATTTAACACTATCGGCTAATTAAGTATTTAGCTATAATCTTGAATGATTTAATTAACAATGCATCAATTAAATTGGTACATGCTACAACTTTATTTCTGAGATGGCAATACATTTATTCTAATCATCGTAAATATTGATTACTGGTCTTCTACTATTTAGATGGACCTAATCAATTTATCCGGTATTTAAATCTGCAATCAAAATGGTCTTAGACTATAGTACTCTAATTAAATCCGTATGCGTATGAGTTTAATCGACTCGCTTCTTTTTAAATCATCGGACCCGGTTAACTTGTTCCAATGACCTTAAATAACCAAAGGTGGATTTCTATAATTTAAATGCTATTAATCAAATTGTCCGAATAGTTAAATTTACCTTAAAATAGTTTAAACGACGATACACAAATTTTAATCCACTGCGTGCAGTTTTAATCCATCGACGATATTACATTTATTATAAGAACTTAAGAATTATCCTAGACTTCTAACTTAATCTATGGCGTCGAAGAGATGCTATTGTTTAAGTAATTAAACTAATCTTGCTAGATATACTTGCGACTTTCTAGGCTTTCATTTAAGTCCTAAAAGAATCTCTATCAAGTTTATACAATTAATAGTCGAATACAAAATTCCTAAATGCACATTTTAATCTTTCACCTTTTTATTTTTCTCTCTTTTTCCTTTTCTTCTTCCTCTTCTTCTCCCTTTTCCTTTCTTTTCCTATTCTTCTCTTCTATCTGGGCCCTTTTTCCTCGGCCTGGTACGACGCCTCAGCCCCTTCTTTCTTTTCCCCCCCCACCGACGCCCCCTCCTTTTTTTCTCGCCCGCTCTCTCTCTCTCTCTCTCTCTCTCTCTCTCTCTCGGCCTCTCTCTCCACGCCGACGCCGACGCCGCGCCGCCTCTCCTCCGCCTTCGGGTCTCAGCGCTGCCGCCCGGTCCGGCTCCCCCAACGCGCCGCCACCCTCTCGCGCCCGCGCCTCGGCGCCTCCCCTCGGTGCCGCTCCCCCTCACGCCGGCTCCCCGTCGCGCCGCATAGCTCCCCGGCCAGATCTGTGGCCCAGGCCCAGATCTGGCGCCTAGCTCCTCTTCTCCCCTTCTACCCCCGGTGACCCGCCTGAATGGTTCATGTGTTCTACCGTGATGAGTGCTTATGGTTTCTAGCCTATGTTGAATGGATTGAGTAATGGCATTATATGGATGTTGGGATTGTGGAGTTTACCTGCACTGGTGCTTGTGATGGATGCTAGGGTTTGGGGTTGGGGGTGGTAGCCGGTTGGCGGTGGCTGATGCTTGAGGCTGGCTTGCGGTTCTCCTGTGGCCGTCACGTCCGCATCTCCCTTCGGCTTGTCGGTTCTTCACTCCCTGGACCTTCGGCTCCACTCGGCTGGGGACTCCTCTGCGGTCTGGGGATTGGCTGTGAGAGTTGGGGAATGTTACCTTACCTTGCTTGTCCCTCTGTGCTCTTTCCTCTCGGTTTGGCTACTGGTATGCAATGTGGGATATTTTGGTGGATGGCTTGCCCGTGAGGCTTTCTTTGGCCGTTGATGCTCCACGGCGTGGCTGCTCTGGCCCGGTGCTATCTGGTTCATCTGCGGTGGATATTTGCATGGTGAGGGCTTTGTGGTGGTTTCTCTGTTGTGGGTTTGGTGGAATGATTTGTGCTCACTGGTCTTTGCCTTGGTTGGATTCCTATGTTCAGAACTGGTTTGTATAAATATACTTTCTGACGGAATACCATTGTATTGCAAACTCTTAATTGTTGAGATGGTTATTTGGTTGAGATATGGAATTGTATATTTGTTGTAATACGGATTGTCGCTATTATGTAATGCAAATTGTAATATTTTTATTGGACTTGATTTGAGTTCTCATTATCGATCAATGTATGTTATTGATTTTACCCTACACCATTGTAATTAACTCTTTGGTGTACTACGGATTATTATATATATTTTAATTGACTTGAAAGTTTCTATTTGTCGAGTAATTGAATTTTTGTTCCTTATTTCAGTCCATACAGTTTGATATTCATCCTCGTTAATGAAATGGTAAAAAAAAAACAACGCATTACGTTATCGCTCATTGATTCCAATTTATACGATTACGTAGAAAATTTTAAATTCCCTCGTATTTTTATATTATCATTTAAGTAATTAATCCTACTTAATGTCCTAATTTGCTAATTAGGGTTAATTAACGACGTGAGTTGTTACAATATATTACCTATTGGACCTCTTGAATATATGTATAATATTCATAATATGGTATCAAAGCAAAGGTTAAGATTAAGGTTTACTGTAACTGACACCGCTACCTCCTAGCCTCCGTTAGTTTTCCCCTGCACGCTACCCTCGAGAGGAGCAATCTTTGCTCCTAGAGGCAACCAGCCCCAGTTCGGACTGGCACCTTGACCTCTTATCCTTCTTCTTCCTCCGGTCGAGATCGAATCTCGAGCTGCTGTCGCCACCGTCTTCTTGGACTGCGATCACCGCTCTCTCCTTGATTCGACTATCACCAACAGGGGCCATGTCTGGATCCGACCTCCTTCGCACTAGATCTGTCGCTTCGCCCGGATTTGACTGATCCCACCCAGATCTTCATTCTCTTGCCCGAATCTCAAGCCACTGCTACTGCATCTCTCTTGGATCTGATAGGCTACTTCCATCCATCGCTGGATCTCATTCTCGCACCACCGCCAGGTTGCCGCGTTTGCCCGAAAGGAACGGTGCGAGAGTGCCGGGAGGAAGAAGCTGCCGCTCTTCAACCCCTCCAAGTCTCCATCTCCGATCATGGGCCGACGTCGCCCCCACCTCTCCCCTTCACTGGCCAATGGTGGAGAGAGAGAGAGAGAGCAAAAGAGACGAGAGGGATGGTGGAGAGAGTGAACAAGGAGATGCTAGTGAGGGGGAGACATGGATGACATTCTGAAGTCGATCCTGTGGTGAGACACGTCATGGAGTCCTTGTTGCTCTGCTACAGCTGCTGCTCTTGAGTTTTTTCTTTTGAGCCTTCTATTGTGTCCATCTAAGTCCTTAACTTTATCTTTGAGTTCGTCTAAACCATGCGAGTCCATAAATTTATTATCAATCATAGAACCATAGGGATTTTCTTTTTTGTATGGCAGCAGCCGCCACTTTTCTTTCTGAGCTGTATGTAGATCGTAGAAGTCGTTATGATGCCATTGTTTCTCTCTAAGCCGCTGCCCCGAGCTTTTAAGGCCACCGCGCTTCTTCTGCACTGCGCTTCTTCTGCACTATGCTGCCGTCATCTTGAGCTTCGATCTGTACCGTCATGGTTCTATCCATTCCTCTTCAACTCGACATATTTTCCAAGAGCTGCACGCTACGACGACATTATCAAGATTCGGACTTCGGATTTTTTTTTCTATTTTAGTGTCAACCCTTTTTCAAATGCAATACTATTGTATACGTCTTACATTTGAGGAGGTGTTAAGAGTATTAGTGGTATTTTTTATTGTCCTATAGTTTAGTCTTGTGTCCCTTTTGTACCCTATATATATTACTCATTAGGCCACTTGAATACATATTTAATATTCATAACACTGGAGACTGTGCGTGAATAATGTATATAGTATAGGATACTAGTTTCTTGTTTCAACCATTCCCTCCTCTTTGTTTAAACAAGCACTGATCCATTAGAAGCTTAGCATGCAACTCATTGTTGAAACCAGGTGTTTGTCTTGTGTTAGCAACATCAGCACTAATTGCGGGTTAATTAATGAACAAAAAAAGAAGAAAGATGGAGTAAACAGATAAGCAAACACAAAACAACAAAGTTATAATCTGTTTTTCTTCCAAGTAAGACAGATCAAAAAGATAGAAATGCTTCACACTCGAAATACTCCCTGGGAAGTTGCTAGGAACAACAGTCACAAGCATGCATTCTAGATGTGCTACAGTTCTTTTACGCATGTTTTTGAACAACTGCTGCGCTTTCTTCTCTGCCAATGTGACCAAAATTCAGTAACATACTAACATATACCTTAAGCACGTCTGACCTTAGTACGACAGATTTACCGCAAACAATAAATCACTCGCAAAGTCGTCAGTTGGTTGGTAAAAAAGGGTGTTGATATTATCCAGATATTTTCTTTCTAACTATCATCTAGATTTATGATCATTGGATTAGAGAAATCTAACGGCCATGAATCCCTCTCACTCTCCTTAAAAAAAGGTCATTGGATATCTAATCCAACGATTTCAATATTAGATGATTATTAGGAAGAAAATATCTAAGTAATACCCAGACGCACCCGGAAAAAACTGAGACTTTGTTCAGTAAAAAATCACCGCAATAATCTCCGACTCCATCCTTGTCAATGATTGCCTCGGGGTACGCAACTAAACAAAAGAGAAGTGTCTTATCAGCTTAACAACACAACAAATCGGCAAGTCACCAATAGCGGGTTAGTTTATCTCTGCCATGTGGGATTGTGCCATCCATCCTCCGAGACAAGGAGTGCGACTAAACCCAAAAGATAATCAGTCTTAGCTTAGCATCCGGTCAAGATCTAACCACCACCACCTCCTCCACGGCTAGATTGCATCTCGCAGCCTCATTGGACGCTCCCGCGTGGCCCCACCGACCAGATCATGTCATTAGCGATTAATCCAGGAGGAAATCTCGAGTTTACTTCCTACTCTAATTAATGAATTTGATTAGCAGCTGTTCTGTTCTTTGCGGCATCTTTTTATGCCAAGTGTAGCAAGCCATAGTCTGTATAGTGTCTAAGTCGATCGTCCTGTTAGTGGTAAAATTTGACTAACAAATAAGTATATACTGATGTGGTATCAAGCTATGGGCCTGTTCTTTTCTTCCGAAGCTGACGGCTTTTAACTTTTGCTACAGTATCTAACTTTCAAACGAAATATTTTCTCAAGATGGGGTTTACAAGTTAAACGATCTACACGTTAAAAGCCTAACATCTATACCAATCAAAATCACAAGTGGGTATCTGTCTCTCCGTAATCTGTACCGTAAACAGCTAAAATTTAAAAATTTCAGCCAAAAATTATAAGTCACAGCCGCAGCCAAACAGACCCCATAATCCTTGCAGAAACCACACGGAACTTGTCCAACTTAAACGTGATAAAAGTATGATAACGTGCCCAGCACCTCTCCCAAAAGAAACCGCTGCAGCGCTGCTGAATCAAACACTGTCTTTTTCCCTTGGTTTGTGTTTACAACTCATCACAAGCTGCTTAGCCACATCAAACAGTGTTAAATATTGGCACAAGTCATCTCAGCAGAGCAGCTTTAGTTACTGTAGGAGTAGCACTAGCACTCCACTGGTGAGGTGACGTGGAGAAAAGAAAGCTGCTTTTTACCGGTGCCTGTCGCAGACATCTGCTCCGCGGTAACATGGTCTCCAATCATTGAATAACGAGGGGAGAGATGGAAATTAGAAAGTGCTACAACCACCAGTCTACCACTGCTACTGCTGTGTAATTATGGGGTAACTGCAATGCGAGGGAGATGAGTCAGGAGAGAGGGTGTAGCACCTCAAAAAAAAAAAAATCCCTCTGTCCCTAATCGCTTCCTCCTCTCTCTTCTATCTCTAATCTATTCAATTCCCTCTCTCCCGTATAACACTCCATCTCTTATCTTCTCTCTCCAATCTATGCTTCTTCCTCTCCCATCTTTTCTCTTTCCCTAGGGCGACGCGGGCCGGGTGGCCACCGACAGTGGCGACGCCGGAAGAGGTGGCGTCGGTGGCGGCATGGTCGGCTGCGGCGGCGTGGCCGGTTGCAGCGCAGTCGACCAAGCAGCGGCGCGCCGGGCCGAGTGGCGTCGAGGACGCAGCCAAGGAGCGACATGGACGAGCAGCGTCAGGCGGCGCGACCAAGGGCGACGTGGTCGAGCGGTGTCGGGCGAGGCGACCTAGCGCGACGCGACCGGTTGCAATAAGTGTTAAAACTTTCGGTGGCAAAAAAATTCGGTCACCAACGAAAGGAACGAAAACCGAAATTTCGTCCATTTCGTTCAAAATTTCGGACGAAAAAAATTAATTTTTTGATGAAATTTAGCCAAATTTTGAATAAAATTTGAACAAATTTTAAATAGAGCAAAATTCGGCCAAACTTTATCCGAAATTAACATGTTTCGGTACCCAACGAAAGGGACGAAATTTCGCCCGAAACACGAAATTTCGTCCGAAATTTGTTTCCCTAGTTGTAATGCGGTCAGTCGAACGGCGACGCGCTCGGATGAGTGGCGTCGGGCGCAACAAGGGTGGCAGTCGAGGACGACGCAACATCGGCGATGGCGATCTGGCCGGGGCGTATGACCGCGCGGCCGTGGCAGCAAATGGAGGCAGCACGGCGCTCGGCCATAGGCGCAGGCGGCTGTGAAGCCTATGCGGCGCGGCGGTAGGGGCCGGCGGCGGCGATGTTCGGCGGTGGTGGTCGGCGACAGCGGCCGGAGTGTCCGGTTTCCTCGGTTTGTGGTTCAGCTGGCCGAGGAGCGTGGCTGAATCATGTTTCGCATGGTATTCCTTGGGTTGTGCAGCGGGATGTGTTCGCATTGCCGAACGGCAAATTGTGTGGCTGAATAGTGATGCGCACGACGAAGGCTTGGTTGAATGCTATCTTTTCTGGCCGAATGCACTTCGGTCCGTCCTTCCACAAGTGTCTTAACCTTTACTTGACCCATCTTCGTTCCACCCTGTAGGTTCACACGCAGCCCTTGAGGAATGTGTGGACAGTTGCATACCTCAGATCCTTCGTGCAGCAGTTCTGCTGAACGTGCTCAAGGTAAGTACCTCGCGGTCGTAACCTTTCTATTTTGCAAATAACATGTTTCCAGTTAACTTGTTACCTTGTCATTGAGTATAATTATCATGTCATACTACATAATCTGTCCCTGATGTATCAGTTATCTCATCACCATATTATCATCCCCTATCACCCTCATATCGGGAATTATGTGTCTTCATTTCCAACCTTAGCAAATCCCCTCACTTTCCCTAATTTTAGCTTAACTTGCTCTTCGTTCCTTAAATTCACACCATATAACATGTTAATAATATAATAGTTGCCTGGTCTGGGGTTATCCATATATATGGGAGATTTCTACCCATCTGGTAACGTACGGGGGCCGTATAGTTTTGTTACTCAGGATATTACACGATTTGCAATGGCATAACCCAAAGTACACACTTTTCAGTGGCACTAGCAAAATTTTTCAATCAATCACCTGCCCTTGCATGCAGCAGATGACGGGTCTGTTCTTTTTGGTTTCGGTTTATGTCTTATGGCTATGATTTATGATTTTTGGTCTGTTTGTGAAAAAGAGTATGAAGTAACAGAAATTTCCATGTGGTTTTAGCATATATAAATAAAGTTACTATAGTGTGTACTAGAATCAATTTATAGACTTCGTCTTAGAAAATACTTTATTTAAAAGTTAGTATTTTTTTAGAAACTGAAAAGAAACGGCCGACGTTCTCCCACTGAAAATGAGAGGGGCACAGTTTGTACTAGTTAGACTGTAAATATGAGTGAGTAGAGGGAGAGAAGCTAGGGAGGGTGCTCCGATCTGATCAGCAACACAACTCAGCGATACTGTGAGTACACAGAAAATGCAATGTACAGTCCACGCTGAATAGTCAACACACGCATTTTTTTTACGGTCCTTGCAGAGGGCCGCAGTGAATGCTAGAATCCTCAAAATTATTTTTTGCTAGAAAATTCAGTTAAACAGTGCTTAAGGTACTCTAATAGTTCACTTGCTAGTAGAGCTGCACAGGGAAAACTATTTACGTTTGCATTTTTTCGTTCGGTGGCAAAAGCATTGAATTGACCGAAATTACGGTGAAATTTCATCGGAATTGTGAACCCTGAGCTGCGGTACTACAGTGCTTTTTTTGGTGCAGGAATCTTCTACGAAAGCCAACCAAGAGTAGTAGTATCATACAGCTAATGTGTCCCATAACACGGCAAAGATAGAGGAATTGGGTTGGCCTGTCCCATCACAATCGAGGCACAGTTTCCTGCCTACCGTGCGCGAGCACACCACCACCGGCGAGGCCGCGCACCCATCCATGTCACGTACACAGCTCATGCACAGTCGCTGATCACGAGATCGGAAACGGCATGCCTTGTCCGTTTGCCCCCGTGGAAAAAGGCGAGACGTTCATGCGTGTTTCCTCTCAAGGCACAGCACGGCGAGCAGGGGGCGAAATCAGACCACAGGCAAGGTAAACTTCAGTTCTAAGATATAGAAAAATAACTAGTGTATAATTTAGATAAATTTAGTCTAATCTAAAATAATATTTTCATGATCCAATCTTAATAGTCTAGAACATTACACTTTTAAATCTGGATCGCAACTAAATTCCAGTTCCGCTGCTACGGCAAGACCATCTCATTTTAGGGAGGCGAAGGCCAGCGCGTGCTCGTGTCCCCGCGCCCATGCACGCGGCAGGTCAAATCCATCGATCTGCTTGTGAGTCTGGACCGGTTCGATGCACTGATTGCCGCCGTGATGGCGCTAAACAGGCAGCTACCTTTGACTCGCCCGTCCAGCTCGCGTGAAATCTAAGCAGGACGCAAGGAGACGGCTAAGGCGCTATCAGAACGGAACAAATTTGCATCGAGATGCCTTAACTCTCCCGATCAACCGGGCCTGCAAATCTGCACGAGTTTCGGACGATCTCCTTGCTGTTCGTCGACACGTCAGGTGCATTATAGTTTGGTCGGATGTCACTAGCCATGGCAGCTTGGCTGCATGCTTGCGTGTACTGTGCTTTCCCCTGCAGCAAACAGCGGTATGCTGCAGAGGTGAAAAATCCATGGTGAGGCGCACACAGGATGTACCGAGCTACAGAGTCGACTCTACCTTTTAACATTTGCTCCTCTCTGCATCGCTCGAGACTGTAGCTCCTGCGCAGACGCAGCCGCGGACGCAGAGGTTGCAGTCACGCAGAAGCAGTATTTATTCCTGTGCATCGATGACAGATCGCATGGATTCCGATCGAAACTCCTGTGCTCTCTTGTGCACTACTGTGGCTATAGCTTCTGGGCTGATTCATGTGTGACCAGCCAGCTCGTGTTAATGTTCTTGGCAGAGCAGTAGTACACTTCGTGAAATCGACGCATTCTATGAGGTCCACAAGAAAGCTGCACCAGTCAGCGTCATACCGGTAATCACCTATCAGTCTTCAGTAATCACTTCGCGTGCTAATAAGTAGTACTAGTTTACCACTACGATGTTTCCACACTCGTTAAATGTGAGAATTATATAGAAGATGATGGTCTTTGTTAACAGCTGCAATGCAATTGGTTGTAACGTATAAGAGCATTCCAACTAGGCAACTCTACAGTTTTTATCCCATCAAGAAAAAAAAAAGTTTGCAGAGAGTAAATGAGCCGTGAAGTCACACTGATCACTTGGTCCAGTCTAACTGGTTTCTGCACCTGGAAACAACCTCCTTTTTAACTAATGAACTGGCAAGTCGCAATGCGCCACTATTTGCCAAGCTGCTATACACACACGGCAAACTCTTCCATGTATGCTTGCTGCGGAAGTACCACCGGATGTCTTCCCATTGACAGCAAAAAGCTCGGTGTCGAAGATATAGAGTCGGTCCACATATTGATCATAAAACTGTGAGTTAGTGTTATCGTGAGATCATGTGGTGGTCGTGATTAAAAGTGAAAATAAATTATTAGTATTTGAATTGCTTTGGTATCTGTGTTTGAGAAAGTTTCGATAGATCGCAGTCAAAGGTTTTGAATCCGAGTGATCTCGTTCAGTTTTGAGTTGCTCTGAGTGGTTTTCGTTGGCTCCTAGTGGTTGTGGTTGCTTCGAGTGGTTTTGCTCTACTCCAAGTGGTTTTGGTCGCCCCGAGTGATTTTGCTTTGCTTCGAGTGGTTTTGGTCTATTCCGAGTGATTTTAGTTGCTTCGAACAATTTTGGTCTGGTTCGAGTAGTTTCGAACCAGTCCGATCGGGTCCAAGTAGCATCAGATGGTTTTCGAGTAAGCACTGGAGGATCGGACGGTATTCGAGTGCCACCAGAGGATTAGACGGCCTTCGAGCAGCACGATCAAAGATTCAGATGACGGACCGGTCAAAGCTACATGTTTTTTATACGGCCGAAGCTACAGTGATCTGGTCAAAATTGTACGGTTGAAAGAATAGTACTGGGAGGTGAATAGTGATTCAGCTGATACTCAGAAGAGTACCGTAGCAAAGCTCGACTTTATGACTACGTCCAACTTTGACCACAACTGACTTCAACTGTGTCTGAATGACCACGGCATTTCGACTACGTCTGGCTTCGACTACGGTAACTCGACTACAGTATTTTAACTACGATAGATTTCGACCATGTATGGCTTCGACCACGTTCGACTTCAACCACGACAGAACGACTACTGAAGGTAATAGTAGCCACAATACTTTTTCATGGTCGTAGTTACAATGCTTTCCATTGTTGTAGCTATAGTACCCGGTAGTTGGAGATTTTTTAGGTTGATATTCGAAGGCTTTGCGATCGATAGTTGTAGACTTTGTTGACTGCTGTTATTGTCATAGACTTTGCAGTCTGCTATCATTGTCTTCGGGTTTAGTCGAAGGCTTTACGATCGGTTGCCGTAGGCTTCACAGTCGGTACTCGTAGACTTCATTATCGATACGAGTGCTTCACTTCTTGTGATTTTCGAGTACTTTGAGTACTCGTGTTAGGCCAACAGGATGATTGGCTAGTGCATAGTGGTCAGGTGATCGTGGTACTCGGTAGTCGGAATGTCTTAGTACTTGATGGTCGGTTATCGGTTGTCAGAGACTTATGGAATGTGATCAGTACTCGGTAGTCGGTACTCAATGACTCTGGTCAGTAGTGATGCTTATTATTCCTGAGTGTTTTATCGAGTACTTGGTATTTCCCCAGTACTTGTGGTTATCGAGTACTGCATGAGCTAGCGGTCGTAATAAGTGATCTGAGGCATATTTCTAGAAAGCGATGGAATGTGTAATCGTGGACGATATGGTTGATGGTCGTGGATGGTTTTGTTCTTGTTTATGGATAGACAAGGGTGTGATACGTATGTGTGTGCTGATGTCGGTCAAGTTGTGGAGAACTTGTGCCGGGAGAAAGTTTCTTTGATCTTTGCATGTGCAGGTGAGCGTGGAGACGATCATGGTCGGTGACGAGGAGGACTGGGACTAGGAGAGGGTAATCTGAGGTCTAGGCGGTCGGGATGTCATGTGAGGTGGTCAGGCCCATGCTGGAGCACGTGGAGATCGAAGGTGGATGATGTGTGGTGGCGTGTAGACGATTTCGGTCGGTGACGAGGAGGATCGGACTAGGAGGGGTAATATGAGGTCCAGGCGGTCGAGATATCACGCGAGGTAATCGGGCTCACGCTAGAGCACGTGATGACGCTTGGAGAAGCTACAGGAAGTGTGATTCTATTGGTTTCGACATATGAGTTGGTGATGCGTGATGGAGATATAGGAGGTGCGTCCTAGAGGCTTCGTCACATGGTGAAATTGGAGACGTTATGGAAGAAGTCCATAACGAGAAGGCTTAGAGATATGGTAAAACTCGTGTTAGGAAGGGTTTTGGGTCTCTTGATTTGAGTAAGAGATAGAGTTGTGTGTTCGTGTTTAAGACGGACACGATTTGAACGTTATCTATAAAAACAAAGAGAGGCTAAGGTTTAATATGTGGTTTTTTATAGGGCTTTTGAGGAGAAAACTTGTATGGGTTTTTAGAGGGCTTTCGTTGAGAGATCTTTGAGGGGTGCTGTGAGAACAATTTATAACCACATCCATGATATAAAAATAATAGATCAGATCTATTCCAAGAAAAATTTGCTGGTATCAGCGATGTTTTTTCTGAGCATCGTTTTTCTTCTGCCTCTAGCGTGTACTCGTTCGAGCGATCGAAGCGTTCGAGAGGCTGAATTCTTCGAGCAGAGATAGATTACAATTACGTGCGTCGGCGGTCGTAGCACGCGATTGAAGGGAGTGGTCGGACGATCGAAACGTTCATCGAGCACGAGCGAGCGAACCAACATCTTGCGGTTGTAATCTACATCTGGTAATTTATTATTTTTCTTCTGCTTTTACTTTTGGTTTCAAGTGTCAAAAAGCGGAAACAATCATTCATACTACTCTGATTGTATCATACGATCCTACAGTTATAGATCAATGGAAAAGTACATTGTGAAAAAGCACATCACATGCGCTCTTCGTAATGTAAAATACATATATAAACACGGTAAAATGACCATATCAAGGTTGAGAATCTACACACGCACAATTTCTTCACAAGGAACCATCAAGCAAACAAACAAATATTCAGCCATACCTGGAATCTTCGGTGGGGAGCCTCGCTCCGCATAACCCATCCTTGCAGGCATCTTTAGCTTCCTCTTTTCACCAACACACACATACCTAGTAACCCTTGGTCCCAACCTACAGATAAAAACAACAGCGTAGGTTGGTGGACTTGCGAAGGTTTCCGATACGAACAATATAAGCCATTTCCCCTACTTTTTTTTATCACATATCCTTGTGGTTCGTTCAAGTCAGTCCGGCATGGACCGCAGATAAACAAACAAAATTATAGTGTTTCAGGAAAAAAGAATAACCTTTTATCACCTGGCCATGCCAAGAGTAAATTCAAAGGGGTCACCTATTCACCTCTGTCATAGCTAGAATCAAATACTGCACCATCAGTGAGTGTCCCCTGCAGCATAACCAAGACTTTCAGCTGAATGATAAAAACTAGGTAAAGCACACCATAAAAGACAAAATCTACAAGGGTCACTCTGCCATGCTGCTTCTCACTTTCTCTGCATAGCTATGTCAACTGGTTCATGTTAAATAGCTATCTCAATTGACTTATGTTAAACAAGCTGCTAAAATGAGAGTATGTATAGCACCACTGCACAATGTATTTCGAAGTGCGCCAGCATTGCAACAAACCGTGTGAAGATTACAGTAAGGCAAAATCAATCGAATTTACTTCAGAGCATAACTAGTTACATCCATTAGGCTGAGCATAACTAGTTGCATCCATTCTTTCTTTTGAACTTGCAAAACCGAATAGGATGGTATACTTCAGATACAAGTATTGGTGAAATACTTACACGATAATGCACTTCAATTTGTCGTCTTAGTGAGCTTGCAGGGTGCATGACTCTGCCTTGTATTGAAAGTACGACGAGCCAAAGAAAACATATGTCATGCAAAGTCATACAGATAATGCCATTGGAATGTAACAACAATGAACTCATAAAATATATGTGATTGCCTTACCATTTTATAAACCAAAAGTTGCATAATCTTTGCTTAAGAAGTAATGGATTGCTGAAAGCTAGACATGTAGATACACAAAATCTCCAGCCACCATACTTTAAGATTTGTGACCAAAAATTGAATATTCCGATTCTTACATTCTTAGCAATGAGCTTGGAATTTTCTGTCTGAACAAATCCTAGTCAAACGATCACAATGACAGGGGTTATCTGCTCAGCACCCAAATAGGGAATTTCGACACCATTACAACAATACTCCTTGCAGGTCCTAACGCGACTTCTGGGAGGTATGTGTTATGAATAGCGCTTGTATTCAATATGAGGCCAATGGGCCGATATATATACACAAAGTACAGGAAGCAAATATGCAAAGAACCCCTCATAACAATGGGGAATAACAAACTATACATATATCCCTAACACCCCCCTCAAACTCATGGTGGATCAACAACACTGAGTTTGGAGAGGTAGAAGCCGTGCTGCGCTCGAGTCTGGGCCTTCGTGAAGAAATCCACTATTTGAAGCTCCGAAGGCACATACTGAAGAGTAATCACCTCATCATGCACACAAGTCCTCATGAAAGAAGCATCAACACCAATGTGCTTGGTGAGCTCATGCTTCACAGGATCACGGCACACCGATAGCACTGTCATCGCCCGACAAGAGAGGGGTCGGTGTAGTGACAGAAACACCAAAATCCTCAAGTAACCACCGTAGCCAAGTAATCTCTGCTGTCAAGAGAGCCATAGCTCGCAACTCAGCCTCTGCACTCGAACGGGACACTGCAGTCTGTTTCTTCGTCTTCCAGACAATAAGAGAACCACCAAGAAAAACACGAAGCGAGAGATAGACCGCGATCGAGGATCGCCGCCCAAGTAGCATCCGAATAGGCTGAAGTCAGAACAATTGGAACGTGGAAAGAAGAGACGGCGAGAGATAGTCCCACGAAGGTATCGCAGAACTTGAAGAAGGTGGGTGTAGTGAACCCGAGTGGGAGCTGAAACAAACCGACTCGAATATGGCTGGATAAGTGATATCCGGACGAGTAATGACAAGGTAGACAAGACTCCCAACAAGATGACGATAGCGTAGTCGGATCGTAAAGAGGCTCGCCATCGAGAGTCGGAGGTGAACATTGAGCTCCATGGGAGTCTCAACGAAGTTGATCGATGAGAGAGGCGCGATCAAGAAGATCTGAATATATTTCTCTTGGGACATAAAGAAACCATCCGGAGTGGAAGTAACCTCAATCCCAAGGAAATAACGAAGAGGACCAAGATCCGACATAAGGAATCGCTCACTAAGACGAGCCTTGACAAAGGCAATGTACTCAGAATCATCCCCGTAATGATCATATCATCAACATACAGAGAAGAAGAGTCCACCACGAGACGAAGTGTGGACAAAGAGCACAGGATCATGATCACTAGCTGAAAAACCAGCAGCAGTGACCACAGAGGAGAAGCGCTCAAACCAAGCACGAGGGGCTTGCTTAAGGCCATAGAGAGAGCGACGAAGGCGACAGACCATGCCCTCAAGAATAGAATACCCAGGTGGCGGATGCATGTAGACCTCCTCACGTAACTCGCCATTAAGAAAGGCATTCTTGACATCAAGCTGAGAAACAGACCAGTGGCGAACAGACGCCACCGAAAGGAGAGTGCGAACAGTGGTCATGTGGGCCACAGGAGCAAAAGTCTCGTCGTAGTCAACACCATGCTCCTGTTGGAAGCCACGAGCAACAAGACGCGCCTTATAGCGCTCAGGAGAGCCATCAGAGCGAGTCTTAATCTTATAGACCCACTTACATGTGATGGGATGAGAATGAGATGGAAAAGGAACAAGATCCCAAGTACCAGTACGCTCGAGGGCAGCAATCTCCTCGGCCATGGCAAGCTGCCACTCAGGGTGGGTAACAGCATCCCGGTAGGAGACATGCTCACGAGTAGCTGCGCCAGCAAAAGCAAAACGGGCAGGAGTAGAGATGGCAACGGGCACAAACCCGCTGGGTTTTGCTATCCCAAACCCGTGCCCATGAAAGTTAGACGTGCCCGCTAAAAAACCCATGCCCGTGACGGGTGCAGATTTTTGCCCAGACCCATGCCCGCTGGGTTAACGGGTACCCACAGGTCGCCCGTGAGTTCAGTAATGCGAGCTGCAACAATGGTTAATGGAGAGGAGGAAGAAGTTCATCGGCCATCTTCGTTGGAGCCGGAGAGCAGCGCCATGGCCAAGGGCCTACTACTGCGATGCGCATTGGCTGTGGCGTGGGGGCAGCGGGCTGAACTGGAAGGCGAGGCGATGGCGAGGGCGTGCGGGAGGACGAGCGTGCGGCGAGAGTGGCAGGAGCAGGAGCGGGAGCTGCGGGACGGGAGGGCGAGCGTGGAGACTGCTGGAGACCGAGCGCAGAGCGCCAGATGCGCCGCCGCTGCGGCGATTGTTGAATCGGGCCATCGGGGTGGGGACTGGGGAGGAGTGAGTAGTGACCGTGACCGAGTGCTAGTTAGGGTTAGCCGTATGGGTAATGGGGCATTGCCGCATTGAATTTGGGGGCTTGGGGCTAAATATCTAATGGGCTATGGGTTGGGCTGGTTTGCCTGGGAGGCTGGGAGTCTGGGTTTATAACTCCTATGGATCGGGTTTATATTACCCATGGGTTTACGGGTTTGGGTACTATAGGAATGTACCCGAACCCGACAGACCCAATGGGTTGGGCTTTTTGCCCATTAAGAGACCCATGGGTTAGAAAATTGACTCAGACCCATGCCCTAATAGAGTAAAAACCCATCGGGTATCGTGTTTCGGGTACCCATTGCCATCTCTAGGCAGGAGGCCGAATCGACTGGCGATCGCGGAGAGCGTAGCGAGGAGAAGATGACCCATCAGGGGAAGATGGAGCATCAGAAGAAGATGGAACAGCAGGAGAAGATGGCTCATCTGGAAGATCCTCAATACGAGGTCGACGAGTGTAGAAGATAAGGGGAGAAGGTACTGTAGTGGGAGGAGCCTGCGGAGTCGTAGAAGACGACACAGGCGGCGACAACGGCGGAGAGGCGACAGGGGGAATATGTGGAGACTCAGTGGGACAGGTGGACGAGGGCAAAACAGATATAGGTGTATCTGGAAAGGTCAAGAAAGACAGAGACTCCACAGAGGAAGCCGAAGGAGAGGCAGGACGTGGGTAGAATGGACGAGACTCGTCGAAAGTCACATCCCGAGAAACCCGTATCCGACGACCAACAGGATCCCAGCACCGATAGCCCTTGTGCTCAGCACTGTATCCCAGAAAGACACACTCAACAGACTGAGCGGTCAGTTTGGTGCGTTCTCGAGGGGCGAGGAGAACGTAGCAAACGCAGCCAAACAGATGAAGGGTAGAGTAGTCAGCAAGAAGACCACAGAGACGCTCAACAGGATCGCCTCAAGAGCGTAAGAAGGCCGGATGTTGACGAGATAGGTGGCGGTGGAAACGACCTCGGCCCAAAAGTGAGGTGGAATAGAGGCGGCGATCATCGAGCACGAGCCGCCTCAAGGAGGTGACGATGCTTGCGCCAACGACACCATTCGAGCATGAGCACCGGACAAGAGAATCGAAGCGAGAGTGCCCCGCCAAAGCAAGGAAGCTGCGCAGTAACGAGAGAGGTACTCGCCGCAGAATCAGCACGAAAGACACGAATAGGAGTGGAGAACTGTGTGTGAATCATAGTGGCAAATTTTTTATAGATAGACAAGGCCTCACTACGAGAAGACATGAAATATATCCAAGTATGTCGAGAAAAATCATCTATAAAATGATATAATATCGATGACCCCTTTCAAACGAAGGAGCGGACCCCAAACATCCGAAAGAACAAGATCAAAAGGGCGCCGAGACACGAGACTCACTATGAGGATAAGGAAGCTGGATCTGTTTACCTAACTTACAGCCCTGACAATCTAAAGACACGTCTCCTGAGACAGACCCCAGAAGACCACGGCGAACTAAGGACGGCAGACGGGATCCACACAGATGGCCAAGACGGTGATGCCCGCTGGAAAGAGCCGTGAGACGGTGGCGAAGCGAGAGAGGCGGCGCGATGGTGGCGGCGGAAGGAAGGTGAAGCCGTCAAGCTCCCAGAGACGCCGTGAGTCACGGCGCGAGGGCGAGAACCAACCGAGCTCCGTGTGGCGATCCCGAACACAACAAGAATCGAGTCGAGAATGACCCGATAACCAAGGTCGAGAATCGCCCAGCAGAAAGAAGTCGCAAGGTAAGGCGAGGAACATGAGCAATGAAGGAACATGAAAAGATGAGTTGCTAAGAGATCCTCGACTGAGACGAAAGAGATGTACCATCGCAGTAAGAACACGACGGGAGAATCAAGAGGTGTAATAGAAGACAGAGTGGAAGGATCAGAGTCATGTGAAAAGATGCTCCGAATCAAGAATCCACGGGAGGTACCGATCGTGTAGGAGGTGGTCTCTCGGTGTCCAGAAGAGTCGATGAGAGAACCATCGAGGAGAACCAGGCGGCAAGTAGGCGTTGAAGTCGGCTATCTCTCGCTCGGTGAGAGAAGTCGCTGAAGAAGTCGAGGCGACGTCGTCGTAGAAGCACTAGTGCCGAGAAGAACGGCGTGAAAGATGCCGCTTCTTCTTGTAGCACGGGACTCGGTGTGGCCATCCTTGTCGCAGAGGAGCAGTGAGGACGGCCACCTCCAGACGGAGGACGGCCACCACCACCTGTGGTAGCCTGGAGGAGGCGATGTAGCGAGCGACGAGCGGCGAGCACAGAGTGGAGTGGCATCGCACCAAGCACCACTCAAACGAGTCTCCTCTGCGCGTATCTCGGTAAGAGCCTCCAGAGAGTGACACGAGGGTGGCGTGCAAGAAGCCGGGCACGCCTTTGCTCGAACTCGACGACGGCGAGTAAGGAACTCGTAAACCCGCTGAAACTCCAGTCGGCATGTACATCCAGCAAAGACGGACGATACGACGGCCAGGCGATGCGGTGAGTCCAAGCGACGCTAGACAGCAGAACTCTGAGCGTAAAAGCGTCAACAGTAGCATCACCCTGCTGAAGAGAGTGCTCCTGGCGGACCACGGACAGTGCTGTGGCATCACCGGAGGGCTCGTAGCGCCGACAAAGATGAGTCCACATCCGAAAGCGAAGGAGTCCCACAACCTCGTAAGAAAATCGAGGCCGGACATCGGCGATGAAGACAGCAGCAGCCCGAGCGTCGTCATCGTACCACTGAGTGTAGACGGTCAGACGATCCTTGTAGGAATCCAGAGCCTCCTGGTAGGCAGAGGCAGCTTTATCATCAGCGTCATCATCAGCAGCAGCCTTATCGGTGTTGGGGCAATGCAACAGCGAGGCTCGTCGAGGAATAGGGCAAAGCGGGCGGTGACATCGCGAGAGGACGCCCGAGAGACGAAGACCACGCATGTGGATGCGCATGTGAGACACGAAGTCGGTGTAATTAACACCATCAAAGATCACCGGGCAGCGAGGGAGGGAAACGGTGTCCATTGGTAGGCGGCGCTGGACGGCGCGGCGACCAAGGCAACGAAGTCTAACAGGCGGCGCTAACGGAGCGGCGGTTAGATCGACGTTTTTCTTTTTCGCCGGTCGGTTTACAAACCGACTAAGCCTCAAAGCCGACCGAGCCTCGGTCGGACTCGGCAGGCGCGCAGACCGGCGAGGCGCGGCGGCAACGGGGAGGAGCAGGCGGCGGCGACCTCGGCGAGGAGGAGCGATCGGCGGGCGGCCTCGGACGGAAGGAGCAGCCGGCGCGCGACCTCGGGAGGAGGAGGCGGCGGCGGCGGCGGCTCGGGCGGGAAGAGCGGCCGTGGCGGCTCGAGCGCGACCTCGAGCAGGTCGGGTCGCGCGCGGCGCAGCGGCGCCGACGCGGAGGCGGCGGCAGCGGCCCGAGAAGGCGGCGGCCACGGGGCGGCGGAGACAAAGACGCGGAGTCGGCGACGGCGCCGACGGCAACAGCGGAGGCGGAGGCAGCACGCGGGAGTCGGCTACGGTGGTGCAGAGTCGGCGATGGCGCGCGGAACCCTAGGTAAGCCAAAACCCTAGTTTTGGCTCTGATACCATGTTATGAATAGTGCTTGTATTCAATATGAGGCCAATGGGCCGATATATATACACAAAGTACAGGAGGCAAATATGCAAAGAACCCCTCATAACAATGGGGAATAACAAACTATACATATATCTCTAACAGTACGCACCATGATTTTTCTGTTTCTTTAGATCAACCTAAATAGAACAGGCTAATTGGTTAAATAAAACTTTCCACATCTTCTAGTTTGTCCACCGAGTATACGAATGAAGTACTAATTAGCAATGAACAATACCGCAATCAAATTTCCAAATTTCATCTTTGTAAATAATAACTCAGGTGAAACTAAGTCAAATTTCATCTTTGTAAACAATAACTCAGGAGAAACTAAGTGGTACATTGCACGACTCTCCCATCCTACGAGCAAAGGAAACAAGAACCTATTTCGCACTTGCAGATCTGCATAGCTCCCTATCCTAGCATCACCCAAGCCAACCTTTTCCTTAACTCGGGGCCCTTGCCATCAAATTGCTCGCGCCCACTACCTCGAACCAACACACTTGTTTAAAGAGACTTCAGATCTTCGCCAAATCAACCAACTGAAGAATCTCAGATCCGCCAGAATCCAAATGAATAGAAAGTAAAACGGACCAGAGACCGCAGTTGGATACAGAGTACGGACCTGGACGCCGATCTGAAGCTCCGTGACGTCAGTGGACTTCTTGGCCGAAGATGAAGCCAAATCGAGCAAGCGATGAGCAAAACACATCAAGAAAACAACAAATCGTTAAACGACGGACAGGTTCAGAGAAGAGGTGGAGGCGACGACCCGTCGTTACCGGTCAGCAAGATGGCCGCGGCCGCAACGGCGGCGGCGAGGCAGAGGAGCTGTTGCTGCTGCTTCCCCATCGCTCTTAATCGCCACTCGCTACCTGGTTCCCGCCTCTTCTTCCGATCGTGTACGGATGCGTGGAACGATTGATCAGGTAGTTTTGTACGCACGTACGTATAGGACGTGGTATTTGCAGTGTTATACGTATAGGACCTTTCGACTTTCGTTCGAGTGACGAGGAGGTTACTGATGTGTAAGTTGGGCCGGCCGGCCCATGGTTTGCGTGACGTGGGAGTCACTGCCTCCCAGCTGCATTGCGTTGGCTACTTGGGCCCTTTCGGCAAGTGCAACTGTGCAAGTGCGTGCATGCAACCTCCACTGCTTAGGCCTCGCTCTGGCTTAAAAGACCAAACTTTTGGCTTCGGCTGTTAATTTTTAATTATAAATATATTATAGTTGTTATTAGTTTTTTAGTTAAAAAAATAAGAAAAAATATTATATAACTGAGAAAAATATAAAAACACCATTGTACCGTCACGCAAAGCAAAAAAAAGGCAAAAACCTAAAAAAACAAAATTAAGAAGCAACACGGTTGATATTTTAATATTGATCTTACGTATGATTTGTGTGGATTCAGATATACTCTCAATAGACCTAGAGTATGCACATGCAGAGTAAAGACACGAGAATCTTTATCCAGGTTCGGACCTTCTCTTGAGAGAATAATAATTCTATGTAATGTGTAATTGCTAATCACAAAAAAAAATTACAACAGAGAATCATGCAAATGGCCAGCCCTCTCCCCCTTCTCTCTTTGATGTTAACCTTTATATAGCCAGTGAAGCGATGGATGTTGTCCCGCGCCAGAAGACGTCTCAACGCTTCGGATGATAACCACCTGATGGAAGTTACTATCAGAGAGACGTAAAAGACTGTTCACAGTGTAGCGATTGTTGTTAGAGAGAAATCGTGTGCAGTTAGTAGATAAACGCATGTTCTAACTGCCTTGTCAGATGAACCGACAATGTAGTTCATCGTCGTAGATAGGTTGGTTGGAGATAGATTTGTCATAGGAATTCCCACGACCAAAGAGAGGTCATAGTAAGACTTACGACTGCGTGATCTCAGAAGGACTTACGACCAGAGGAGTAGTCGCAGTAGGACTTACGACTATTTGGTCATAGAAGGATTTACGACCAAGGCGGTAGTAGCAGTAAGACTTATGACTATATGGCCATAGAAAGACTTACGACTAAGAGATAGTTGCAATAAGCCTTACAACTACCTGGTCATAGAAGAGCTTGCGACTATATGGTCATAGAAGAGCCTATGACCATCCTGTCATATTTACCTCTTATCTATAAGGGTATATTCAAGGAATATAATGACGTAATAATTTGAGGGTTATTCTATCCTCGTCATTTAGCCCCCAACTTCAAGTGAAGATAACTTATTCGACTAAGTATGGTCCTAGGTAAAAAGTGATCAAAAGCAAAGCCTTTCTCAACCCTTATTGACTAGGGATTGGCTTGGTTGATTTGGTAATTTCACTTAACAACCTCCTAGTCAATCGCACCTTCAACCATTCGTTGAACTGACGGTTGTGTTGTCTCATGATCCAAACCTCTGACTGGCCTACATTATCTTGGCGTAGCATATCCTTGTGCTCTTCAATATATGTGGTCACTTCAGTCATGTGTTATAAAACCGTGAAATAGGCTTGAGTATACGTATCTCGATCCGGAGTTATTACTTTCCTTCCGATAGTCCCGATACCCTCTAGCCTCCCCTCGTGACGAGATAGAGGTACACCTATCGGTTCGATCTGAGCCATGTAGCCGATGCAGAATTCAATGACCTCTTCAATTTTATAACCTTCGATGATGTTACCCTCCGATCGAGATCGATTGCGTACATAGAACTTGAGAATTCCCATATATCTCTCTCGAATGGGTACATATGACGTAGAAACACGGGGCCACATATCTTTATCTCTTTCACAAGGTGGACAACGAAATGGACCATGATATCAAAAAATGATGGAGGGAAATAATCTCTAGATGACATAGAGTTGTCACCACCTTGGTCTGCAGAGTATCTAGTCTATAGGGATCGATGACCTTCTGAGCAATTATGTTAAAGAAATAATATAGCCTTATGATTGTCACTCAAATCTTGTTCGGCAAAATACTTCTAATTGCAACAGGTAGCATTTGTGTCATTAGCACATGACAGTCATGAGACTTCATACCAATTAATTTTAAATGTTCCATGGAAACAAGTTTCTTCATGCTGGTGGAGTGACCGGACGAAACTTTCACACCATGTAAGGACTGACACAGTTGAGTTCTCTCAAACTTAGACAGAGTGCAGCAAGCTGGGAGAATGTACGTCCGGCCTTTATCAGCCTTTATCGGTACTAACTCGGTCCTGATGTTCATAGCGACCAAGTCACGCCTTGCATTGACACCATACTTTGTTTTATTAGGAATGTTAAGTAAGAGACCAATCAAACTGTCACATACATTCTTCTCTACGTGCATAACATCGATGCAATTGCGAACTTCTAAGTGCTCCCAATAAGACAAGTTCCAAAATATTGACCTCTTCTTCTACATGTTCTTCTGACATGTCCTCAATTTACATCCTTTTTCAAGCACAACGTCAATATCCTTGACCATATCATACACCTCTTTCTCGCTAAAAGGCCTTGGTACTGAGTCATCCTCTTTTTTCGTCAAATTATTTCTTCATCTTACAGTATGGGTGATACTTTGGAAGGAACCTACGGTGACGCATGCACACAGTTTTGCGCGAATTATTCAACTACACACTCTCGGTATAATCTAAGCAGTGCGGACATACTTTGACTCCTTTTGTACTCAACCCTGACAGGTTACCAAGAGTAGAAAAATCATTAATGGTGCAGAACAACATGGCGCGTAGAGTGAAGTTCTCTCGTTTGTCTACATTCCATACATGTACCCCTTCGTTCCACAGTATTGCAAGATCTTCCACCAATGGTGCTAGGTACACATCAATATCGTTCCTAGGTTGCTTCGGCCCTTGGATAAGTAATGATATCAAAATATACTTCCACTTCATACACAACCAAGGAGGAAGGTTGTACATGCACAAAGTTACGGGCCAAGTACTATGTCGGCTGCTCATATTACCAAAAGAATTCTTTCCATCTGTACTTAACCCAAACCTCATATTTCTCAGTTCCACACTAAAATCTACAAACATCCTATCGATGTTTCTCCACTGGGCAGAATCAGCAACATATCTTATCATTTCGTCTTTCTTACACTGCTCTGAGTGCCAACGCATCAATCTTGCATCCTTGCGGTTTGCAAATAAACGCTTCAAATGGGGAGTTACAGGAAGATACCAGAACACCTTAATAGAAGATCCTTGCTTCACCTCGATGCCCTTCCCATCATCGGAGTTATTTTTACGCTTGTATCGGAATGCTTTGCGTACCGGACAAACATGTAAGCTAGCATACTCTTTACGGTAGAGGATACAATCATTCGGACACGCATGTATTCTTTCTACTTCCATTCCCAATGGGCAAAGAATCTTTTTGGATTGGTAGGTGGTTCTCAGCAACACATTTCCCTTTGTAAGCATGACCATTAGGAGACATAACAATGCTGTGAAACTCTTGTTGGATCAACCATTGCTTGCCTTTAATTTTAGCAGTTCTAGAATTGATGACAACCTTGTGTATTGCAGCTTGCAGCCCAGGAAGAAAGGTTTCTCTGAGTCCTCCATCAAGCGTCGAATTTCCAGATTGTCATCCTGTGACCTATCCTCATGATCGAAAGCACAGTCCCCAACCGGCATATCATTGTCTCTCTCGACGATGTCATAACTACCTTCTTGTGTAATTTTCTCTTCACCGTGACTGATCCAACATTTGTACCCCTTTCTGAAACCCCTTCTAATCAAGTGAGTTTTGATCTACGCTGAGTTGCTAAATATCTTTAGATTATCACAATCAATGCATGAACAGTACATATATTTCATCTCCTTCTTCAATATATCCAGCTCAACCGCTCTTCTAAAAGTAAACACGCTATTAATGTACTCTTCACTCACACGGTTCTCAACGTACATCTAGCTGCGGTCCATCTACGCTACACATGTAACAAATATGTGTCAAAAATGATTATTAGTGCTACTATAGCAAATCGGACTAGCTACACATACGCATGACATCTATATTAGGTAGGTACATATTTATGATACAATAATATTAAGCAAGAATATATTGAAGTAAACTAGAAGTACTTACCCATTCTAAAATTTTACCCATTCTGAAATTGAGCAAAGTACCATTATCTTTCTAAACCTAACTAGCTAGATTTAAACAAAAATCTATCTATCATCTCTTTCAATTACAAGGCATATAAGTTTTTAAAAACAATTAAGCACTAACCTCTGATCAATAAGAAGACGTATATAGATCTACAAGCGATATGTTTTCACCAAACTCCCTAAAGCGGGCCGCCTCGCTCCACTGATGCAACGCAATGAAAACAGATCTGTGTCGAGACCACGTGCGCCCGGTATTTAATAGCATAGATTATCCCAAACGGTTCCAACCACAAACGATCTGTGATGCCAATATTATCATAGACTGTTCGTATTAATAACTGTCTGTCACAGACGATTATTCATACAAACCGTCCGTGATGTCTGTAATATCACAGACGGTTTGTTATAAGAACTGTCTATGATGTCCAGAATATCAGAGACGATTTTTTTACATGAACCGTCTGTGATGTCCGCAACTTTTACAGACGGTTATTAACACGAACCGTCTATGATGTCTCAATTATCACAGACGAGTCGTGTTAATAACCGTATGTGATAGTTTAAGCACAGACGGTTCCGTATGAACCGTCTGTGATGTCGTCATCTAGTATAGTCTTTTTTGTAGTTGTGGTAGTGTGAGCTGCTCACCATGCATGTGTATTGGACCAATACTAGATAATTAATTAGCTTGACGAGCTATATTAATCTCTTGTTATGTGCACATCATGTTGAGGATAAGGAAGCATTCGGTCAAGAAGTCTCGAGCTAGCTGAGTGTGTGACGACGTGGCATCCAACTAAACCCGATCGTCTGCATTCGGAGTCTTACTAACAGTGAACCAAGCATATACACGCACACTCTACGTTGAACCATGCACTTGCAAAATTAATTAAGACACAAATACCAAGCACTTACATATAACGATCATGTACATCATTCTGTAGTATACATGAAGTACACAAACCGCAAACCACTGCAGAATGAAACACACAGCACGCAAACAAACGCTCAATTCCCGCTGAGCGCTAAGTACGTACAGAAACATATGCGCTAGTATGTATGCACTAGCAGACACGAATTCATGCAAGTAACGTTGCGTTAGTTCCTGTCGTTGAAGCCGAGCTTGCGATCGAAGAAATGGCCGACGGCCTCGAACACCGGACGGAAGAACCCGCCGCCGCGCCGCCTTTGGTCGTTGTTGTAATCACCGTCATATTGCGACCCCGGTGCCCCGTAGACATGGACCTCCCTAGTGTTTATGATCATGGGCGACTTAGTGCCATCCTGGGGAGCCCAGAACGCGGCCGGAGCGTTGTACGGTATAGCTGCTCCCCCGGTGTAACCGTCGCTGCCGTTGTTGTAGGAAGAGTTGTTGTTATTGTAGCCGCCGCCGCCGCCACCGTAGTAGGGCGTAGTACTGCTGCTGCCGTTGTGGTAAGGGGTGATGCCATAGCCGTTGTAACCGCCGTTGTTGTAAGCACCGTTGTAGCTATTGTTGTCGTTGTCGCCGTTGTGATTGGTGTTGGCGGCGTAGTCGTCGTCGGCCTTCTTGTGGCCCGACTTCTTCAGACGCGATGCTGGGCGTTTCTTGCCGTCGGTGGCTTCATTCTGGTCGCCTCCGTATCCGTCGGTAGAGCTCGAGTACTGGCTGTTGCCGCTTTGCCCGCTGAAGTATGATCTGTTCCACGACGACATCGTCTCCCTCGTCGTCTAGATAAGAGTTCTTTTATCCATCCATGTTATGCACATATATGATACACATATGTTGCTTTGGTAGATTTAGTTTCAAAAAAACAGCATCGAGAGATGCATGAAACGGAAATCAAACAATAGCACTTCGGTAAGAACTCTATATCTTTAAGTGTTTAATCAACTGGTCATGAATATCTAGCAAGACGTAGATATTTAGCCTAAAACAGTGAAAAGTGGAAAGAAAAAGAAAAGAAAAGAGGCTTTTGGAGTATGAACGTGTACCTTTGGGGGAAGATTATAGGATGCCTTCGTTCCCGTAAATAACTTTTGTACCAAGCAGCGTTCATATATAGGGCCTAAGTCAACGGTCGACCCAACAGAAGTCTTTCGTTGTTCAATAGAAAAGGTACGTTTTCTCAAAGAACCTTCAAACATGAGGAAAAATAACTTTTACACCCAGTGTAATTACACCCACCTCTAATATACCATCTAAACAAACTTGAAATACTCCATTATCACTTTAGGTATACTCGTATACTAATTATAAGATACTCTAATGTGAACCACACGAAAAAATTGTAAGGAAGTCCATAGTTTTTAGCGTATTTTATAAATACCTTTATATACGTACATAAAAAGAAGTATGTCAAAAAAATATGCATACCACATCTGAAAATTGTTCATACCACCTATATGGTCTTAAATACTCGTATGCTACACGTACATACTCTCCGTTACGCGAGATACTACCTATATTGTGAGATACGACATAGGGTGTAATTACACCCGGGAGTAGAAAAGAGGCTTTCTATATATATATATATGAAAAATACATTGTACTACCTGTGTAGTTACTCCCACTTATGATATACCACATAAATGAACTTAACATACACATTTATTACCTTAGGTATACTCACATACTAATTCTAAAATTCTCCAATGCCAGCCACATGAAAAAATTGCAAGGGAGCACATGGTTTTTAGCATATTTTGCTAATATCTTCATATTCGTATATAAAAAGAAGTATGTTCAAAAAAATATACATACCACCTCAAAAAAGTATACAAACCATTTAGATGGCCTTATATACTTATATACTGCACATACATACCCTCCGTTTTGTTAGATACTCCCTACTTTGTGAGATACGCATAAGGAGTAGAAAAAGGATCAACTTAAAAATACGAGTTAGTGGTCGTACGTCTGTTCTCCCACAGAAAAGTACCCCTTGAAGTTAGAGGTACCTAGCAGATTTGCCCATGTAATTATGCAACTAGAAACTACGATACAATTGTCTTTAATATACAACTCCGCCATCTATGTTTGAAATACAATTATATTTACTATACAACTCTAATATACATATATAATTAATCTACACTATTATAATCTGGCCCCACCAAAATAAATGGTTATGTTTCTATTTTCTCGATTAATATAAGAATTTCTAGAATTTTCTTCTTTTTAGTATTATTATGGGATTTTCTTGCCCTTAAAACGAACGAAGTGTCTTGAATCTCACCAATTTCGAGTTTAACCACACGATGCCATCCAATTATGAGTCTACCCCACGTTGCAGGAAGACCTGTGTTGCTCTACGCACATCCCTAGAGATGCCTCGCCACCTTCCTCATTCTGGCAACCATCTTCCCACAACGTTGCTGATCCGTCCTCTCATTGCGGCTTGTAGCTGCCACTGCACACTCATGCCCGCATGCCACCTTCGCCAGATCCACAAGCAGCGCATCGATACTCCACTTTCCGCAAGGTCTAGGGAGTCACCTCCATGCACGTAGCACGTGGCCATCGCAACCTACTGCCCTCAGGCCACCGATGTTGATGTAACCAAGGTAAAATGCCATATCAGCAGTCACATCAACGCTGTCATGGGCCGCAGTCTCCACATGGCCGCAGTGGTTTGTGTGGTCGATTATGGCTGTCGGGAAAGGGGAGGAAGTCAGTGAAGAACGACACCAGCGATGATAATCGTTGCCGGGGATGGTGACTATCGGTGTTTTGATACCGATCTTACATATAATTTATTTGGATTCAAGGGGAACTCTTATCACTAAGATCTAGTAATGCAGAAGAGAAATATAGAAATTTTTATACAGATTCAGGCCTTCTCCCGGGAGAATAATAACCCTACGTCCTATTTTACTATTGCTCAAAGAGGAAAATTACAAAGTGTGTAATGAAAATGCCTAGCACTATATCTTATTTGGATCCGCCTCCTCCATACCTCTCTCTGACATCAACCTTGATATAGTCGATGAAGTAGTGGCCGTTGTCTTACACCAAAAGACGTCCCGATGGTTCAGATGACAACCGTCCATTGGAAGTTATTGTTAGAGAGATATGAGAGCAGTTCGCCATACAACAATTGTTGTCAGAGAGAGATATTGTGTGGTTATTAAAGATAAGCACATGTTTTAACCATCTTGTCAGACGACTCTACGAGGCACTAGATAGGCTATTCGTAGGAAAGTCTACGACCAGGTCATAGGACATCTTACGAGTACATGGTTGTAGAAAGACTTACGATCAATGAGTAGCCACAGTAAGACTTACGACTATGTGATCGTAAAAAGATTTAGGACCAAGGAGTAGTCCTAGTAAGATTTACGACTATGAGGTCGTAGAGGGACATACGACCAAGAAGTAGTTATAGTAGAACTTACGACTATGTGGTCATGGAAGGACTTACGACCAAGGAGTAGTCGTAATAAAACTTACGACTATGTGGTTATAGAGAGACTTATGACCAAAGAATAGTCACAGTAAGACTTACGACTATGTGGTCATAGAAAGATTTATGACCAAGGAGTAGTCGCAGTAAGACTTATGACTATGTAGTCGTAGAGAGACTTACAACCAAGGAGTAGTCGTAGTAAGACTTACGACTACGTGGTCATAGAGAGACTTATGATCAAGGAGTAGTCGCAGTAAGATTTACGAATCTGTGGTCGTAGAGAGACAGACGACCAAGGAGTAGTCGTAGTAAGACTTACGACTATGTGGTTGTAGAGAGACTTACGACTAAGGAGCAGTCGTAGTAAGACTTTACAACTAATAATTAGAGGATTATTATATCCTCATCAGTGGCGAAGCTACTGAAACCAAAGAGGTAACCCCACCGGGCTAGGGTTTCACAAAGCTGAGGGTACAAGAGGGAGCCAACGTGGGGAACCAGTAAGGGAGGCCAGAGCAGGCAAACAGGAAGCCATAGGTACTGTTGGTGTCGAAGGAGACTGCCAGATATGCCAGATCTAGCAATGACTCCCAGGAGTTAAGTCGGTGGTGGAGATCGTCGAGGATGGCAGGGATGTTCAAAGGCGGTCAAGGAGAGCCGCCAATGGTGATGGAGGCCACCGGTGGCAATGCACACTAATATTGGGCACTAGCATGAAAGGAGGCAATGACAGGTCTAGCCGAGGCTAGGAGTAGGTAGAACAGACCAAGGAGAAGAAGAGGGAGGCCAAAGGAGGTGACAGGGGTGCTAGAGGCAACGAATCTGGGCGACAAAGTGATGTGGGAGAGGAAGCGAGAGAGACGCTGGAGAACGAGAGAGAGAAAGGGAGACAACAGAGTGAGGGAGAGTGAGAGAGAGGGGGAGGCAGCGGAGGATTAGCAGTGCGGCATAGTCGGGACAAGCAAGCTAGCTTGATGGGTCAATGCACCCGACTGGGCTAGGGCAGGACGTGGGGTTAGGAATTGCCCCAATAGTAATAGTGCATCTTTTGAATTATTCTTTTAATTTCTACTGTATTTCCACTCCTTAGTAGTCCGATGCAAATTTAATAACTGAAACTATAGAAAATATTTACCATTAAAACTTGGTCAAATTTGGAAGAATCTGCACCTCGGCAGCCGGCAGCGAGGACGAAGACAACATTTGGCAACGAGGAAGACAAGGACCCGATCTCGACGGTGTTGACAATGGGGAGGCTCGGGCTTGCCGGTGATTTAAACAAGGACCAAATAGCATCGACACCAATGAGGGTGAGGCCTGAACTAGCCGGTAGCAGCCAGAGGGGGCCGCGGTAAGGTTAGTCGGACGAGGGAGCACACGAGAGAGATCTGAGACATATCCCAATACACATACACATGTACAATACAATATACATACCACATACACATGTACTACACACCAGGTGTTGTCAGTGGTGAGGTGCAGGGCAAAGTGCGCGCATGATGTCAGTGAGGTGCACAAGGATATGCTATCAATGGCAAGGTGCGACGACATTGCTTGGTGGCTTTCTCAATAGTCAACATGCGTCTGGAAAGTGATGACAAATGTGGTTTGATGATCGGATGACGACAATGAGTTTAGCTTGCTTTTTGGGCCTTAGAACATGTAAAGGGATTCTTGTATTAAATTTTGTAGTAACGCACGGGCATTCAACTAGTATGTATATATGTATACACACACAAACAATTGGTGATATTCAAAATAACCCTTTGCTTTAAAGATATAGAAAATATCACAATAATCCTTAAATCAGAAAAGGCAAAATTCTTAAAAGTTCTCTTATTGATCGAGGAAAAAGTAATGATATACACCTCTTATTTCGGCGAGACCAAATTATACAATATATATTTCAATATCTAGCAGCGTAATTGCGCGGTAATTCCACTAGTTAGATAAAAGTTTATTTACGGTTAAAGCCAGCGTCCAAAATGTTTGGGCATACACGGGATTCTGATTCCACTCGCGATTGGAACTCGGACGATTGATCTTGTCCATTCATTTTAGGATTTAGACTAAACTTTATATTGCAAGGTAGTTTCGCGTCAGGGATCGAAATCCGCGTTAGATCGGAAACGAATGGCCCGGATGTAATCCTCTCCCATGGTAATAGACACATGTGCGTAGCTAGTATAGCAGTTGTCACTGCCTACGTGCGCAAGCAAAGACGAAACGGGGGGTTGACGTCTTGAGGGAAACGTAATTACGCCTGCAGCTAAAGCATCATCAACCTAATCAATCCCAGCTGATCACTAGCTATATGTTCACTTCATTGCATTGCCGCGCGGTCGCGCTCGCTGCAGCGTGGAAGACGAGGAGGAGACTTCCACAGGAACCGTGCACGAAACTACTTCGCACGTCAGTGTATAGCGACATGCGAGCATTATTAACATGCACTTGCACAAACATCAATGTGGTATATATAAACCAATCGGTACATGGGATAGATGGTACATATGATCATGTCGACAGGTACATTCATATATATTATGATATTAGTCATGTTTAAGCCAGAAGTAGCAGATCCTTTCCACAAAAATCACTTGATCCATAAATTCGTTTCTTGCCCATCTAACCTAAGGCCATATATATATATATATATATATATATATATATATATATATATATATATATATATATATATATATATATATATATATATATATATATATATATATATATATATATATATATATATATATATATATATATATATATATATATATATATATAGAGAGAGAGAGAGAGAGAGAGAGAGGAAAAATCCAAATTACTCTCGGGTGTAGTTACACCCGGGTCATTCGCTGTTGATATTGTTTGGAGATTCGTGTGGCGTCAGGCGGTAACCATCGCTACGCAAACGGGTTTGATGCCATACTCCCGAACTGGGGAATGAGAGAATCGCGGAACATTAAACAACGCCGATTAACTCCGGATAGGTTACCTACCATACTACCGATTTGTTAATTACACTAACAGATTTGTTATCCATCTAAATAATCAATTTCTGCCGCTTGAGATCTGAATACTCAATTAAACTAACAGATTTTGTGCGGCCGCCTGAGATCTGAATACTCAATTTTTGCCTAAACACTTTTTACTTAATCACATCCGGAACGGAGAGACATATTTTCTGGAAAAAACATCCTGATTCAGATTCATGTGTACCATCCAGTTTTCACATGTACATACCTTTTTTTTTTTGGTACTTTACAAAAAATGTTGCTACTAGCTCAAATACAGCAAAGGTTACCTAGCACACCCATAATCCCGATTTGTTACCTTAATCGCTCAGATCTGTTAGCATTCTGGTGTTAGCATAATGTCAAGAATCTGTACTACCAAATTGAAACCATTGATCACTTCGTTTTCATATGTACATACTACCATTTGATGAGTACATACATGTCTCATTGCATTTCAAGCCATTTAATTGCAGTCCATTTGTTACGTACGTAATTATTTAGATTTAGTCTGATGCCATTCAGTTTCAGGCCGTACCGTCTTCAATAAAAGTAGTATCTATACGTATGAAAAAGGAGTATGTATATGTACGGAAAAAAAGAGTATGTACAAATGCACTAGGGAAAACAAGTAAAGAAGTACATACACATATAGTAAAGTATATAAAAAGGGAGCTAGTATGCACGCTTACAAAAAGGAGTTAGTATACACGTTAATATATAAAAAGGGAGTATTTATACGTAAAGAAAACAAGTATGGTTATACACATATAGTTCCAGTAGTATGTACTATCTTCAATAAAAAAGGAAGTATCTATACATATGAAAAAGGAGTATGTATACGTATGGAAAAAAGGAGTATGTACTAATGCACTAGGGAACAATATACTTCACGCTTATCCTGATACTCCCAACTGCCAAATATACATGAGATGTACCCATGAGTATATATATACTCGATATGCCGCAGACATACTT
The DNA here is from genome assembly GCA_036346575.1 of Dendrocalamus sinicus. Lineage (NCBI taxonomy): Eukaryota > Viridiplantae > Streptophyta > Magnoliopsida > Poales > Poaceae > Dendrocalamus > Dendrocalamus sinicus. The sequence continues at coordinate 57,582,304 of CM070642.1, read as the reverse complement.
AAAGGAGTATGTGGGTCCTAGGCAGTATGTAGTATGATATTTAAAAAAAAAAGGAGTATGTCGAAGATACTATACGTCGGGGAGTAAGAAATAGTATCCAAACTAAAATATTACTCACTTCATCTCTTATGTACATACTTCCATTCAGACTCATGCCCTTTGATTGCATCCCGTTTCGTTTCACAATATACAGTATGTCAAATCGTACTTTCGTTGCCATGGCTATCCTTGTTGATTTTCTTATGTATACCTTGACTCATCTCCAGATTTCAGTCCATTCAGTCCTCACGTTGGGGAGTATCTGCAATATGACTAAGTATTTAAATTGTGATACACCACTAATATCGGAGATACTTACGGCGATCCGATACTAACGGCATTAATTACTGCAGCCGGTTGATGCGTTTCTTTGCAGCATACACGGGTCTGTTTGGAGATTGAGAACGTTATAAGTCTTCAAATCGACCCAATAACCCAAATCATCTGGTGGTATCCCGAGATAGATGAACGATAGATATAATGGGTGTAACTACACCTGGGTGTAGAAAAGAGGCTTCCTATAGATATATATATATATATATATATATATATATATATATATATATATATATATATATATATATATATATATATATATATATATATATATATATATATATATATATATATATATATATATATATATATATATATATATGTACTGATCAGGAATACACATCGATCGTAAGAACTTGAAATCTTGTTGCTGGTGTGTGACCCTCACTGAGGGAAGGAGAGGAAAGCTTGTGCGTCTTTCGGATTAATTGTGCTCATATGTGTTTTACTTCTCCACGACGTGATACGATCTCTGTGATTTATATATGCGATCTCTACCAACTCAAGCACACGGTATAGACAAGGGAATGGGCAAGTCAATTTTGACCGGGTATAGCCTATTCATATTTTCAGACGTACGTGCTATCTCGATAATGCAGTACTTACTAACGATCTCAGCGCGATCGAGCAAACGAATGGGCTGATCGATTGATGGATCTTTCCCAAAACTGCTAGCACATATGTGTAGACTGTAGTTTACTTGATAGCTAGATTAATTAGCAGGCCGGCAGGTAATGGGATATCGATAACGATGTTCACTAGGACTGCATGTAGGAGTGGCGACATATATAGACCAATGACCAAAGATTGCAGAGTTGCAATACTTAATACTGACCACCTGTACCTCGTAAGGTTTTCAACTAACACTAAACGATAAATTATGAAGTTAAACGAAATTAATTAAATAATTAATAAATAAATTACAAAGTAATTTCAGTTTTCCTACATATTTAGTTAAATTGAAATCTAAAGAGCGGTAAATAAATAGAATGCATTCACAAGTTTCATTGCTGGGAGTTAATACAATTTAAATACACCGGATTAAGAAATACAATTAATCATGCGGCAATTAAAACCGTTCGTTAACTCAAATAAAATATGTAACAATCCATATTACAACAGTTAATTAATTACAGTCCATTTACAGCAAATGATTACAATTGTCAAGTGATAATTAAAATGGTTTCTCGAATCAAATAAAAATGTTAACAGTCTATGTTACATCAATATAATAGTCCCAATTACATCAATTACAATTTGAATTGCATTAAATTTATAATTCTCAATCTCAATCAAAATAACCATCTCAAAAATATAAATAATTACATCACAATTACTATTACATTAATATTGCTAAGCTGAGGTAACCGACATCTATTTACTTGCGAGAAAAATAAATAACAAGAAGACTAAAAAGATTGAACAGAATAAATAAGTGAAAACCAGATTGCCGTTAGAACCCATGTTAGTTTATAGAAATCGGTGTTTTGCTCATTGAAATACCAGACCGTTCGGGGCCAGTCAGCACCTCTCGCAGCCGTAGGATTTCATCATACGGGGTTAAAACCCCACCTGCATCCATTCCAAAATTCTATTTCATAGCCATTCAGCCAAACAACCGAAATCCAGCCATAATTGCACAGTGAAAACACTAGCTGAACAAGGAATGCACTGGGAGCATAGGGAGAAGATAAAGTCGAGTGCAAGCCAGGAGAGAGAGGAGAGAGAGAGCCATTCACACCCTTGACAGACACCACCAGAAGCAACCCCCCAGACACCACCAGATCCATTCCACCACCCCCAAATCTACCAAGCCAACCGAGAGGAAGGAGATGAGGAGGAGTTTGGCAGCAAGACCAAAGAGAGGAGCCAGGGAGGAGGAGGAGGAGGCATCTAGAGGAGTTGAGGAAGACTGAAGGAGAGAGGACCATGACCACGACAGCCTAGGGACCGAGGATCACCAATAACCGCTCAAAACTGGCCAAGGCCGATGAGGACTAGAAGGGAACCAAGGGCACCAGGAGAAGGAGCAAGCACCAAAAGGCCACAACTCTAGGAGGAGGTGACAACCGAGCTAACGGCAAGCCAATAGTAGCATAGTCGAACCAAGCAAAAACCGGGAAGATTGAGCATCAATTCTCTTCCAAATCAAGCCAATCATTAACCAACAAGGTAGCCCACACCCCATTTTCGACTATGCCATTGTTATCGTGGGACCATAAGGGCATCGTCATTCCCAAGGATAGCATTCAACCATAGCAAGCCATAGAGCAAACATAGAGAAGGAAGAGAGTAGGGGAGGGAGTAGTATACTGGAGGTGAGACCACCATGGTGTCGGTGTGCCACCATCGACCACCACGAAACCCCATATGACCACCACACTCCTCGGCGTGTGGGAAGCCTCGAGCCCCGCCATGGCAAACCAAAGTAGCATAACCATCACCACCTTCACCCATTCATGCCCAAAAATCAACTCAAGTCACAAAATAGAGCTAGCATAAATCATGAACTAAAAGTAATAGGAAGGGGGGAATTATTAGTAGAAGGGGGAGCTCGATTCCTAGTGATTGGTGGTGGATCCGAGGCTCCAAAGGCAAGCTGGGGTGACTGGCGGAGGCCAAGCGAACAGTGGGGGCCGAGCCACTGTGTAGAGAGAGGGACGGCGTAGAAGAGGGAGGTGCAGGAGAGAGGTGGCGCAGGGGAGCCAAGCCAGGAATAGGAGAGAGAGAAGGATGGCGTAGGGTAGGGAGTTCGGCCAGAAAGCAAAGGCACAGGCGGTGCTGAAGCCAGAGAGAGCAGGAGAGGAAATCGGCCATACACAGAAGAAATGAGGAAAAGCAATTGGAGAGAGAGAGAGAAGAAATGGAGAGAGGGGGCAGGGAATGGTCCAAGGCCATTGGTCAAATGGGTGGATGGGGGGAGAGAGCACGTAGTAATTGTGTTCGTGTATTGTAGTACAAATTTATCTATTTAGCTACACAATAAATTTTGTTAGTAGTATTTAAATTATAGAACCCTATTGATAATTATTTGTGATTATTAAAATGAAACAATCATTGTCGGTAGACTAAAATTTTATGCGATAATTTAAATAGCATTTAAGTTGTAAAAATATTAATTTTATGCCTTGTAGAATTTATTTTTTTTGTATTCGTAAATTGAACCATAGTGTATGTGCTAATTTCAGGAAAAGAACCAGGTCCAGAAGAAGATTTTCACACGAGCAAACCTAAAACCTGGATTTTTGATCCATACTTAGGCAAGCATGTCTTTGGTCATTAAATCAGAGTAATTTCACTTAAAAGTTATTTTGTGTGAAATTAATATCAATCCCCACATAAAATGAATTTTGCAAAGGAAATCACATGCTTGATGATAATAATAATAATCAAGATGTGTTTGAGATTAATGGTGATGAAAATGGCAAGATAGATTGTTGGACAAGCCACTTTCCTAAAGGTAACTAATACGTGGGTGGAGGGTGCCTTGGTCAGGAAAAGAAAAGTGGCAAGTTTTTGGACCTCTACATATGGTTATAATAAAAGGACTAACCAACTTTTACTTGTTTATGAGCCGTATTATCGTATCGGCCATGGTCTCATTTAGGACAGGTAGAATATGTTACTCTATAGAAATTTATTATACACTCCATTTGGGTACAAGAGACAGGGTAAGGCTGAGAGGGGGAAGACCTATGGTGGGTGCTGGGTGATGGACTAAGCCTCTCTAGCATGTGTCGGGTGATATACTAAACCTCCCTAACACACAGTTAACAAGGTGATACCCCTAAGCTAGGTGCTAGGTGATGGACTGAGACTCTTTAGCATGTGTTGGGTGATGGACCAAGCCTCCTCGGCACAAGGGTCAACATCATGATAACTAGGTAAAGTTATAATACATTGAAGTAGAGAAAAAATATTTTGAACCCCAACTTGAGCATCACATCTAAGAAAATATGAATGAACCTGTTGCAGTCAAAGTCAGGGGACTATGGGTAAAACGAAACAAGTCTACACAACACTAAATAAATCATGGATTCACGCCTGTCTCTTGGACTTAAGGCTACGAAAGCCTATAGGGGGTCTTTTCTCTGAATACGAGTGACTAGTAGCTTTACAAACTAAAAGCATAACATTTTTTAAAGCTTAAAAAAATCTTATCTTAAGAATGAGGATGAGAAGAGATATGAATGTGGATCTGATGATGTCTACCATAAGATTCCATAATTGCTATTACTGCTTGCTGAGTACTTTTATACTCACCCTTGCTTGCTGAGTACTTTTGTAGTTACCCTTGCTATTAATCCTCCTTGTTACAGGTGAGTCGATACGATGATAGTTATTGTAATATTCAGGCAAAACTTGTTAAGCCATATTTCAGACTGTAGCCTTGCATGGCAATGGTATTGTAATAATGTTATACCATCTCTAGCTATTATTTTGTTGTAACACTCTGATGGAATCATTATTTGTTGGATCGGTGTTTTACCGAATAGACAAATAATAATCCGTTTTCTAGTGTTATTACCCTTGGTCACATACCTCCAGCAAGTTGGAGCGTGAGGGCACCCGTATTTTCTAGTGATTTGTTGTTGTTTAAGTACACTGGCTTTCAATCTTTCACTTTTGTGCAACTATATGATATACATGTAGTAGGTCTCACCATGCATGTTGTTTTTGCCAAACTAGTTTATGTAGGAATGAGAAGGCGACTCGAAGTAGATTAAATAGACGTCTTAAAACAAACCTCTTTTGAAAATCTTTTCCCTAAAGAACATTACGGTTTTTGCACCCCCCCCAATAGCTATAAGGAGCTATGAGAAACAAAACTTAATAACTCACAAAGAAAGATCCAAGAAAAACTAAGCCAAAAGGGTTTGGACATGCTTGAGCAATCTGATTGAAGTACAAAGGGTGATTTGACCTCTCGCTCAGCACATAATAGAAAATTAGCATTATTTCAAAAACTTGGATGGAGCTAACTTTCAAATAACAACTCCAATCTCATGAAACTTGAAACACATGTTCCTTAGATCGAACCTTAGGAAACCATTCCAATAAATAATCCCATGGATTATTGCTAAACTTCCAATGTTTATCTGTTTTAAGAAAGATTGCACCAAAACTGAGCCAAAAATGAATCCAGAGCCTAATGCTTGCTTGTGGGCTAAGGATGGTCAAGATGACCTTGCATCACTTCCCACACATCCTAGCAAGTTAAACCATAACAAAACTCCAAATAAAAACACCTAGAACAAAAGCTATTAAGGAATCAATCCTTCTAAACCAAAACCGGGCAAACACAAGGCAACCTCCAATAACTTGCTACTGGGATACTTAGATGGCTGGGATCTAGCCTCTAAGAGGTTCTTCTATCTTTTACATATCCCTGTCACCAAGAAAGATCAATGGAAGAAAAGGAAACATAAAAAAACAAAGCCCAATCAAGATTTCAATACTTGAGTAAAGAGGAAAAAAATTGGACAAATTTTGGATATCTATTGATACTTAGAGATGAATATTTATAGCTATTTCTTAGTCGCACACAAGTCTAAGGGTGATAAAAAGCTCACACACAAGAGCCACACTCCATCTCTTAAAAGCACTCTCCAAACGCC